>CM033476.1:41996376-42090119 GCA_019447015.1 Hymenochirus boettgeri
GATGCCGGTGAACGTTAAGCGTCCACATCGACTGTTTCAGCAGGAAAATTACCTCTGCCATGGTCAGCTCTCTAAGTGTAGGGAATATGGTAGTCATGAACGATCTTCCTATACTTTATATATGGAGAATACTTGCAACTGTTTGTAGCCACATCTTTCAAAAATGACAATATAGATTCTTTGAAAGATTGGTACTGTGTGTACCTAGCTATAGTGTGACCTAATGAACAGAAGCAGGTGTGAGAATGTTACAATACTGGCTTTGACATATTAACCAGTAAACATATTCTTACTGCCATGTAGCCACTGCTTGCATTCACAGCAGATCAACACTATTATCCAATACCATGGAGGCTGTGGGTCATGTGGCCAGGCAGAGTGACCTCCGTTCCCCAGCCCTGGTGCCAATAAAGGAAGTGAACACAATATATGTATTTCTTAATTTTCACTTACACTTTAGAGAGAAAGCATAGTTTAAATAATGTCTTCCTTTAGTATCAAGCATTGTGAGGAAGCCAAAAAGGCTTCATACTTTTAGTAATAATAGTTGGATCCTTGCCCAGCAAGGTTTTAAGCACTATAATGCTTATTAATGTACAGAATTATATACAGTATATATATTTAAAAAGGGGGTGGGCACCCTGCAACTAAAACTTAAAGCGGGCCCCAAGTGGAATATAAAAGTAAACAGAAACAGACGAACAAGACAACAACAACAACAACATACATACAGACATACATACATACAACAATACAACACACAACACTACATACCAACAACAACAACATACAACAAACATACATACATACATACATACATACATACATAAACAGACATACATACAACAACATACACATAACATACTACATATACATAAATACATACAACCTACATCACAACAACATAATACAATACATACACATAATACATACTACCTGGGATGACAACCATTTAGTTTAAGGGTAACTTAACAAATACACAAGACTTGCATAGATCATTTAATGCAATTCTGTGTGCAACAGTATTTGAAACTTTGTTTTTTGTACGACAGAAAAAGTCACGTAGCCTCTCCCCAGGAGACACAGGCATTCTGTCACCCAGTGCGGCTTTTAGCACCTGCACTAGCACCTCAGGCTGGAGTGGGGTACAACAGGAGGCGCCTTAGTATGTGTGCGATACAAAGGAGACTCTGTAAGAATCAATCAAAGCTACTTCAGCAAACTGGTGAGTATTATAACACATATTAAGAAGACGTTTATATTTCCAATTATAGTAAACATGAGCAAAGTCTAAGTTTTTCTAAAATTAGTATATCTGCTGACCATCATCAAATCTATCCCTACCACCCAAGCTGTAAGTGGCTTTCTATGTCCTGTGGAAAATATTTGTTGCTTACATTGAGAAATTTACTTGTTCAGTTTCAGCTATATCGTCTCAGTTGTATAGATGATCCTGGAACAGATAGGTTCCTGTCTCGGGTGTGGTGTCTTTTACGGAGGTATCAGGTGAGTAGAAGGCTATTGGGTGGTTGTTGCACAGACTAAAGCTTAGTACACACATTAGCGATAGAGGTCCGATCCCGCCAAGGGGGGGTTGACCCTTTTTTGCTTATGTGTGTGCCACAGTTCCGATTGTTCCCAGGGGCCAACCAATGTTGACAGTCAGCCTCGGGATCAATCAGAACTGCCTGAAAATTTCCTTCGGCCATGGTAGTCTCCCTTTAGTAAAAGTAGAGGTAGAAGTCTGAAGGAAATTGCAGGCCTGGGTGTTTTCCCTGCACTTTATATAGGGAGAATGCTCGGGACTATGTATGTATTTGCGCCACTAAGGGACGCAGCACTGTACAATATAGAATACAAAAAGTCACACGGGGACAGTAAATAAATATATATGTAGAGGGGAGCTTTAAAAATGACTTTTGCAGATTCTAAAGTCATATTTTAAAGATTTCTCATGTGTACCCAGCTTAAGCAAGAAAAGATGATTTATATGCTGTTATTTACTTATTTTAGGCTATGTTTGGCACTGCACAATATGAAGGCTCTGGCCTGCAGGGGGCACTCCCAGTCCATGTCTTTGAAGCTCTGCACAAGATTTTTGGGGTGACCTCAGAATGTTTTGCCTCTCCCCTTAACTGTTATTTTAAACAGTACTGCTCAGCCTTTCCAGATACAGATGGATACTTTGGGTCCAGGGGGTAAGTTAAAATGTTTTAGAAAGCCTGAAAGAAAGTACCGTATGTACTTGAGTATAAGCCGAGGTACCTATTTTTACCCAAAAACCTGATTGACTCGAGTATAAGCCGAGGGTAGAAATTATCTCCACTACTGCCTTTTGATTCGGTTTTGTTTTGAGGCTTTAGTTGCCCTTTAAATGGACAGCGAATTCCCATAAGTTAATCCCATACATTAATAGCCACATGTGGAGTGGCATGGTTCAATAAACTTTAAATTAAGCTTGCCGTCATTACAATTCTTCTGGCCCCACAGAGCCAAGGCCCTCTGGCCCCCACAGAGCCAAGCTGGCCCCACCAGGGCCCTCGGCCCCCACAGAGCCAAGGGCCCTCTGGCCCCCACAGAGCCAAGGCCCTCTGGCCCCACAGAGCCAAGGGCCTCTGGCCCCCACAGAGCCAGGGCCCTCTGGCCCCCACAGAGCCAAGGGCCCTCTGGCCCCCACAGAGCCAAGGGCCTCTGGCCCCCACAGAGCCAAGGCCTCTGGCCCCCACAGAGCCAGGGCCCTCTGGCCCCACAGAGCCAAGGGCCCTCTGGCCCCACAGAGCCAAGGGCCCTCTGGCCCCCACAGAGCCAAGGGCCCTCTGGCCCCCACAGAGCCAAGGGCCCTCTGGCCCCCACAGAGCCAAGGGCCCTCTGGCCCCCACAGAGCCAAGGGCCCTCTGGCCCCCACAGAGCCAAGGGCCCTCTGGCCCCCACAGAGCCAAGGGCCCTTGGCCCCACAGAGCAAGGGCCCCTGGCCCCACAGAGCCAAGGGCCCTCTGGCCCCCACCGAGCCAGGGCCCTCTGGCCCCACAGAGCCAAGGGCCCTCTGGCCCCCACAGAGCCAAGGGCCCTCTGGCCCCCACAGAGCCAAGGGCCCTCTGGCCCCCACAGAGCCAAGGGCCCTCTGGCCCCCACAGAGCCAAGGGCCCTCTGGCCCCCACAGAGCCAAGGGCCCTCTGGCCCCCACAGAGCCAAGGGCCCTTGGCCCCCACAGAGCCAAGGGCCCCTCTGGCCCCCACAGAGCCAAGGGCCCTCTGGCCCCACAGAGCCAAGGGCCCTTGGCCCCCCAAGCCAAGGTCGCCCAAGCCAAGGCCCTCTGGCCCCCACAGAGCAAGGGCCCTCTGGCCCACAGAGCCAAGGGCCCTCTGGCCCCCACAGAGCCAAGGCCCTCTGCCCCACAGAGCAAGCGCCTCTGGCCCCCACAGAGCCAAGGGCCCTCTGGCCCCACAGAGCCAGGGCCCTCTGGCCCCCACAGAGCCAAGGGCCTCTGGCCCCCACAGAGCAAGGGCCCTCTGGCCCCCACAGAGCCAAGGGCCTCTGGCCCCCACAGAGCCAAGGGCCCTTGGCCCCCACAGAGCCAAGGGCCCTCTGGCCCCCACAGAGCCAAGGGCCCTCTGGCCCCACAGAGCAAGGGCCCTCTGGCCCCACAAAGGGCTGGCCCCACAGTTAAAAATGTCACCTGAGAGTTGTAGTTTCAAGCTGTCATTTGCACTAAGTAGAGACATTTTTTTGCCCCAAACTGAGGAGGATCCATCAGTTTTAAAGCATCCAGATGAGTGAGTCCAGCAGCCAGACTATGGAAGCAGGAAGGAGTGTAAAGGCAGATCAGCTGCAACTTTTATGCAAGTGAAGGATTGTTTTTAACACAGCACCACCTACTGGTTACAATCCTCAATTGCAGCATTTGGATCTGAATTAGGACTTGACCCAAGTATAAGCCAAGGTTAGGCTTTCAGGCTAATTTTAAAGCATGGAATCTCTGCTTATACTCGAGTATATACGGTAAGCATTAGTCTTACGATGATGATAGTTTCATTATGACACTAATAACCCTTACTTGTTCTGGTTAATTTCCATTTTTTTTTTAGTTTGCAACTTTAACCCCATTATAAATACCTGCAACACATTTCTAGTATGTTGGCTACACAGGTTGTGATTGGGATCTGATTGATCCAAAAATATCTCTCCAAAAAAATGTTCCCTATGTCTGTTAAAGGCATGTCTACCCTTATAGAAACTTTTAGTATATTATAGCCAGTTCCCCCAGCCCCAACCACTATAATTTATTCTAGAAAGTCCTCCGATTATTACTTACCTTGCCTCTCTCGTTCGCCGCAATGCCCGGCCTCGGAACGGATGGAACTGCAAGCAGGGAGCAGGACCGACAGCCGCATCTGTGTGACTGCAGCTGCTCAGAACGGCAAATGAGAGAGGTAAGGTAAGTAATGATCTTTTTTTGAGATATAATTATAGCGGTTGGGGGAACATGGCCATGATATACTAAAAGGATTTACGCTAGGGGGAGGGAGACCAAAGCGGGTGGGAGAGGGAGGCAGTCAAATATGGACTCTGCTATCCTCCTGGTGGCCAGTTTTTGGGACTTTGGGGGGGGGGGATACAGGGAACATTTGGAGCTGGGATGTAAGGTAAGGATTTTTTAAACTACAGAGTGGGGCTAGTAGTGGGGGGGATTATAGGTTTGGGGGTGGACATGCCCTTTAACAAACGTGGAGATCAGTAATATCAGTCTATTTTGTCTGGAAACCAGAAGTGAAAAAATGATTTGACTTGTACCACACATTGACCAATAATATCCAATATCATGGAATTTAAGGGAGAATTATAGTGCACAGAGTATTTCTAAAAGCTGTTTCCTGGGGCAGGGAGATACTACCCAATATTGGTTTGGTTGAATAGTGCCAGCACAAAGAAAAAACTGTTTTACATCTGCTAGGCTTCCTCTGGCTCAGCGCTAATATAGGAAAGTCCAAGACACTAAGTATCGGGGACACAGAATCCCCAAATGAAAACAAAACCATCCCATAAACAAGCACCCCCAAAATCGGGTGGTGCTAAGGGAGGTAATATAGACACTTAGAAAGTATCGGGGACACAGAATCCCCCCAAATGAAAACAAGACCATCCCATAAACAAGCACTATCACATAATGGTACCCGATAAACAGGTACATTCCTGTGTTTTAATGAGTGGTCAATAAACGATATTTTTACTTTTCAAAACCATTATGTGATGGTGCTTGTTTATGGGATGGTTTTGTTTTCATTTGGGGATTCTGTGTCCCCGATACTTAGTGTCTTGGACTTTCCTATATTAGCGCTGAAGCCAGGAGGAAGCCTAGCAGATGTAAAACAGTTTTCTTTGTGCTGGCACTATTCAACAAACCAATATTGGGTAGTATCTCCCTGCCCCAGGAAACAGCTTTTAGAAATACTCTGTGCACTATAATTCTCCCTTAAATTCCATGATATTGGATATTATTGGTCAATGTGTGGTACAAGTCAAATCATTTTTTCACTTCTGGTTTCCAATGACAAAATAGGACTGATATTACTGATCCACGTTTGTTAAAGGGCATGTCCACCCCCAAAACTATAATCCCCCCCACTACTAGCCCCACTCTGTAGTTTAAAAAATCCTTACCTTACATCCCAGCTCCAAATGGTTCTCCTGTATCCCCCCCCCCCCAAAGTCCCAAAAACTGGCCACCAGGAGGATAGCAGAGTCCATATTTGACTGCCTCCCTCTCCCACCCGCTTTGGTCTCCCTCCCCCTAGCGTAAATCCCTTTTAGTATATCATTGGCCATGTTCCCCCAACCGCTATAATTATATTCTCAAAAAAAGATCATTACTTACCTTACCTCTCTCATTTGCCGTTCTGAGCAGCTGTCAGTCACAGATGCGGCTGTCGGTCCTGCTCCCTGCTTGCAGTTCCATGCCGTTCCGAGGCCGGGCATTGCGGCGAACGAGAGAGGCAAGGTAAGTAATAATCGGAGGACTTTCCGAGAATATAATTATAGTGGTTGGGGCTGGGGGAACATGGGCTATAATATACTAAAAGTTTCTATAAAGGGTAGACATGCCCTTTAACAGACATAGGGAACATTTTTTTGGAGAGATATTTTTGGGATCAATCAGATCCCAATCACAACCTGTGTAGCCAACATAACTAGAAATTGTGTTGCAGGTATTTATTAATGGGGTTAAAGTTGCAAACTAACAAAAAAAATGGAAATTAACCAGAACAAAGTAAGGGTTATTAGTGTCATAATGAAACTATCATCATCGTAAGACTAATGCTTACCGTATATACTCGAGTATAAGCAGAGATTCTCATGCTTTAAAATTAGCCTGAAAGCCTAACCTTGGCTTATACTTGGGTCAAGTCCTAATTCAGATCCAAATGCTGCAATTGAGGATTGTAACCAGTAGGTGGTGCTGTGTTTAAAAACAATCCTTCACTTGCATAGAAAGTTGCAGCTGATCTGCCTTTACACTCCTTCCTGCTTCCTATAGTCTGGCTAGCTGTCGCTCAACACTCATCTGGATGCTTTAAAACTATGGACCCCTCAGTTTGGGGCAAAAAAATGTCTGCTAGCTTAGTGCAAATGACAGCTTGAAACTACAACTCTCAGGTGACATTTTTAACTGTGGGGCCAGAGGGCCCATTGGCTCTGGGGGCCAGAGGCCCTTGGCTCTGTGGCCAAGGGGCCCTGTGCTCTGTGGGGGCCAGAGGGCCCTTGGCTCTGTGGGGCCAGAGGCCCTTGGCTCTGTGGGGGCCAAGGGCCCTTGGCTCTGGGGGCCAGAGGGCCCTTGCTCTGTGGGGGCCAGAGGGCCCTGGCTCTGTGGGGCCAGAGGGCCCTTGGCTCGTGGGGGCCAGAGGGCCCTTGGCTCTGTGGGGGCCAGAGGCCTTGCTCTGTGGGGCCAAGGGCCCTTGGCTCTGTGGGGGCCAAGAGGGCCCTTGGCTCTGTGGGGGCCAGAGGGCCCTTGGCCTGTGGGCCAGAGGGCCCTTGCTCTGTGGGCCAAGGGCCCTTGCTCTGTGGGGGCAGAGGGCCCTGGCTCTGTGGGGCCAGAGGGCCCTTGGCTCTGTGGGGGCCAGAGGGCCTTGGCTCTGTGGGCCAGAGGGCCCTTGGCTCTGGTGGGGCCAGAGGGCCCTTGGCTCTGTGGGGGCCAGAGGGCCCTTGGCTCTGTGGGGGCCAGAGGCCCTTGGCTCTGTGGGCCAGAGGGCCCTTGCTCTGTGGGGGCCAGAGGCCCTTGGCTCTGTGGGGCCAGAGGGCCCTTGGCTCTGTGGCCAGAGGGCCCTTGGCTCTGTGGGGGCCAGAGGGCCCTTGGCTCTGTGGGGGCCAGAGGGCCCTTGGCTCTGTGGGGCCAAGGGCCCTTGGCTCTGTGGCCAGAGGGCCCTTGGCTCTGTGGGGGCAGAGGGCCTTGTGTGGGGGCCAGAGGGCCCTTGCTTGGGGGCCAGAGGGCCCTTGGCTCTGTGGGGGCCAGAGGGCCCTTGGCTCTGTGGGGGCCAGAGGGCCCTTGGCTCTGTGGGGGCCAGAGGGCCCTTGGCTCTGGGGGGCCAGAGGCCCTGGCTCTGTGGGGGCCAGAGGCCCTTGGCTCTGTGGGGCCAAGGCCCTTGGCTCTGTGGGGGCCAGAGGGCCTTGGCTCTGTGGGGGCCAGAGGGCCCTTGGCTCTTGTGGGGCCAGAGGCCCTTGGCTCTGTGGGGGCCAGAGCCTTGGCTCTGTGGGGGCCAGAGGGCCCTTGGCTCTGTGGGGCCAAGGCCCTTGGCTCTGTGGGCAGAGGGCGGCCTCTGGGGCCAGGCCTTGGCTCTGTGGGGGCCAGAAGAATGTAAATGACGGCAAGCTTAATTTAAAGTTTATTGAACCATGCCACTCCACATGTGGCTATTAATGTATGGGATTAACGTATGGGAATTCTGCTGTCCATTTTAAAGGGCAACTAAAGCCTCAAAACAATACCGAATCAAAAGGCAGTAGTGGAGATAATTTCTACCCTCGGCTTATACTCGAGTCAATCAGGTTTTTGGGTAAAAATAGGTACCTCGGCTTATACTCAAGTACATACGGTACTTTCTTTCAGGCTTTCTAATACATTTTAACTTACCCCCTGGACCCAATATCCATCTGTATCTGGAAAGGCTGACAGTACTGTTTAAATAACTTAAGGGAGAGGCAAAACATTCTGAGGTCACCCCAAAAATCTGTGCAGAGCTTCAAAGACATGGACTGGGAGTGCCCCCTGCAGGCCAGAGCCTTCATATTGTGCAGTGCCAAACATAGCCTAAAATAAGTAAATAACAGCATAAAATCATCTTTCTTGCTTAAGCTGGGTACACATGAGAAATCTTTAAAATATGACTTTAGAATCTGCAAAAGTCATTTTTAAAGCTCCCCTCTACATATATATTATTTACTGTCCCTGTCCCGTGTGACTTTTTGTTTCTATATTGTACAGTGCTGCTCCCTTAGTGGCGCAAACAACATACTAGTCCCGAGCATTCTCCCTATATAATTGCAGGGAAAACACCCAGGCCTGCAATTTCCTTCAGACTTCTACCTCTACTTTTACTAAAGGAGACTACCATGGCCGAAGGAATTTCAGGCAGTTCTGATTGATCCGAGGCTGACTGTCAACATTGGTTGGCCCCTGGGAACAATCGGAACTGTGGCACACACATAAAAAAAGGGTCAACCCCCCCTTGGCGGGATCGGACCTCTATCGCTAATGTGTGTACTAAGCTTTAGTCTGTGCAACAACCACCACTAGCCTTCTACTCACCTGATACCTCGTAAAGACACCACACCCAGACAGGAACCTATCTGTTCCAGGATCATCTATACAACGGAGACGATATAGCTGAAACGGAACAAGTAAATTTCTCAATTAAGCAACAAATTTTTCCACAGGACATAGAAAGCCACTTACAGCTTGGGTGGTAGGGATAGATATGATGATGGTCAGCAGATATACTAATTTTAGAAAAACATTAGACTTTGCTCATGTTTACTATGAATTGGAAATATAAACGTCTTCTTAATATGTGTTATAAATACTCACCAGTTTGCTGAAGTAGCTTTGATTGATTCTTACAGAGTCTCCTTTGTATCGCACACATACTAAGGCGCCCTCCTGTTGTACCTCCACTCCAGCCTGAGGTGCTAGTGCAGGTGCTAAAAGCCGCACTGGGTGACAGAATGCCTGTGTCTCCTGGGGAGAGGCTGACGTGACTTTTTCTGTCGTACAAAAAACAAAGTTTCAAATACTGTTGCACACAGAATTGCATTAAATGATTCTATGCCAAGTCTTGTGTATTTGTTAAGTTACCCTTAAACTAAATGGTTGTCATCCCAGGTAGTATTAATGTATGTATGTATGTTGTATGTAGTATGTAGTAGTGTTGTATGTATGTATGTATGTATGTATGTATGTAATGTAGTATGTATGTATGTATGTATGTTGTATGTATGTCATGTATGTATGTTGTACTGTATGTTGTCTTCTGTTGTCTGTCTGTCTGTCTTATGTTCTGTATGTATGTCTGTCTGTCTGTATGTCTTGTCTGTGTCTTGTCTGTCTCTTGTTGTTGCTGTCTGTCTGTCTCTCTGTCGTCGTGTTGTTGTATGTTGTTCTTTTCTCCTGCTGGGTGTCCTTTGTTTATTGTTGCGGTGCACCCTTCTCTATTGTATTTGTCTGTCTTATAGCTTTTATGCTAACCGCGTGGGCGGTCCTATTAGAGCCCTTTTTGGCTTCCTCACTGCTTGCTCTCAGGGACATTATTAACACTGCTTCTCTACTAGTGAGTGAATTAAGTATTTTTGTGTTCACTTCCTTTATGCGGCGGGCGGGGTCACCTGCTGGGCCCTGCCCCGCTCATGGAGGTTAGTGCTGTGTGCCTGACCGCGGCGAGCCTCGTGCTTTCGGAATGGCACGCAGTAGTGGGAACATGCTCACCTGCTTCGTTCATTAGTCACACTAAGCTAGTACCCACGACCAATCCCAAGACTAAGCAGAAAGATGGGCTGACAACAGGCAAGATCTCCATATAAAGTATAGGAAGACGTCATGACTACCATTCCCTACACTTAGAGCAGGACCATGGCAGAGGTAATTTCCTGCGAAACAGTCGATGTGGACGCAAACGCACACCGGCATCATAAATGTCGTTTTGCACATACACGCATTACCGATAAAGGACCAATCCTGTCTGTACCGGTAATTCTCAATATTATATTGAGGATTACTGGTATTAATACATATACTGTATTCTGGTTGGTACGGGCATACTATATAAGATTGAGCATTACTGGTATTAATACATATACTGTAGTTCTGGTTAGTACAGGGATACATTAATATTGAGAATTACTGGTATCAATACATATATTGTAGTTCTGGTTGTACAGGGGTACTATATAATATTGGGAATTACTGGTATCAATACATATACTTTTCCACTTCAATATTGAGGGGCCTGGCGCACCCGATGGTAGAATTCAGCAGGCACAGCAGTGTATATTAAACATTGAACTTTATTTAAACAAAACTTTTAAAAACAGCATAATTACCCAACGGCAGGAATGCCCTACGCGTTTCGGGCTTCCCTAAGCCCTTAATCATAGGTGCTGACCCCGCCATCAGCACCTATGATTAAGGGCTTAGGGAAGCCCGAAACGCGTCAGGGCATTCCTGCCGTTGGGGTAATTATGCTGTTTTTAAAAGTTTTGTTTAAAAAGTTCAATGTTTTAATATACACTGCTGTGCCTGCTGAATTCTACCATCGGGTGCGCCAGGCCCCTCAATATTGAAGTGGAAAAGTGTACGAACCAGAGCGAGGGGTTCGGGGCAGGCAGCACCCGAACCACCAATGGGATCAGTGAGTGAACAGCATAATCATTGCATAGAAAAAGGAACATTTATTGATAAACGTTTGAAGTGTTCATTAACGGAAACTTTAATTAAGTGATGGGCCCGGGCTTTGGCACCTGGGTCATTTGAATTAAAAGGTGGGTGCTGCATGTTAGGGCACCACCTTGAGTGTTCTGATTGCAATGGGGAGCGCATTATCATAACGCTACACACTTAGCCCTTGTAGGCTATTTTCTATTTTTTTGTTTACATTTAGTTTATCAATACATATACTGTTATGGTTGGTACAGGGATACTATATAATATTGGGAATTACTGGTATTAATACATATACTGTAGTTCAGGTTGGTACAGGGATACTATATAATATTGAGAATTACTGTATTAATACATATACTGTAGTTCTGGTTGGTACAGGGATACTATGTAATCTTGAGAATTCCCCTCCTTCCTCCCCCCCCCTTTTTTTCCAATCCTCTGGATCAACTTGGTTAAAAAAACTCAATTACGGTTACTATGAATAAGTCACAAAAATGTGTTTTAGCCTGAGCTTCTCCTTCAAACCTACTTTGACTGACTGATCAGATACCTGGGATATTTGTTTCATGTTGCAGTGCCAGGTGTTTCTCTCTAATCCTCTTCACATAATCCCGGGAAATATAAAAGATTTTACTACATATGCCCTCGACCGAATCCCTGGCCACAGCAGTCATGTGAGGGCCACACTGTTTGCGGAGGTGCTCCAGACGATCCTGAATACAGGATGAAGACATTTTTGCATTGAGGGTTATATAAAAAAAAAAAAAAAAAAAACATAGCAAGAAAACACATTTTAAAGGGGAATTTAGATCACACCCCCTCTCTTTTGCTAGAGCAATACCCCCAATAATACATTTGATCAGACAGAACACTTCCTTTAAATTCTGCTCCTTAATCTGCTCCAACAGACTCCTTTACTAGGTAGAGGGACAACAAGATGCATTCTGCAAAAAGCACAATTAACCATAGGCAGTGTATTCCCTGGTTTAGCAGCCCAGTGGAGGAGGAATGACTGGAGTGGACTATAGATCTATTCTTAAGGTAAGTAATCTGCCCAACTAATTTATTCCTGGGGATGAGGACCTAACATTTTTGGTCCTCCTTGGTGAATCAAAAAGAAGGAACATTTGTTTTGGACTTTAGCTACCTTTATTATGTTAAATCTGTGCCAACAATTTAATAAGTCATTACTGGAGAGTAAATATCAAATTAATCAGTTCTATGGTCTGACAAAAACCCTTGACCACTCAAAGCTTATGATTTCCCTGATTTGCCCTATGCTTAAATGGTATCTCCACCCCTAAAATCAATTTTTACTCTAGTGTACCCCAGCCCACCCTAAACCTCCAGGTATAAAAGTTTAATAAAACCCTAGCTTCTTTTACTCGGCTCTCTGCCTTTAATGCTACTCTGTTTCCCGGAAACAGCATTAGGGGCCAGACCGGCAGCCGCGTCTGTGATTGGCTTTTTTTTAAACTTCTAAACTAGGTGGTTGGGGGATGGGCCTTAAACTACATAAAATACCCCCCACACAACAGAAAAGAACAGAGGAGGGGCCAGCACTGGTGCAAATTTTAGTTTTGGGGGTGGACATGCACTTTTAACTGACCCTGCAAGTGTAAGTGAGAAAGGAGTGCTTGTGTTTTCTGAATCCTAACTGATAGAACAAAATAGAACCATTAAATAGAAATTTTAGTTGTATTATGTTGTATTATCCCCACCATATAGTCTTCCTTAGTAGCCAGGTGGTCTGTTCGAAGCCAATTGAAGGTGTCCTCTACATTCCACTTTACCATTTTCCTGCTATCTGATGATGCACTCCTAAAATCATACAGAGAGACATACTATTATGAATCGGAAATGGAGAGAATATACATGAAACAGAAGGGCAAAGGAATAAAAATGGCTTATCAGTTTATGAAAGACATTAAAGAAGCAATGCAATATGTCCACCAAAATGGTTTGGATACAGGAGAACCAAACACTTGTTTTCTTGACACTAAAGGACCAGACTAGCTTCTCACACACACACAAAAAAAGAATAAGCTTAAAATGCTGAAAGGTACCTTGATTCAATAAGACGTTTGGCAGCCTCTGCATACTTAAAAAGCAGGCGTTTGGCTTCCTCACGATGCTTGATGCGAGAAAGCCTGAATTATAAGGAGAAATGTTAAAAAAAGTCAATAAATTTCCCATTTTCCATATAACTACGACTCTCTACACGTAGGGCTTATTTAAAAAGAGGTGCAATTGTTTGTCGTGTTATTAAAGGGCATGTCCACCCCTTTTTTAAACTTTTTATGTTATGCATATTGATCCCCCAGCCCCAACCGCTGTAATAAAATTATTAGAAAGTGCCCCGATACTTACCTTCCCTCTATCCTCCGCGGCACTCTCCAGGCCCTCTGCTTGCACGGAAATGCAAGCAGGGGCGGGACCGGCAGCCGCGTCCCTGATTGGCTGAGAACACCGGAGGATAGAGGGAAGGTAAGTAACTATCGGGGCACTTTCTATGAATTCTGTTACAGCGGTTGGGGCTGGGGGATCAATATGTTTAATATGTAATGGGGATTTTACACTAGGGGGAGGGAGAAAAAAAAAAACGGGAGGGAGAGGGAGGGGGGGGAGGACTCTCCTGCGCTTGCCTCAACCATGTTGAGGCATGTACCATGTTGGTACAGGATACTATATAATATTGAGAACTACTGTATTAATACCAGTAGTTCTCAATATTATATAGTATCCTGTACCAACAAGAACTACAGTATAAGTATTAATACCGGTAATTCTCAATATTATATATTATCCCCGTACCAACCAGAACAACAGTATAAGTATTAATACCAGTAATTCTCATTATATAGTATCCTGTACCAACCAGAACTACAGTATATGTATTAAAGGGTATCTCCACTGAGGAAAAAGCAATTTTTGGGGGGGGGTTTATTTTAAAGTACACCATCCCCCAACCTTTTTTTCCCCAGAATTCCCTTTGTTTGATTGCAGAAGCATTGGGGGGTTATTTAAAGACCACCATCCCAAACCTTTTTTTCCCCAGAATTCCCTTTCGTTTGATTGCAGCAGCATGGGAAAGTTGTGCAGGTTCCTGGAGGTGTGTCTTCCCCTGTGCTGAGTGCTGTCACTCAATGTGCATCATCATGGTAGCAGACACACCCACTTGGCTGCAGTAAGAAATCCTTTCCTCCCTGACTTTCTAAGTTCATTTTTACAGCTAATCATGCAGAGAGAGACAGGGGAGGAAAAGTTAAAACCCTCTTCCCACACTACTGTAACAATGGCAGGGGGACTTGCGTTGTTTTTAATAAAGATGTTTTGTGTCTAACTCTGATCAATGATTGGTGTGTGGGTGTGTGTGTGTGGGTGTGTGTGTGTGGGTGTGTGTGTGTGGGTGTGTGTGTGTGGGGGGGGTGTGTGTGACCAGCCAGTCAGATCACATAGACAGCAGTCCCGACGGATCCTCTCACGTTCTGCACATGCACTAAAGAAAAACACGCGCCGGACATTTCCCAGACATGCAGTCACTGAAAGTGGGCAGACCTGCACCATCCACAGCGTTCTGGGGAAAACTCATTGGATTTCTTCTAAACTACTGCTGAAAGACGCAGGATACTGCAGGTACATACCCACCTTACACATATCTATCCTTACAACCCAGGTGACTTATCAGTGGAGATACCCTTTAATACCAGTAATTCTCAATATTATATAGTATCCCTATACCAACCAGAATTACAGTATATATATTAATACCAGTAATTCTCAATATTATATAGTATCCCTGTACCAACCAGAACTACAGTATATGTATTAATACCAGTAATTCTCAATATTATATAGTATCCCTGTACCAACCAGAACTACAGTATATGTATTATTACCAGTAATTCTCAATATTATATAGTATCCCTGTACCAACCAGAACTACAGTATATGTATTAATACCAGTAATTCTCAATATTATATGGTATCCCTGTACCAATCAGAACTACAGTATATGTATTAATACCAGTAATTCTCAATATTATATGGTATCCCTGTACCAATCAGAACTACAGTATATGTATTCATACCAGTTATTCTCAATATTGTCTAATTTTAGAAACTGGTGCATGCAGCTGTGTGGAGTTACTGTGCTACTTATGGAAGTGGCAGTGTGTGCCATAACATATATCCTAGCCATGAATTTTATTTTATTTTTTTTTTTACTTCTTGTGTGTAAAGTGGGTCACAAACAGGAGGATTGGCTGCCAAACACCTTCCTACCAAATTTGTCATTGATATCCATATGTACAACCATTTCTTGGAGTTACTGTAGGCAGACAGCAGGGCTTTCAATGTGTGACTTACAGCGGGTGCTGGATTTTTTTAATTAATTTGTTTAATAAAACCCCTGAATATGCTTAAAATTACATAGGTAAATAAAAAGTAAAATATAAAAAAAAAAAAAACAGTAAAAATTAAATACACTAGGTCTATCATCATTACCTTATAGGGACATCACTCATAATTTCCCGGAACATAGATGGCGACACCACTGGGTCACATTCACTTGGTAGAAGAGGATCAGGACCATGATCAATGACTTTCCTTTCTAGCAGCCAGCGGTTAAAGGACTCCCGGGGAGGATCAATTCCTGCAGAGCCAGACAAGAAGTAAATATAAAATACAGAAGTATACAAGTTTCAAAGTCTGTTAATCTAAGGCTGAGTACACACTGCCAGATTCATACAAGACTGCATGATCGGTGGTGATTTTTTGGACACCCATTTGTCTGATCCGGGTGAGAAATCCCCTCAGATTTTTTGGCCCGACAGACTGATACATGAAAATATCAGTTGGTTAGGCTTAAAAATCTGCTTGTTTGTACCCAGCCTAGGTTGTGCACTTTGTATGTGCACAAATCTGCAGCCTGCGCACACACAAAAACCTCTAGATTATAAGTCAAAATCGGGGGGGAAAATTGACGTTACATCCATGTCATCTACGAGAATATAATGAGTCAGGTGTGGGATTGGTTGGTTGTAACGGAGAATATGTATCATTCACTATCAGTTCCCTATACAGAGCAAACAGCAACAACTGCATGTATGCTGCCCAAAGAGCATATAGAGATCTAGTTAGGAGGGCGTATTTACAAAAGATTTCAATGTAATCTGTAACAATCAGTGTGTGCCCAGCCCAAGTAATAACCCAACTTGATATAGGGTTACAACCTGATTTTCAATACAAATTACACACATGGTATTGTACCATTACATCCCTAAAGCTGTGATTTTTATACTGTTCTAAGGACCAGAGCAAGGTCTGTAGGAAACCCTCAAAGTCTAAGGTTTAGGGGCACCTTTAAGGGGTTGGTGCTTTGAGCAATTAGCCAGTTTGCACCTCAAAAACCTGCACTCTGGAATACTTCTGAAAAGTGTTGCCTGCAATCCACAAATCAAGATAACTGCATCAAATTAAGTTTTCCACTGACCCAAATAAAAGCCACAGAAAACATGATTTACTGCGATCCATGCAATCGGAACAAATGCAATTTGCAAATAAAAGTGATTGCATGTGCTATAATCTATTTTTGGTGTGCATGCAATGTGGCCACCCACATTGACATGCACTGCTCCACGTTTCACACGCACAAACAGATTGCAAATCACATTAGGAAGCGTGTGTGAAACGCACTGGTGTGGCCTAGCCCTTAATAATGCTAAAACTACACCCTAAGGCTATGTCACATTGCCATGTTTTCGCAATCACCAACAATTACGTGAGATTTGTAGAGCAGTGCGTTTCAATGTGGAGGGCCAACTGATGGACCTTGACAAATTACAAGGGTGCTGACAAAAAACTAAGCTACATACCCAGAAAGCCATTACTAGGGTCTGGGAAAGACACTTATCAGGTCTGCAAGAAGACTGGGCAGTTTTTTTACCTTACAGGGAGAAGGACATAACACAGCAAAGTGGTTTTATAACAAAGAACCTAATGGTCTTAGAAGTGAAGAGTGAAAGGCCAGGAAAAACTTAAATTTGCCGTTTAGCAGGAATACCCATTACCATTAACTTTTTAACGAAAAATGGCAAATATTGCAGAATCCAGGTGTACAAAGAAAATTACAAAGTTATAAATGTTCTAGTTCAAGGTGTCCGGCTGGCAGCTATGGAAGGTAGCAAACCACTCACCTTCTCTCTGCTGGCACAACTCTCGGTAATGCTGCCGCAGTTTGAGGACCAGCTGGGACCTTAGAAGCTCTACTTCAGTATGAGGGGGTAAAAAGTTTGATGCAAGTGGCAGAAGGTGAGTTGAAGGTGGAGGCTTCACCACTACGTTGCTCTGAATATCCAAGTCCCAGTAAACACTGTGATGAGAAACAGATTTGAATACGTAAATTTACACCTTACGAAAAACTTGCTGGTTTGGAAATTAAAAGGACAACTTCTTCCCAATAAAAATAAATGTTTAAATGTAGGATCACCCTCTCCCCTCCCAAAAAAAACATGTTTCACAACACTTCATCTAATGCTCCTACACTAACTTACACAGCCCAATTCTCTCCTGCATCGAGCATCAGTCAAGGCTGTGACTGTTAAGCTCATAACCAGCTGAGGAGTCGTGAACCGGCCTATGGGGAATTGGTGTAGGTAAGTAGGTTTAGCAGCATCACATGAAAGTAAATCATGTGAAATATAGATTTGGGGGGGAGGGGGGTCCTGCATTTGAATATGTAGAGAATGAGAATGTATCATTCCGTTTTCTCAAATAGCTCAAGTTTTATTTATTTAATAGTTATTTTCTCTAAACACCTAAGTGAAATTATGCCAACACAAACATGTGCTTTATATTGAATATCTTGAGAGAGACATAGCTCCTTAACCTCCCAGTCATTAATCAATGCATTGAAGGGTCACTATCCTCACCTAAACAACTTTACATTAGCTGAAAGTACTATTTTAAACAAGTAGAATGGTAGTATTCACATAGCTGTAAGTGCCTGCTTGGTAAATAAGCTGTTAATATTTAAAGAGTGCTCTTAACTGATTTCCCAAGCAACACTTATAGCTTCTGCACTGCCTCAGCACCGACACTAAGCTTATTTCCATTCCTTCCTGACCCTGCTTTCCCCACTGGCTAATGGCGCAACAACCTCTGGTTCTGTACTGACGCACAAGCACTCGTCATAAGTTTTGCTGTGCAGACGGGCACTCCAGATTGCACCTCTCCCTCTGGTTATTAAAAGGAGCCGAGGGCTTCTGTGCAATTCCTGACATGAGTGACGTGTAGTAAGTAATGAGTCCTGGTGGATTTCTTCCAGATAACAGGTTGGGGGTGTAGAAACATGCTGCCCAGCTTATCTCTCCCCTTCACCAAAAAAAAAAACACAAACCAGAGCTGAGAGGAGCAGAAGCTGCTGAGTGTAACCGTTTGCTGTACATTAAAGTCTGTGTGCCCAGCTACAGTGTATCTCAGAGGATAATGAGTGCTGGTATACATCATGGACAGTTTTACATTCTTCTAGCAGCAGACTGTAAGAGGATATGCTCCCCCTGCAAGTTAACCACGGACTAAAGTGAAATTGCTTCCCCCAGTTCCATGGATAACCACTGGAGGAAATTATGGGAAGTATATTTTAAAATGTTTCTAATAACTCAAGTTTAAGGCAGCAGTACAGGTTTCATTACCTTCTCCAAAACCTAAAATCTGAGATTCAATTCCCCTTTAAAGGGCATGTCCACCCCCAAAACTACAATTTTACCTGCTACTGGCCCCACTGTGTAGTTTAAAAAAATCCTTACCTTACATCTCTACTCCTTATGGTTCTCCTGCAGCATGTTTAAAGTCCAGGAAACTGAAGAGTAGGAGCTGTCTTGCTGTCCAAATGTCTGACTCCTGTCTTGTCACTGGGAGGCAGTGTGACCCCCCTCCCACAATCTGGATCCCTCTCTGCCCTTTCCCCTCACTTAATATTTTGCCATATTGTTCCACACTGAACTGTTGAACTTACTCAGTGGGTTTCAGCAGGGCACTGAGTTGCTTTTCTTCCTGTGGTACTCCTGGGAAGATGGGAGAACTAGGTACTGTTGCAGGAGTAACAGGAGCTGCCTCCACCTGAAAAAAATATAAAGGTATAGTCACACATGGATAATTTATATAGCGCCAACATCTTCCACAGCGCTTTACAATTACATGTATACATTCACATTAGGCCCTGCCCCGAAGAGCTTACAATCTAAGCACATTTATTTGACACATACAACCTATCAGTATGTCTTTATGATTGTGGGGGAAATCGGAGTGCCCGGAGGAAACCCATGCAAGCACGGGGAGAACATACTCCTTGCAGATGTGTCCATGGGTGGAATCGAACTCAGCACTGCAAGGCATCAGTGCTAACCACTGAGCCACAGTGCTGCCCAATAACAAATAAAGAGAACTTGATTATCTATTTTTGTAATATAATGGAGAATATAACCTGAATATTTTTACCATCATAATGTCAAAGCAACCACCAATACCACCCAATTGAATAGCATTCAATTGGGTGGTATTGTTCTCTGATCCATTTATCAGTTCAGAGATGTATGGGGGGGTGGCTGTATTGGAGAGAGCCTTGTAGGATAAGGTTAGCAGTTTAAATTGGATCCTTTGGGTAATGGGAAGCCAGTGGAAAGCTTGACAGAAAGAGGCAGCGTGTGAGAAGCATAAAGAAAGGTGAATGAGCCTGGCGGCAGAGTTAAGGATTGATTGATGGGGTGCCAGTTGATTGCTTGGTAGACAGCACAGTAGGGCGTTACAGTAGTCCAGCCGAGAGATAAGGGCATGAACTAGATTTTTGGTAGAGTTCTGTGAAAGGAAGGGATGAATGTGCAAGATGTTTTTGAGCTGTAACCGACAGGAGTTAGTATTAATGTGGTGTTTAAAGGAATGTTCTGAGATGAAAGGTTACTCCCAGGCATCGCATGTAAGGTGTTGGGGTGTCATTGATGTGGACAGTAGTGTTAGGTAGGGTGGTAGATGGAGAGGGTGGGAAAATGACAAGTTCAAATTACAATATATTATCTGTGCACTTAGCCTATATAAAATAAAGGGGGAATTGCCTGGGGTTAAATTATGAATGTGCCGGTGAAGAACTGTCTCAGTATTTAAATTTAAGCAGTTTTCTGTTTTCTTGGGTGAATAGGCTGTGGGTCCCCCAGGTATTCCCCTGTAACCCTGTGGGCCAGTTTGACACTGCTATTTTATTTTTGTTTATTGTCCCTTTAAGGTCCTTTATTCTTAGTGGCTGAATTGTTGCGACTATCATTCACAATAAAATCCAGCATGACTTACCAAAAAATCATTTACGGTAATCAAATTCTATAGCAAATTCAAAATGTTTTAAAGCTGCAATTGAGAAATTAGAAAGTTATAAAGTTTATTATGCAATTAAATCACAAGTTAATCTTTAAAATTAAATAATTATTACATATCAGAAAGGAAAAGAGGAAAGCAAAACAGGAGAACTGTAAATGATATATTGCCTACCACTTTCAGCTTTTTAACAGTCTCTCCGGCAGAGGAATCCTCTGAAATCCTCCGTTTTTGAGGTCGGGATTCCTTGGGTGTTTCTGGCATTGCCCCCTCAGCTGGATCTGGAGCTGCATTGAGGCCCAAAGGGTCAGACTGTAGCCAAAAAAAAAAAAAATTACTGTAATAAAAGTATTATAAATTAATCTGTCCACAGAACAACCTGTTTTAGATGCAGCACGTCTCGGTTAGTTACTTCTTTCCCCTGCTTTTGTCACCATCTTTTCTCTATCAACAATTAATGACAGGCCTTGATCGGTTAGCCATTCCACTCCTTTAAAGGGAATGTTTATCCCTTAAAAGGACAAATATCAAAAACAATATCACCCCATTACATGTCCACAATTCCAGCAGCTGAAATCACTTACTCTCATTTACAAATGTGCTGATGTCCAAACATCTTGTCACTGCAGATGTTTGGAAATTGCAACTCCCAGCAACTAAAGCATGCTGTTAGTTGTAGTTTCCAAACATCTGGAGTGCCAAGAAATGGGGGTTACTGTATGGGATTACTGTCCATTTAAAGGGCAACTAATGCCTCAAAATATTACAGAAACAGGAGGATAGTATCTGTTAAAAAGATTGTCTTCTGATTCTGTATTTTTTGAGGCTTTAGCTGCCCTTTAAATGGACAGCAGAATTCCCATTCAGTAGTCCCATACAGTAATATCCATACTGGATTTGGAAATTACTGTATGGAATTCTGCTGTCCATTTAAAGGGCAACTAAAGCCTCAAAACAACACAATCAAAAGGCAGCAGGGGTCATATTTTCTGCCCCTCTGTTCATACTCTAGTCCACACGTGTCAAACTCAAGGCCCATGGCCCTTCTGGCTGTTGTCTGTGGCCCCAGGTGACTGTACAGCATCCAAGATCTATCACAATGCTATCCATTTGTGCAGTCCCAAGCAGTGGCATAACTATAGATCAGCCTGCTAGACACCGCAATCAGCTTTTTAAACAGCTAATCGGGCTCACCTTTAAAAACAGCTGATTGTGACATATAGCAGGCAGATCTATAGTTAGGACGCTGCTTGGGACTGCACAAATGAATAGCAGCATAGGATGGCTTGTATGTAGTCACCACTGTAACAACTAATCACTTGTCTAGCCTGGCACTGGGAAGAAGAGGGAGGTGAGACAAAGCCTTCCATTAGAGTTGGCCATTCCATTAAGGTGGGTGTTCCAAGTTAGCATATGATTGCGCCATAGGCATAGGTCCCAAGCCAAAACAGTGTGCTTCACACCCATTTCCTGCCAAAATCCAGCACTAGGCACAAGCGTGACAGAGTTCAAATCCTGCATCCGCTAAGTATCTTTTTAAAAAAAAAAAAAAATTTAATCCCACCAGCATCATAGGAAATCTTTTAGTATATTATAGTGTTTGCTTCCCCAGCCCCAACCGCTATAATGTTAATGCCAGAAAGTGCCCCGATATTTACTTACCTTGCCTCTCTTCTTCGCCGCACAGCCCCGGCCCTCTGTTTGGACGGAACTGCAAGTAGGGGGCTGGACCGGCAGCCGTGTCTGTGATTGGCTGAGGCAGCCAATCACGGACGCGGCTGCCGGCAGTTCACAACGGCGGAGGAGAGAGGCAAGGTAAGTAACTATTGGGGGACTTTCTGGCAATAACATTATTGCAGTTAGGGCTGGGGAAACAAACACTAATATATTAGAAGGGTTTGGAGCTAGAGGGAGGGATCGCAAAACGGGAGGGAGAGGGAGGGGGGCGGCTGCACTGCGCATGCCAAACTTCTCCCGGAGGAGAGACAGCAGGCAGAGTCCTATATGGACTGCTATCCTCCTGGTGGCCACTTTTTTCGACTTTGGAGGGGGGGGGGGGGGGAAATTACAGGAAAACCATTTGGAGCTGGGATGTAAGGTAAGGATTTTATTACACTACAGAGTGGGGCCGGTAGTGGGGGAAATTATAGTTTTGGGGGTGGACATGCCCTTTAAAAATTTAAATAATGTATCACTAGTGTTTATAAGCAATTCCACATAAAGATACCTGTGTTAAATAAGTAAACTCTTTACTTCCTTACCACCATCTAATATTGCAACAAGATATACTCAGTGTGCTTTGTTCAGAGTGATAAGCTGCTCAATTAGCTATTTTCTATCTTCCTCTTCTTAAAGGGCTTGTCCACCCCAAAACTAAAATTTAACACACGACTGGCCCCTCTGTGGTGTTAAAAAATCCTTGCCTTACATTTCTGCTCCTTAGGTTTCTCACATGCGCAGGCAAGCCCTTTGAACACCCCCCCCCCTTCCTTCCTCTGTATCCCTCTTTGCTGCCTGCTGCCCTACCTCTAAAAATGTAATATATTGTAGGGCAATCTAGCCCACCCCCCACCACCAGGTTTGTTTGTTAAAAAAACAACAAAACTCTACTTGCATTACTGCCTCTCAGCCAATCACAGACACGGCTGCTTCTCTGGCCACGAAGAGAGTGCTGGGGGAACAAAGCAATGTAAGAAGTGTTCTGCTTCTTTTTTTTAACAAAAGAACATGGTGCTTAGAGGTGGGCTAGGGTGCCCTACAATATATTAAAAGTTTTTTTACAGGTGCATATGGTGGCTCAACAATCTTTATCTAATATTCTCCAACATACACACTACTCAACATCAGCAGCGCAGATTGTTTTGTTCTAAGGTGGTTTTGGAAAGTAACCACAGAGCTGCAGTTGTAAAATGTTTCTTATTTCACACAGGCATACCGTAGCAATAAATGAGGGATACATGCGTTTTACACCATAGTTATACTCTAAAACCTGTAAACAATATATGTGCCAAATTTCTTCGTTTTGATGATGCAAACACAATCTCCTCAATGGTAACCTGCCACACATTATGATCATTTGCACAAAATGATGCGGGAAAAGTTGTTAAGTCAGCTCTCCCAATCATGGCTTTACAGTGTCTATATAAATAATAGCCCTTTTAGGGACTTATCACGTGCATTAAGCAGCATTATAACCGGGTAAGTTAAATTTCCCCAAAAACAATGTTTACATAGATATGACCTTCTCCTACACAAAACACTGCTTATATTTATTTCATAGCTCTATGTCATGTTTTCTTTAGTCTAAGGCAGAGGTGCCAAACCCATTCAACCTCAAGGGCCGCACAATAGATAAAATAATAGGGTGTGTATCACCAAGATTTTTTTTATGTGAGCATTTACTTTTCTCCCCCCAAAGATAATCATCAGATCATCTTAGGGAACAACGATCAAGAATTAGGTGATCAGAAGTTATCACCTAATATCGATCTCTGCTCCCATTTCTTGCTCACTAGTATAATATAGCAAGGTGTCACACATCTGAATGGGGGAACATTAAGGGAAGAACCCAGTTAAGTATGAGTTTCTGCGACATTACCGGGGGTCTCCCTTAATGCGAAACTCATCCCCTCTTAGTGGGACTGGCTTCCATTATGCGGTCACAGCTTCTAGGGCTGCTAGCTCACGATCCCACCATTGGATTTGGACCAAACTGATGCGGGAACAAGAGGGCTAGGGGGGCACTTGAATGCTGCCCCCAATTGCCCATAGCCGTCTTAAAGGGGCAGGGCACCATTGGTCTAAGGGATGTGTACAACTTTCTTTCATGTAATTTAAAATATATTCATACAACTGTAATTATCCGACTAGAATGAATTAAAAACTCTATATAACAAAGTGGAAATTTGAGATGAGTTATGGTATCCTTGCATAATTACTATTACATAGCTTTATCATAGTCACATTTATTATATTTTGGTGTTTGTACGTTTTTACATAAAAGAAAAGGAGATTATTACTTTTGTAGTTAAGGTAGACAGATTCTAAGTAAAGAACACACCTGTTGTAGTCATTCTTTTACTATAAGGATTGTCTGTACACAGCAAATATGCAACACACATTTACACATAAAAAGTAAGAACAAAAAAAGCTGAAACAAAGATGCAAATAGGTTGTTTGCAGTAAGACGTGTAACAAGATCTGTTCATAATGGGTATAAAGCAAGAAGAGAAAAATAATGTTAGGTGGTAGAGGAGTAGGATGGCTTTGGGAGGATGTTTTGAAGGAGTTGATGAAGGAAAACACCAAGTTGATATAAGGGGACAGCTGAAACAAGGCAGACCAGCTGGGATGAAGACTGTACACTCACAGCTTGAAATGGTAACTGTGGTCTCCATACAAGTGCCATTTATTTTAAACAAGCCTAGGATGATGCCTCTAGCTTCACTGATTCTCAAGTAATAGGATTGTAAATTTACAGTCTGTTGTTGGAGTCTGAAAGGCACATTAAGCTCTGTGTAAAAAGCCCACTACCCCCAAAAACTTTTCTGAAGCTAGTTACAAACCTGTAACCCATCACTGTTCATTCCTCAACCTATAGGCACCTTAGGGAAGAAAATAAAATATTTTTAGCCTTGTGGCAAGCTTTTAAAATGATTAAGAAGTTTGGGGGGTGGGAATTATGATACAGCTGATGATGCTCTGTCCCATCATGCTTCAACCTTAAACTTGGGGACAGACCAGTGTTGCTGTTGATGTCACAGCTTACAGTGCTAGCTGGAAACAACACCCTTTATACTTCTCTAACTTTAGATAGACTGCAACTAGAAGCATGATTCTGGAGTCATTTTAAAGGGTATCTCCATCCCTTAAAAACCAAAAAAAATAAAAATATAAGTGGTAGGGAATCCCCCAAACTTAGACCTTACTAGATGTAACCCCCCACCCCCCAAGTCGATTCCTAAATGTACTTACCAGCCCTAGTTCTTGGCCCCTGCTGTTGCTTCCGTGCACAGAAAAGCTGAAGAGGCCGGACTCAGCCAATCACTGGCCGGTCTGCCCCCTTTGGCTGCTTTTATATGGAAGAGCAGAAGAAGGTAGCAGAGGGAACAGTACAGTAAGTACCTTTAGGAGCCGATTTGGTGTTTTTAAACCTAGCGCTTAGATTTGGGGGATTTCTTGCTTCTTCCTAATTTTTGGTTTTGCCTCAAACATGATGCAGCAGCAGAGGGGGAGGGGAAAATCTTCACAGCGCATGCCAAAAACCGCAGAGGTGCATTAAGAGGCGAAAATGGAATACATCCTGACAGGCTTCCCACTCTTCAGTTTCCTGTACTTTTTTATTCTGTGCATGGACAACCATATGAAGCAGAAGAGAAAGGTAAAGGCTCTTAATGCACAGTGGGCTCAACTGTGGGGCAAATTTTAGTTGGGGAGTGGACATGGCCTTTAAAGGTAGTGTGCTCTTTTTAATAAAGACCACTTGTATGGAGACCACAGTTCCTCTTTAAAGATTCTGCTTTCCACCATTAAAAAACACTTTCCTTCCCATAAAACAACAATTCTCTAAGAATCAGGAGCAGGTATTCCTACCTCTCATTCAGTTTTTTTTTTGTTTGTATTTAGTAATCGGCTTTAGAAGTTTAGCCAGTGAGTGCTTTCAGTCTCCCTGACTGAGATTATAGGAAACAAATGTTACAAATATTGAGAAGTGGCCATTTCCCTGCCTCACCCCCGACACTTACGGTAAACCTAAAGCAGATTACTTACTTTTTTTCTTTAACGTGGAGGAAAGGTTGTTTCTTGACAAAAACAAAACAGGACATTTAAACAGAGTATTCATTCTAGAAAAATGCATTTCTAGATTCACTTATCAGAGACACATATCTTTAACCTTCTTAAATTAATTCGGTACCAGTAAAAGGATAACCATCTGTCCCAAACCTTTTTGGAGGAGCAGTTTTGATGCTCCTACACCAGTTCTTTGAAATGTTAGAGGCATTAGTTGCATTTTTCCTTTGCAGGAGATTAGGAGGTAAAGCGTGTATTCACGTTTTAGCAACCAGTTTTGGGCTGCAAAAAATGAACTTCAGAAAATCTTACCTTTCACGCGATCCAGCGGGGCCGCTCTGAAATTCCCGACTGCTTCCTGCTTCTGTTACACTATAACGTGCATTATTGGGCATGCAACAGAAGCAGGAAGCAGTGGGAATGTTGCCATTATTCAGAAAAGAGAAGTTTGCCAGCATTATATTATGAGAATTATTACATATTTAACAATAAAATTATTTTGCAAGTACTCTTCATTGAACTCTTGTGATGGCTACCCCTAGATGGCTACATTTGATCCGATGTTTACTAAATGGCAGGGACACACAAGTGGAAAGGATAAATTCAGACTCGCTGTATATTCTAAGAAACAGTGCATGTCTTCAACACAAATTTATGAAAGGAGAGCTGTTTATTGTCAGTTGGTGTTAGGCATGGCAACAGATTGAATCTTGCCATTCATGTCCCCTTACATTGGAATTGAAACGTGAAATCACCTCAATAGTTATTTTCAGACTTTAGTTTTTACTCCTTCAAGACAAAAATATTAACATTATACTCACAATAACATCATGCTGACCAAGGACGGGCATTTCCCACAGAGACTGATTGGTAAATCTATTGAAGTAATAGGGACGGCTCTCTCTTTTACTCCAACATTTCTCCCATCCAGCTTGGACAAGCTCATCTTATGAACAGAAGAAAGATGTAAGCACCTCAAACACATCCTTCATCACATAACATTCTAAAAAACAAGGTCTTACCTGGAAGATCAGACTGTGCACGAGGTCGAGGTGAATTTGATGTACTTGGCGATAAACTGATCAAGGCGGAATCTTCTTGGGGGCTTCCATGATTATCACGAGCCATCTCAGATTACACAATCTGTATAAAAAAAATTAGAAATGTTCTTTACAACAAGATCTGTATTCTATTCTTATGTGTAGGCGTATGGGCCTATATAGTGACTTGATTTAGTTGGAACCAAAGAACACTGGTCTCAAAAGTCAAGTTTTTATATTTGTGTTTATGGTTCCCAGGGGAGTGGGGAACAGAACACAAAAATGGCATAAAACTTAAATTAGAGACCTAGTGCAAAAAGACTACAATTACTTCCCTGGTTCACAATTAGCACACAACAGTCTGCATTTAAAGGGCGTGTCCAGTAAAAAAAACAAAAAAAACAACTTAAGTAATAAATGTAGAGAAACCCCAAATGAAGTTTTACATTATCAAGATTTGCCAAAGATGCCTCTGAAGTGTCTTACCTGACCCAGTCCCTCGCCGCTCCTCCTCTGCGGCTGACAGCCGCTCCACTTCCTGGTTGCAGCTGTCAGTAAAGGCACAAAGTGACGTTACACCCAGTTGCCTGGCAGCCACAACCAGGAAGTAGAGAGACAGTCAGCACAGAAACCCTCTGCCACCTGTTTTTGCTCAAAACAGGAGGCAGGGGCGGTGCATAGGCGGCCAGGTAAGTCCCTTCATGGGGCATATTTGGAAAATATTGATAATGCGAAACCTAGGTTGGGGGGGTCCTCTACATTTACAGCTTAAGCTTGTGAAGGTTCTCATTCATCCAGGTCATGGTATATCTGTTGTATTCAATTAGATCAACTGGACTTGAAGTTTAGTTCTTGAAGACGTTTTGCTAGTCATCCGACTGGCTTTCTCAATTCAGAATGACTTGTACAAGAATCTGTGGCAATTATGTACCATGGAAAATCCCAATGTGGCTGTGATATGTTAATTGGGATTTTCCAGGGTACATAATTGCCACAGATTCTTGTACAAGTTATTCTGAATTGAAAAAGCCAGTCGGATGACTAGCGAAACGTCTTCAAGAACTAAACTTCAAGTCCAGTTGATCTAATTGAATACAACAGATATTTACAGCTTAAGTTTTTTTTCACTGAACATGCCCTTTAAAGCATATTTTAAAGGAAAAGTGCACTGTAAAATCAAGTTATGTTCATTTGGAAGCTGCAGCTTTAAAAACACAGTTGCCATATTTTTTCCCCTATGCCCCTCCAGAGCCTAGCTTTGTGCCTTGGAAGTTGCTGACATCTTGTTACTGGTTTGCTGAATGTTAAGCTCCGCCCCTCTGAGATTTCTTCTGCTTTCTCCTGCTTGAGCCTCAAACAGTAATGCCTGTGAGTTCCGTGCACTCTCCTGCTTGAGCCTCAAACAGTAATGCCTGTGAGTTCCGTGCACTCTCCTGCTTGAGCCTCAAACAGTAATGCCTGTGAGTTGTGTGCATGGAACTCACAAGCATATTACTGTTTGAGGCTCAAGCAGGAGAAAGCAGAGGAAATCTCAGAGGGGCGGAGCTTAACATTCAGCAAACCAGTAACAAGATGTCAGCAACTTTCAAGGCACAAAGCTAGGCTCTGGAGGGGCATAGGTTAAAAAAAAATATGGCAACATTATTTTCAAAGCTACAGCTTCCAAATAACATAACTTGATTTTACAGTGCACTTATCCTTTAAAGGTCTATTGTTCCCTATGCATAGATTAAAGACTAAATGTCATACTGCTTAAACTATTAAAGGGCATTTATATTGTCATTTTTTTATTAAATTGCCCATTACTGGAAACTATAAATATCAGCTGTAGGACTTTGTTAATATCTCCCTGTTTTATATTAAAGCTGAAGCATTGTACATTACAGCTATCATTCAAGTTCCATACTATCAAACACTCTTCTCATGTGTGCAGTTTTGCTGTAACTCGAGTCGGTATACGAGAATTGCATGGTGGGAAATCCCACATACCAGTGCTGGCTGAAAGTGATTAACCAGCATGGATGACTTCACAAAGAGTCAGATGTAAGGAGTAAGTCAGCAAAGAGCGGGAGGGGGAATACCGAGCCAAAGCAAAAAAAGTACTGTATTGAAGGCATGCAGCAATCCACACCCCAAGGAGAAAGGGCAAATATATTAATAGCATGCATCCTAATAACACAATGGTTAAATTATAGTAAAAACATTACAGAATACTTGTATACTTTACTACTGTTTAAACAATAACACTTTAAATCTGCATCAATCAGGGTTACCTTGTTAAACGGTAGCAAAAAAAACCAAAACATTTCAACTATATTCTTTTATACATTAGCATAATTCTTTATTACTTTTTAAATAGTGAAAACTCAATCCTAGTGTTTTTGCCTTCAGAGCATCCTTCACGCATTACATTTTCAACTGGGCAAAATCTGTCCTGTAGTAAATGGATACCATGTCAAAATATATTAAAACATCCATTACTTTTGTCAGATCTAATTGCTGTATCAGTATGTTATTCATGCCTGGAGCAGATAATATCTAAACTACAATTAAACTTAGACACCCGCCTTTATTTCTGGCTAGAACTACAACTGCACCATTTTTAAAATGTACCTGCAGAGTATGAATATTATGGTTGTAAATCTGACCCAGATCATTTAATCCCACAATTACTCACTGTTCTGTTACAGAGGGAACAGTATAGCGTCTAGGTTTCTTTGCAGAATAACCTTAATTTACAAATACACTAGGCCGAATGTTACCAGGAAAAGAAAGTGAAAGTAAATCCTAGTTTTCAATTGTTTTTTTAGTCATTGATTGCTTAATACCTCAACTGTGTGTGCTGTACAGATCAGTGAGTTTAGGGTTAAGGGAATGTGACCAGCTGGACTTACAGCCTAAAGGGGGCACATGTTACAATTAAAAGTGACCAATGGTGAAAAAAAGAAGTTGATGGGGCCAATTCTGACAATTGTCAATTTATAACAGCAGCAAAGTAAGCTATAGTCCCAGCACATAACATACCATTTACCGATAACACACTATTCTGTACCCTCCTATTGAGCCATGACATGTATTTTATATTATACTATCCTTTTTGTACAAGAAAGGGGATATAAAATCCTTAGGTGTACAGATGGAATCCCATTCCCATAGCCAAACATAATTGCTATAAAGATCCCTATATGCAATATACTTAGAATAAAAAGCTCATCAGGGCAGGGCCTAATGTGATTGGAAAGGGATCTTTGTGGTAAACAGTAACAATGCAGGTCACAGAACTCTAGGGTGATGACACTTAAAACTAGGGCAAGGAATGTCAAACCTGCAGCCCCTCCAGATGTTTAAAAACTACAACTCACAGCATTCCATAAAACTTGTTAAACATCCAGAGGGCTGCAACGTTCCAATCCCTGAACTAGGGGTACACTATGTCCTGTATTGCACACTCTCCAGGAAATCAGTTCACACTGATAATAGATCTAAACTCAATAATGAGTAGTGACTAGGTGTACACTATATCCTGTATTACAGACTCCAGGGAATCAGTTCACATTGATGATAGATCTAACCTCAATAATAACTAGTGACTAGAGGTACACTTGGTTGAAGAACGCACACTATTGACCTTCTTGCTTTTTAGTGTTTATTAAGTGACATGCTTGCACAACGTTTCGGGGAGTGTCCCCTTCCTCAGGACACTCCCCGAAACGTTGTGCAAGCATGTCACTTAATAAACACTAAAAAGCAAGAAGGTCAATAGTGTGCGTTCTTCAACCAAGTGCAAGTTACAAGAGAAAGAACTGCAGGTGGTAGGCAGTAAAGAGGAGCAGCACCTATAATAAGAAAGGAGTGCAGGGAAATCATTGTAATTGACTAGAGGTACACTATATCATGTATTACACACTCAAGGGAATCAATTCACACTTATGATAGATCTAACCTCATAATAACTAGTGCCTAGGGGTACACTATTCCTGTATTACACACCCCCAGGAATCATTTCCACTGATGATAGATCTAACCTCAATTAAAACTAGTCACTGGGGGTACACTATATCCTGTATTACACACTCCAGGGAATCAGTTCACACTGATATATAGCTAACCATAATAACTAGTGATAGGGGTACAGTATATCCTTCATTACACACACCCCAGGGAATCGCTCACACTGACAGATCTACCTCAATATAACTAGTGACTAGAGGTACAACTAAATCCTGTATTACACACTCCAGTGGAATCAGTCATTATTGAGAGTTAGCTATATCATCAGTGAACTAATGACTAGGGTACAGTATATCCTTCATTACACACACCCCAGGGAATCAGTTCACACTGATAGATCTAACCTCAAAAATAATAGTGATAGGGGTACACTATGTCCTGTATTACACACTCAGGGAATCAGTACACTGATGATAACAAAATAAGTAGTGACTAGGGGTACACTATGTCTGTATTACACACCCCAGGGAATCAGTTCAACTGATAACACAATAATACGAGTGACTAGGGGTACACTATATCCTGTATCACACCCCAGGGAAAAAGCTAACACAATAACTAGTGATAGGGGTACACTATATCCTGTATTACACACCCCAGGGAATCAGCTCACACTGATAACACATAGCACTAGTGACTGGGGGTACACTATATCCCGTATTCACACCCCAGGGAATCAGCTCACACTGATAACACAATAATAGTGACATGGGTGCACTATATCCTGTATTACACACCCCAGGGAATCAGCTCACACTGATAAACAATAACTAGTGACTATGGGTGCACTATATCCTGTATTACACACCCCAGGGAATCAGTCTCACATCATAATAACTAGTGACTATGGGTGCACTATATCCTGTATTCACACACCCCAGGGAATCAGTCACAACTGATAACTAGTGACTAGGGGTACACTATATCCTGTATTACACACCCCAGGGAATCAGCTCACACTGATAACAATAAAACTAGTGACTATGGGTGCACATATCCTGTTACACACCCCAGGGAATCAGCTCACACTGATAAAACTAGTGACTAGGGTACTATATCCTGATTACACACAACGGGAATCAGTTCACACTGATAGATCTAACCTCAAAATAACTAGTGACTAGGGGTACACTATTCCTGTATACACACTCCAGGGAATCAGTCACACATGTGATAACACATAAACTAGTGACTAGGGGTACACTATGTCCTGTATTACACACCCCAGGGAATCAGTTCACACTGATAACACAATAATAAGAGTGACTAGGGGTACACTATATCCTGATTACACACCCCAGGAAAAAGCTAACACAATAACTAGGACTAGGGGTACACTATATCCTGTATTACACACCCCAGGGAATCAGCTCACACTGATAACACAATAGCAGCTAGTGACTGGGGGTACACTATATCCCGTATTACACACCCCAGGGATAGCTCACACTGATAACAATAACTAGTGACAATGGGTGCCACTAATCCTGTTTACACCCCAGGGAATCAGCTCACACTGATAATAACTAGTGACTAGGGGTACACTATATCCTGTATTACACACCCCAGGGAATCAGTTCACACTGATAACAATACAACTAGTGACTATGGGTGCACTATATCCTGATTACACACACCCAGGGAATCGCTCACACTGACAAAATAATAAACTAGTGACTATGGGTGCACTATATCCTGTATTACACACCCCAGGGAATCAGCTCACACTGATAATAACTAGTGACTAGGGGTACACTATATCCTGTATTACACACCCCAGGGAATCAGCTCACACTGATAACAATAACAACTAGTGACTATGGGTGCACTATATCCTGTATTACACACCCCAGGGAATCAGCTCACACTGATAATAACTAGTGACTATGGGTGCACTATATCCTGTATTACACACCCCAGGGAATCAGCTCACACTAATATAACTAGTGACTAGGGGTACACTATATCCTGTATTACACACCCCAGGGAATCAGCTCACATGATAACATAATAACTAGTGACTAGGGTGCACTATATCCTGTATTACACACCCCAGGAATCAGCTCACACTGAAATAACTAGTGACTAGGGGTACAGTATATCCTTCATTACACACACCCCGGGGAATCAGTTCACACTGATAGATCTAACCTCAAAAATAACTAGTGACTAGGGGTACACTATGTCCTGTATTACACACTCCAGGGAATCAGTTCACACTGATGATAACACAATAAGTAGTGACTAGGGGTACACTATGTCCTGTATTACACACCCCAGGGAATCAGTTCACACTGATAACACAATAATAACGAGTGACTAGGGGTACACTATATCCTGTATTACACACCCCAGGGAAAAAGCTAACACAATAACTAGTGACTAGGGGTACACTATATCCTGTATTACACACCCCAGGGAATCAGCTCACACTGATAACACAATAGCAGCTAGTGACTGGGGGTACACTATATCCCGTATTACACACCCCAGGGAATCAGCTCACACTGATAACACAATAACTAGTGACAATGGGTGCACTATATCCTGTATTACACACCCCAGGGAATCAGCTCACACTGATAATAACTAGTGACTAGGGGTACACTATATCCTGTATTACACACCCCAGGGAATCAGTTCACACTGATAACAATAACAACTAGTGACTATGGGTGCACTATATCCTGTATTACACACCTCAGGGAATCAGCTCACACTGACAACAAGAATAACTAGTGACTATGGGTGCACTATATCCTGTATTACACACCCCAGGGAATCAGCTCACACTGATAATAACTAGTGACTATGGGTGCACTATATCCTGTATTACACACCCCAGGGAATCAGCTCACACTAATAATAACTAGTGACTAGGGGTACACTATATCCTGTATTACACACCCCAGGGAATCAGCTCACACTGATAACAATAACAACTAGTGACTATGGGTGCACTATATCCTTAATTCACACCCCAGGGAATCATCTCACACTGATAATACCTATGTGACTATGGTGCACTATATCCTTATTACACACCCCAGGGAACACTCACAACTGATAATAACTAGTGACTAGGGGTAACTATATCCTGTATTACACACCCCAGGGATCAGCTCACACTGATAATAATAACTAGTGCCTATGGGTGCACTATATCCTGTATTCAACCCCCCAGGGAATCACTCACACTGATAACAAAAATAACTAGTGACTATGTGCACTATATCCTGTATTACACACCCCAGGGAATCAGCTCACACGATACATACTAGTGACTAGGGTACACTATATCCTGTATTCACACCCCAGGGAATCAGCTCACACTGAAACATAATAACTAGTGCACTATGGGTGCACATATCCTGTATTACACACCCCAGGGAATCAGCTCACACTGATAATACTAGTGACTAGGGTACACTATATCCGGTATTACACACCCCAGGAATCAGCTACACTGATAACATAACTAGTGACTATGGGTGCACTATATCCTGATTACACCCCCAGGGAATCAGCTCACACTGATAATAACTAGTGACTATGGGTGTCACTATATCCTGTATTACACACCCCAGGGAATCAGCTCACACTGTAACAAATAATACTAGTGACTAGGGGTACACTATGTCCTGTATTACACACCCAGGGAATCAGCACACATGATACAATAACAACTAGTGACTAGGGGTACACTATGTCCTGTATTACACACCCAGGGACCAGCTCACACTGATAATACTAGTGACTAGGGGTACACTAATCCTGTATTACACACCCCAGGGAATCAGCTCACACTGATAACTAGTGACTGTGCACTATATCCTGTATTACCACACCCCAGGGAATCAGCTCACACTGATAATAACTAGTGACTATGGGTGCACTATATCCTGTATTACACACCCCAGGGAATCAGCTCACACTGATAATAACTAGTGACTATGGGTCACTTAATCCTGTATTACACACCCCGGGAATCAGCTCACACTGATAACACTGAGTGACTATGGGTGCACATATCCTGTATTACACACCCCAGGGAATCAGCTCACACTGAATAATAAACTAGTGACTAGGGGTACACTATTCCTGTATTACACACCCAGGGAATCGCACACAATGATACAATACAACTAGTGACTTGGGGTACACTATTCCTGTATTACACACCCAGGGAATCAGCTCACCGATATAACTAGTGACTATGGGGCACTATATCCTGTATACACACCCCAGGGAATCAGCTCAACACTGATAATAACTAGTGACTAGGGGTGCAATATTCCTGTATTACACACCCCAGGGAATCAGCTCACACTGATAATACTAGTGACTATGGGTGCACTATATCCTGTTTACACACCCCAGGAATCAGCTCCACACTGGATAATAACTAGTGACTAGGGGTCACCTATTCCTGTATTAACACACCCAGGAATCAGCTCACACTGAATAATAACTAGTGACTAGGGTGCACTATATCCTGTATTACACACCCCCAGGGAATCATTCACACTGATAATAACTAGTGACTAGGGTACACTATACCTGTATTACACCCCAGGGATCAGCTCACACTGATAATAACTATTGACTATGGGTCACTATATCCTGTATTACACACCCCAGGGAATCAGCTCACACTGATAATACTAGTGACTATGGGTGCACTATATCCTGTATTCACACCCGGGAATCAGCTCACACTGATATACTAGTGACTATGGGTGCACTATATCCTGTATTACACACCCCAGGGAATCAGCTCACACTGATAATAACTAGTGACTATGGGTGCACTATATCCTGTATTACACACCCCAGGGAATCAGCTCACACTGGTAACAATAATAATAGCTAGTGACTAGGGGTACACTATGTCCTGTATTACACACGCCAGGGAATCAGCACACAATGATAACAATAACAACTAGTGACTAGGGGTACACTATGTCCTGTATTACACACCCCAGGGAATCAGCTCACACTGATAATAACTAGTGACTATGGGTGCACTATATCCTGTATTACACACCCCCCAGGAATCAGCTCACACTGATAATAACTAGTGACTAGGGTCACTATATCCTGTATTACACACCCCCGGAAATCAGCTCACACTGATAATACTATGACTAGGGGTACACTATATCCTGTATTACACACCCCAGGGAATCAGCTCACACTGATACATAATAACTGTGACTAGGGTGTCACTATATCCTGTATTACACAACCCAGGGAATCAGCTCAACTAGATAATAACTAGTGACTAGGGGTACACTATGTCCTGTATTACACACCCCAGGGAATCAGCTCACACTGATAACATAATAACTAGTGACTAGGTGTACACTAACTATATCCTGTATTACACACCCCAAAGAATCAGCTCCCACTGATAACAATAATAACTAGTGACTAGGTGTACACTATATCCTGTATTACACACCCCGGGGAATCAGCTCACACTGATAACATAATAACTAGTGACTAGGGGTACACTATATCCTGTATTACACACCCCAAAGAATCAGCTCACACTGATAACACAATAATAACTAGTGACTAGGGAACACTATGTCCTGTATATACTGTTTATAAAGCTATAATTTACAGGATATTCATCGATCCCCCATGACACACAGTGTAGGGCAGGCACCTAGAACTAGAGCCTCGGGTAGTTATTGCACGCTCAGACCTTCCTATTGACATTCTGTGAGCAGTGGACGGAGTGGCCATACTAATTGTCCCTTCTCACTAACACCGCCTGTGTATCAGGTGGGAGTTCCCCCCCCCATCTATACAGGGGGCTCCCCCCGGGTTGGACATTGTATATTGGATTTTATTTCTTAATAATTCCTTTCCCTCAGAATATTTTTGGCGCGCAATCCCAACGGCCGCTCTTTTCGCGTGCACACGCTCTATGGCACGCGCTTTCAAGATGGCGATTCGGGGAGCAGCGCAGGGAGGCGCGGGGTTTGCGGTCGTTTTACGGGGCGAATCGGGGTCGTCAAAGGAGAGGGCGGGGCTCTGCGGGTGCCTGGGTGTTTTCGGCACAGGACGGTGCGGGTTTTTCAGAGCGGGGAGGGGATGCGCCCTCGATAGCCTCACCTGGGGGGCAGAGGCAAAGCTCCGTCACTCGCTCCTGTCCACTCGCTGCTCTCCCGCCTCCGCCTTTCCCTCCCCGCCGGGGCCGCCATCTTGTATTCCAGCGCCGGCCCTGCCCAGTGCGCGTGCGTGGCCTTTTGAAGAGGCGCAGGCTGCTGAAGCCGCCATTGTGGTTGTGGCAAGAATTCCTAGGGATTCTTGCGATGCCTAATAGTGCAATCTTCATATCACACACCAACCAATCACATCCTGCGATGTAATAGTTTAATCTTCATACAATCACACCACAAATCACACCACACACCAACCAATCACACCCTTCGATGTAATAGTGCAATCTTCATACACTCACCACACACCAACCAATCACATCCTACGATGTAATAGTGCAATATTCATACAATCACACCACGCACCATCCAATCACATCCTACAATGTAATACTGCAATCTTCATAAAATCACACCATGCACCAACCAATCACATCCTACGATGTAATAGTGCATTCTTCATACAAGGGGATACGATTGGTTGGTGTGTGTGTGATTGTATGATGATTGCACTATTACATCGTAGGATGTGATTGGTTGGTGTGTGGTTTGATTGTATGAAGATTGCACTATTACATTGTAGGATGTTATTGGTGTGTGGTGCGATTGTCTGAAGATTGCACTATTACATCGTAGGATCTGATTGGTGTGTGATTGTATGAAGATTGACAATTACATCGTGGGATATGATTGGTTGGTGTGTGGTGTAATTGTATGAAGATTGCACTATTACATCGTAGGATGTGATTGATTGGTGTGTTGGGATTGTATGAAGATTGCACTATTACATCATAGGATGTGATTGGTTGTGTGTGGTGTGATTGTATGAAGATTGCACTATTACACCGTAGGATGTGATTGGTTGGTGTGTGGTGTGGTTGTATGAAGATTGACAATTACATCATGGGATACGATTGGTTGGTGTGTGTGTGATTGTATGAAGATTGCACTATTACATCGTAGGATGTGATTGGTGTGTGGTGTGATTGTATGAAGATTGCACTATTATATCGTAGGATGTGATTGGTTGGTGTGTGGTGTGATTGTATGAAGATTGCACTATTACATCGCAGGATGTGATGGTTGGTGTTGTGTGTGATTGTATGAAGATTGACAATTACATCGGGATGTGGATTGGTTGGTGGTGATTGTATGAAGATTGCACTATTACATCGTAGATGAAGTGTGGTGTGTGATTGTATGAAGATTGCACTATTACATCTGGGATAGATGGATTGGTGGTGTGGTGTTGTATGAAGATTGCAATATTAATCGTAGGATGTGATTGGTGTGTGGTGTATTGTATGAAGATTGCACTATTACATGTAGGATGTGATTGGTGGTGTGTGATGTATGAAGATTGCACTATTAAATCTAGGATGTGATGGGTGGTGTGGGGTTGTGATTGTATGAAGATTGCACTATTACATATTGAGGATGTGATGGTTGGTGTGTGGTGTGATTGTATGAAGTTTGCACTTACATCGTAGGATGTGATTGTGGGTGTTATGACACCAACCAATCACATCCTACGATGTAATAGTGCATTCTTCATACAATCACACACCAACCAATCACATCCTACGATGTAATAGTGCAAACTTCATACAATCACACCACACACCAACCAATCACATCCTACAATGTAATAGTGCAATCTTCATACAATCAAACCACACACCAACCAATCACATCCTACAATTTAATAGTGCAATCTTCATACAAATACACCACACACCAATCACATCCTACGATCTAATAGTGCAATCTTCATACAATCACACACACACACCAATCAATCGTATCCCACGATGTAATAGTCAATCTTCATACAATCACACACCAATCACATTCTACGATGTAATAGTGCAATCTTCATACAATCACACCAACCAATCCCATCCCATGATGTAATTGTCAATCTTCATACAATCACACCAACCAATCACATCCTGCGATGTAATAGTTCAATCATCATACAATTACACCACACACCAACCAATCACATCCTACGATATAATAGTGCAATCTTCATACAATCACACCACACACCAATCACATCCTACGATGTAATAGTGCAATCTTCATACAAGTCACCACCACCAACCAATCGGTATCCATGATGTAATTGTCATCTTCATACAACCACACCACACACCAAACCAATCACATCCTACGGTGTAATAGTGCAATCTTCATACAATCACACCACACACAAACCAATCACATCCTATGATGTAATAGTGCAATCTTCATACAATCCCAACACACCAATCAATCACATCCTACGATGTAATAGTGCAATCTTCATACAATTACAACCCACACCCCAACCAATCATATACCCACGATGTAATTGTCAATCTTCATCACACACACCCACACCAATCAGATCCTACGATGTAATAGTGCAATCTTCATACAATCGCACACACACCATAACATCCTACAATGTATAGTGCATCAATCATTCTACAATCAAACCACACACCAACCAATCACATCCTACGATGTAATAGTGCAATCTTCATACAATCACACACACACCAACCAATCGTATCCCATGATGTAATTGTCAATCTTCATACAACCACACCACACACCAACCAACCACATCCTACGGTGTAATAGTGCAATCTTCATACAATCACACCACACACAAACCAATCACATCCTACGATGTAATAGTGCAATCTTCATGCAATTACACCACACACCAACCAATCACGTCCTAAAATGTAATAGTGCAATCTTCATACAATCACACCACACACCAACTAAACAAACACATCCTACGATTTAATAGTGCAATCTTCATACAATCAAACCACACACCAACCAATCACATCCTACGATTTAATAGTGCAATCTTCATACAATCACACCACACACCAACCAATCACATACTGCAATGTAATAGTGCAATCTTCATAAAATTACACCTTTCGTTTGATATTACAATCTCTATACAACCACAGATATGATTGTATGACCCATTATACCATATAATCTGATGTCCAAGCTTCATAAACATTTCATATATTTGACAATTATCTAATATAATTTACAATAAGCAGTTTCCAAACATTTCTGGAACATCAGTAGGTAGGTATTGTAATGATAATGGACAGATTTATAATTTGCATCTACAATCCATACAATCTGGTTGTACAATCTTAATACAATTACACCTTACAATCTGATTCCCAAGCTACATAATGCTGGCCACAAACCAACATGATAGTTGGTCAATTTAAGTTCCTAGTGTTTGGGAACCATAATTAGAGGGAACTACGGGCAATAAGCAGGGGATCTTTTCTCCTATAGGAGTGAACATAAGGCTTTTCATTCATGTGATCACAGTAATGTATGCTAAAACCCCTTTGTTTATAATGTGTGTAAGTGTGCATAAAATATAATATTGTATGTTTCTTTGTATAAATGTTTGACCAGATAAGTCACACTTCCACAAAATGTAGTTGTAATTTAGCCTAAGGAGTGCTTCCACAATCCTTGTATTGTATGTATTTACTAGATAGCATAATCAAGCTTCCATGTGGTAATAGCACCCCCAACACGGCCCTTTAAATGGAGGTCCTATGCCTTTAATATAAAGCACTGGATGGATGGCCTCTTCCCTCATTTTTAAAAGCCAATGGTCTGGGGGGAAGTGAGAGAGCCTGCTATATTGATCTAATTGTATGAGAAATGCACATACAATGTGATTGGTGTGTATGCCAGTGTGCAGATAATTATATTGTATGGGGACCTGGAATGTGCATTGATTATCTTTTCTTTGTATAAATGTTTGACCAGATCAATCACACTACTGCAAAATGTAGTTGTAATTTAGCCTAAAGGCTCGTACACACGTCCGATGTGTGCAGCGAGCAACAACCTCCAACATTGCTCGGTGCCAAATTGGACGTGTGTACGAACCTTAAGGAGTGCTTCCACAGTCCTATTGTATGAGAAGATAAGAGACCCCTCCTATAGACTTAAAGAAAAGCAATTTCAGCCTAACACTGGCCATACACTAATCTATATAATGTCAAGGTAGTATATGGCCAGCTCAAAGGACAATTATATTCACCTAGACCCCGCTCGTGCCATCTGTAGTACCCAGGGTGAGGACCTTAACCGCACGGTTCTCATCCCAGGGTTCACTTTCTTACTCTAGATTTAGTTGCCTAATGTTTCCTTTCCAACGGTGGATTGAAGTTTTTGGTGAGTGAAGTTGTCCTTAAAGCAAGATAAATGTGTTGGTTGGCAGAACCCTTAAAGGGTATATTTCCCCCCCCCCATTTTTGCAATAATATATATGGGGAGAAGTATGTCAACATGGTTTGGGGAGGATACTGTGGTTGATGTGGAGGGGGGTCAATTCTAAGATGGATGGAGGAAACTGTTGGGTTGGGGATGCAGGGTTTTGTGTGGAGATAAGTTACAGCTATATATTTATTAATAAATATAAAAAAATATATATAGACAAATGTTAATATGCTTCTCCTTTTAAAGAGTGTGTTATAATACACTTACAGGGCTATGTACTGAGAGCCATTATTAACTATTTCAGGGTTATCCAATAAAAGTTCTTATCGTTAAAAATGGTGCTAATTTTGCCCCAACCAATCAAATGTTAGCTTTCAAATGTTAAACAATATCTGATTGGTTGGGTAAAAATTAGCATCATTTTTAACGATAAGAACTTTTATTGAATCTGCCTGTTTGTGTCCTAAATTCACGTTAACCAATGTACCAAGCGTTAACGTGACTTTAAGGCACAACAAATAGCAATTGCGTCATTATGCAAAATTTGTGTCGTGCAACTGCCGCAACCAATGTACTGAGCTGTTAACGGCTCTATAAGACGTAATCTCTAACACCAGCAGATAGCGTTAAAGATTCGCAAAAGGCAAACTCCAGTCACAATGCACTGAGAGCCACTATCAGCTCTGTGCATTGCCTAAAGTGGGCAATAGAGAGCGATAGCGACTCTCGGTACATAGCCCTGTTTGCTTTTTATCGTCTTCTGTAATTGAATTGCATAAATGTATTCCACTGAATTAGAATGAATACACTTCCATTGTAGCCTGTATTCTACTAATGGTTACAGGAGGCCTTTCCTTGGCATTGGCTGTGATCCTTGTTAATTAGTGAAGCTTTGCGTTCTGCATTTAGATGGTGACTACACATAGAGAGCTTTCATGGGCAGCGTACAATGAGACTTTGTATGGGCATGCACTGTGGCCAAATGCCAGTAGAATAACCCTTTCATTTTTCAATATAAAAAAGGGGGTCATAAAATCTTCAGGAATACCATATTGTAATCATATTCTTATCACTCTAACTGGTAAATGATCAATTGGTTATCTGACCTGGGATCTAATACTGGCATGGACATTACTTTTCTGGAGGTCACATCTCCACTTTCAGTTCTTGTTTACTTTTTCTCAAAATTTTTTACTGGTCTGATTCTTAGTACAGTATAGTATTTGAGGTTGAATAAAGACATATGTCTATCCAGTTCAACCTACTCGGCAATACCCACATTTCCTGCCTAACTGTTGATCCAGAGGAAGACGAGAAAACCCCACCAGAATTTTTCAGAAATTCATCCAGCTTTCTTTTGAAACTATCCAATGAACTGCCATCACCACGTCCAATAGAACAGTTCCAAAGTTTTAACCGTTTTCACATTGAAAAACCCTTGAAGACTAAACTTCTTTTCTTTAAGTCTTAATGGATATCTGACATGTTCTATTGGTGAACAATGCCCCAGATAGTTTATTGTATGTCCCGTTAAAGGGCATATACACCCCCGAAATGAACCGCTGCAATGTTTCTTTAAAAAAATCCCCAGATTTCTACTTACACAGCCTTCTCTCTCGCGGCGATCCAATCCGGCCTCCAGCTTGCAAGCTGGGGATGGACCTCAGACGCGTATGTGATTGGCTGAGAGGCAGCCAATCACAGACGCGACTAACGTCACTAGAAACACTGCGGGAGAGAAGGCTCTGTAAGTACGGATATGGGGGGGGGGTTAAGAAATATTGTGGCGGTTGGGGGCGAGCAGGGGTTGAATACATTACCTCCAAAGGATTCCAAGCTAGGTGCAACAATGGCTGAGGATGGATCCTAATGGAGGGACACACACCTGCGCATGCCTCAAACCTTGATGGGGACGAGGAATGAGCAAGGACTGGATGGCTCACAGACAACTTGGAGTCTTCAGTTTCCTGGACTTTGAAAAGGCATAGCTGGAGAACCATAAGGAGCAGAGATGTAAGGTAAGGTTTATTTTAAACTACAGAGTGGGGCCAGTAGTGGGTTAAATTATAGTTTTGGGGTGGACATGCCCTTTAATGTATATATACACAGTAATCTTATCCCCACAAAGCACATTTTCTCTAGTGTACATATGTGTAACTTATCCAATCTGTCTTCATATTCAACTTCCCCCTTCTCTTTTTTATGTTAGTTGCCCTTCTATGAACCCTTTCCATTTCCAAGATGTCCTTTTTGTACACAGGATTCCAAAATTACACTGCATATTCCAAATGAGGCCTTACCAATATTTTTTAAAGAGGGAGAATAACATTTTTCTCCCTTGAATCCATACCTCTCTTTATACAAGACAATATCTAGCTGTTGCTGCCTGGCAATGCTTGCTACCTGTAAGTTTGTTATCCACCAAAACTCCAAGATCCTTTTCCACCAGGGATTCACTTAACACAGAGCCATTTATAGTATAGCAGCACAAGGAATTTTAAGTTCATAATGCATCACTTTACATTTATCAACATTGAGTTGTAAGTCTACAACTTAACAGCCAATTCTCTCCAATCTGGTTACTAAACTACAGCAATTGCCCATATTTTATGCACTTAACAGTGTATATTGTATTCAAATTAATGTAGTGCAAAGTTACACTACATTAATTGTGTTGAAATGTTATCAAAATATATATATTTAGAGTACAAAAAAAGTTATACTGGTGATGATATTGAGGAACACTAGATGAACATATGTCTTTATTCGACCTCTATTACTATGTTATAGACGTAAACAAACCAATTAGATTTTTGGCAAGAGTATCCATGTTAATTTATATATCTAGATGTACAGATGTTGATTTGATGGTTCACTCATTCAGAAGAAGGATTAATGTGTATTTTAATGACCATAAACCTGTCTTGAATCTGACAGGGCACACTGAAAGTAAATTTTGAAAGTCAGCCATACACCTTGCCAATACTTTACAAATATCAGGGATCTGAAGTAAAGGAGCCAATACTGATTGATGGAACATTACCGTAGGTAGTGACCAACCACAATGCCGATAGCGGTAGATTGTCTGCACCATGGCTGGTTGTTTTTTAACCCTGTTACCTTGGCGTTCAATAATTCACAGAGAGGTGGGAATAAGCAATCTCATATGCCTGTAAATAATAGATACAGATTTACTGTACTTGCTAATATCAATCAGTTTAGTGTCCCTTTATAGTAAAGGGAACTGAGAGTACAGAACAATGTGGCTTTATTGCACCATTGTGATTAACATGTTTCCGCCCAGTGTTGGGCCGTCATCAGAACCTGGTTCTGATGACGGCCCAACCCTGGGCGGAAACATGGTTAACCACAATGGCGCAATAAAGCCATATTGTTTGTTTGATCAAATCCTTGGGACGCTAGCAAATGTGTGCCCCTTGGTGTGTGTGGATATAGAATCTTTACACAGGTATATTTTAAACTGTTACTCAGACACTCACCAGCTTCCAGAGGAACCAAAGAGGATAATCCTGCAGGTCTGAGAGTAGACCCAGGCAATCATGCCACACTGTGTGGTTGAAACTAAACATGCTAGGTTAATACTTATTAGTATTCACCATGGCAAATTTATATCAGAAGGTACCTCACAGCATCATGTTATTATAATAGCATTGCCCTAATAATCTAACGTATAAATTAAACATTTCTCATTCCCAGTTTACCTAAAGAAATGGATTTATCCTTTATATACTCTTTTATACAGATCTCATTGAAAAAAATTGCTTCAGAGCAATTTTTAATAACTGGTAACTGATTTTTATTTCAGTATTACAGTAAATCCTTGGTATACCTGCCTGGCTTTACTACTAAGCAAAAGGCTAAGGACTTGCAAGCGAGCACCTTCATCCAAACCATTAATAGTGGCTGCCAATTCAAATTGTTCTAGCCAATCAGTCCACTCCCTAGTTACCATCAAATGGATCAGGTTTAAAAATAGGTTTGGCAATTGGGCCTGGTAGAGCTACTGAGTCTTATTGGGGCATTCCATCTGCAGGTACAAGGACAGGAGGATTTAAATCAATACTTTCAGTAGCAGCCTCCATAGCTTAATACAGAGAACAAACATACTGAGAAAACAGGGAGAATAAATGGTATTACCAGCACGGCTGCCACCAATTTGTACCAGATCACTGCTTTATGGAAGGGTTATGGGTAGAATGGCACACAGTGGGTGACTCTGGTGGTCTGGCACAAAGCAGACAGCGCACATAAACAGGTTCCCCACATAACATGTGAAGTAATCAGGGGTGTCCCGGTCTATGGTGTACCACTTTAAATATTGACCAGGCCTGTAGATTGTGTGTCCTTGTAAGTTGGTGTACACTTATCTGTTATCTCAGAGTTTGTCTCCAATAAGGTAAATTGTCTGTCCAATAATCTGTCCTCCCAACAGGGTCTTATACGCATGATTTTGTGTTGCAGTCAATATCTCTCCATAACACACACCACAATCTACATCACTTTCTCTCCTCCTAGCCATAGAGAGCAGGGATGCCTTGTCTTATATCCTACCTTGATACCACCTGCAGGCTGAAGGTGGTATATAAGGAGCCTTGGTGTATATGTCCATTACAATACACATCACATCCTGTGTAGCAGACAAACTTTAATTGCATTACACTACCTTTCACATGGAGCAGAAACAGGGGTGTGGTTTAAGCTGCCATTTGACCATTCCATGTTCAAATAGGGATCTCAGCTCTGTAAGTAAGTTTATGTATTTTGTATATTTTGTGTTGTACCTAATATAAGTCAGTGCTATTCTTTATATACATTTACTGATGGTAAAGTGGTAATAGTGAGATAGTACACACATACATATACAACTTTCCTATATGTAATATCCTATACCCCCCACCACATCTGTAGCTCCTAAAAACTAAATGCAATCTCCTATGAAGATATAAATATATTTATATAATATAAGGGATATATATACAGTATATATATAGATATATATATGAAAATGAAAGATGCACTCACAGATCTTGGTAGTTAAATCACAAACTTTTTACTCTGCAGTGGTTGACATGTTTCCGCCCGGGATCCGGGCCGTCTTCAGAACATCTGAAAATAACTAATTTCCTTAAGACGAACCCTTCAGACACACCCCCTCGTGTGGCACAGTGCATTATCCAATGGGAGCGGGCCTGTGAGTGCTGTCTAAGCCACATCCCTATGTATGACGTAGTATGTAAGCCCGCGACCCTACCCACAACTGACGTGTAAGATGTGAGAGGGCCAGTGAACCTCCCCATGAGTCCGCTCATATAACCCATGCATAGCCAATAAAGTGTCTTGTGCTGGTTGGTTAAAATACTAAGGCTAATGGATAGTGACATATATTACATGGAAGACACAAAGATCGGACAAAAGCCGATATGGATAAAATAGACCCAACAGGATACGGTAGTATATAATTTAAGCCAGCATCAGTTAACTACGGCTGAAGAAACCCTACTCAATAGGGACTTGTCTTTTATACCCACGACCAGATTTGATCCATTTAAGAGTGAAGTTGATCTGTTCAAATTCCAACGTACCCTCAAATTTATAAATCATTCCAAATCCACACCAACATCCACTGAAGACCGGTGGTACAAGCATAGTAGCAAAAAATCAAACAAAGATCTACCTAACACACCGGCAGCCATTAAGATTTTTACTAACCTCAACTCTTACGGAGTCACCTCTATTAATAGCATTCAGAATATTACTTCATTCCACAACCTCTCGAAGGATGAACAAACAGCCATTAAGAACTTAAAATCAGATCCAAATTTAATAATATGACCAGCCGACAAAGGCAGAGCAATAGTATTGTTGGACAAAAGAGACTATATGAATGAACTTAATAACCAGTTGGCAGACACAAAGACATACAAATTGTTAAGTCAAGGTCCCACCTCATGCTTAAAGAAACAACTGGACCAGATGCTACAACAAAACCATGAGGCAGGTTGGATTATTGGACTCTTACGTAAGAGATAGCACACACATCCAACAGATGTTGAAACAGACTGAGAAGACTCCGGACATGTTATTCATGACATGTGACGTCACCATTCTATATACTGTTATCCCACAAATGGAAGGAGTTGAGGTATGCAAAACAGCACTGATCAAAAACCATCAACATATGCCACCCATAGAAGTTCTTATGGAATTATTAACATTTATCTTTACGAAAAATTATTTCAGATCTGATAATAGATTTTTTCAACAGATTTCAGGCAGTGCGATGGGGTCCTATGTGGCCCCTTCGGTGGCCAATTTATAAATGGAACAATTTGAGAACATGCACATCGTGGAACAATATGCAACCAATATCATATATATATATACGTTACATAGACGACTTAATATTTATCTGGCGAGGTAGTCAAGATTCAGCACACAATTTTGTCAACAATATCAACGCATTGGACACACCTATCAAAATTACAGCAAATATCAGTCCCATACAAGTTGACTTTTTGGACTTAGGAATATACAGAGAGGATAACATCATACACACTACCTTGTTTCGAAAACCTACTGACAAGAATACAATTCTTCATCGACAAAGTTGCCATGCAGAATCCATACCATATAGTCAGTTCATTAGAGTCATACGCAACAACAGCAACATGACCAACACTCAACAACAACTTGAGGAATTAAAACAACGACTACTGCAACGAGGATATTCACTGCAAGAACTAAACCAGGCATTGGTACGAGCAGAGTCAACAAAAATCGAAAAAACAGCTATCAAAAATAATAAAACCATTAACTTTTATACTGAAAATAATCTAAACAAGGATGTTATAGATGTCCGAATTGCACAACATGCAATGGCATGCTTACAGGCACCACCTTCCCACACCCACACACTGGAAGAAGGATAAAAATACACGGCAGGTATTCCTGTACCAGCAAGAACATAATTTAGCTTTTATCCTGTCCTTGTGGCCTGAACTACACAGGCATGACAACTACCAGCTTCAGGGAAAGGATGGCCAATCATCGATCATCTATAAGTTTAGCACCCAAAGAAACCAATGCCACACGTCCAATAACTAGCAAACATGGAGATATGGCAGTAGCCCGCCATTGCAGAGAAGCACACCATACAGTGGGTAGTTTGCAGTCCATCATCATTGATGGTCTCACCCCACAACAAATGAGCACTGGCGACAGTGAAACCAAACTACAACGTATGGAAGCCAAATCGATTTATGAATTGGGAACTTTATCTCCAGGAGGCCTAAATGAACAATGGGCACTAACTTAGACATCAGGGCTTAACCCATATTTTGGCTATTTTAGTTAATTTAGAATATAACACTTACCATATAAGATATTAATATTAACACTTACCATACATGACTCCATATCTGGAGATCACTGACCATCCAGCTTCTATTCTACCCCTTAGGTGCCCATGCCATTTCAATAAATAACATATATGATACCTAGAATGGCCCCTTCCATATTATTTACTATTTATATATTCCATTTTTCCTAAACCCTATACAGTATCTGATCACCGTTATCCACTGACACTAGTCTTATGGTCCTTGCTTCATTATTAACTATTATGCATAAGCACTATGAATCTATGCATTTGATTAATCTTATTCAGCATTATCAGCATCAATCAAGGAAGACCATTAAAAATGGTTGGGTAATTCGGGGGTCCAGGAAATCAAAGGTAATTTTAAATGTGGAAGGTGTGTGATCTGCCGCTATATGGATGAATCAAAAGGGATCAGTATAAATCAAACTGAATGGTGGACCTTCCATGACTTCATGAACTGCCAAACAAGAGGTATTGTGTATTGTATTAATTGTGTGTGTGGACTCAAATACGTGGGGCAGACTAAACGTGGGCTGACCAAGTGCATACAAGAACACATACTGGCATGTAAAAAAGGTGAGGTACTTAGAAGCTCCATAGCCCAGCATATCTTTGAGAAACATCAATGGAAGTATCAGTTCCTTACCTTTATGGGACTTGAGTCAGTAAAGCTAGGAGAGCGTGGAGGGAATCTCAGTAATCTGCTCCTTAGAAAAGAACTAGAATGGATTTATAGATTGGGAACTAGTCCCCAACGGGTTCGAACAATGAGATAGATTTTGGTTGTTTTTTATATAATTTAAGCATTCCACTGTGTGAGGTAACACACAGAGATTACAAATGCTATGTAAGTGTGTATATCGATGTAAGTCCATTTCTTCTAGGGCGATTCGGACGTTTGCTCAAACTGTCAAGTCGAGTGAGAGTAAAATTGATTTTTCGAATGTCCTGGATATTGGAACATGTTCCCCAGACCATTTCCCAGGTCCCACAGCCATTTACATTAAGTTACCATTGATATTTTAATTGTATTTCTTTCGAACTTTTCAAACTATTTGACTCCCATTGACTTTAATGGGTCCATTTTCGAACTTTCCATATAGTTCGTAAGTTCGAAAATGGACCGAACTTTCGAAAGTTCGGCCATCTCTAATTATGAACAGGTTATAACATCACCGTAACATATTATATGTATACAGGACAATAGTTACTATTAACTTTTACTTTTCGCGCAGCTCTCATTTCCACTGGAGCATTAGTGTTTCTTTGTAGTGTTGTTTTTATCCACTATTTGCACTTTGATTAAGCATGTGGGGGATATTTGTTATATTGTAATAAAGTATTATGTTGACCCTGATAGATTCAGACTGTGCTGATTACTGCCAGAGTGGCATTTATATATAGTGAGTGTACATAGCGGTGGGTGCTATATTAGGGATCTTTTTATTCCCCTCCTTGTTAGCTATATTGATATCCCCCTATCACGCCCTAAGGTCCAGGAGGACAGGTTTTTCGCTATACTCAGGAAATCGATTAAGTTGTAGCCCTTCCTCCATATATACTAATTATCAGCATCAATGCCTAGCGATATTTGCTGAGATTATTAGCCTCGTATTGAATAAATTATAACTACCAGAGCTTACATATTTATAGCCTCTAAAAAGATTTTCATATATATTCTCACTTAGCATATTTATAACTTATGTATTATTCCTATAGGATCAGGGCCACATTTACCGTTTGGCAAAGTGAGACATTTGTCTCAGGCGGCACCTCTGCACTGAATACCCAAGGCGGCAAACAGGCAGTAGTAAAAAAAAAAAAAAATTATCTGGCAAACGTGCATGAGAAGTGTGAGTGCCGCCCACATGACTCCAATACACGGTACCTTGAAGTTGCTTCAACATTTTATATGGTTATGTTAGCTTTAGTTTGTTAGGATAGGTAAGTCTAATTATGCTAGTTAGGGCTTGGCATGGTGGAAGGCTTACAAATCTTTTGTCTAAAGTCTTTTATACTACAGTAAGTATGGCATTTCTAATGTATCGTAACAGTTGAACCAACATGTATAGCACAGGATATAAAATAAGTTATTTTGATCAACAAAAACCTTAAAGGAGCAATATGGTAGTGGCAACACAAGCTGTGAGAGATAAGGATGTAATATCTGTTTCTAGTAATTTATATTATTGCTAATTGACTGTCTGAGGAACTGTTTAAATACCTATGGGATAGGAAGTTCAAAATTGTAAAATTTTACCCACACCCACCAGCGAAGCCATGGCCATTGGCAAAATCATGCCCATGGACAAAGCCACACCTAGTTTAACGCTGTGGTGCACAATGGGTGGCATTCAAAAGTTTTGCTCAGGCAGCATAAACCCTAGAAGTGCCCCTGTATAGGATATGTCTGCTACCTAGTAACAACACTGTATATCTACTGTGATGTTATTGTTTGTAATGTTATGTATTTGTACATTCTAACACTTTTAACTTTTTAATTGTTCACTCGGCACAGTCACTTTATCACACAGGCATGCACTTTTTCTCTAATCTTGGACCCTTTACTGAGGCCCAGTATTTTGTCCATATCGGTTTTGTGCAATCTTTGTGTCTTCTATGTAATATAATTCACTATCCATTAGCCTTAACACTTTAACCAACCACAAGACACTTTATTGGCTATGTATGGGTTATATGAGCGGACTCATGGGGAGGTTCACTGGCCCTCTCACATGTTACATGTAAGTTGTGGGTAGGGTTGCGGGCTTACCCGCGACTCTCACGTCATACATAGGGGTGTGGCTTAGACAGCACTCACGGGCCTGCTCCCATTGGATAATGCACTGTGCCGCACGAGGGGGTGTGTCTGAAGGGTTCATCTTAAGGAAATGACAGTTATTTTCAGATGTTCTGAAGACGGCCCGGATCCCAAGCGGAAACATGTCAACCACTACAGTAAAAAGTTTGTGATTTAACTACCAAGGTATATAAAAGTCACAAGTAATCGACTGCACTCCAATCAACATAGATACTTGCCCGGGTGCTGTCCCATAGTATATACAAACTCCAAAATATCGACACACTCACAGGTCTTCCATCAGAGCAAAAACTTTATTCACGGATCAACATGTTTCGACCACACCTGGTCGTCATTAGGACTAATAAATAGGCCCCAAAGTACCCACCACACCTAGTCACCAGCATATATAATAAATACATATACAAAATAGAACAGTATAAAAAACCTAAAAACACCCACTAAAAAAGTGACACCACTAAATAAAACCTTACTCCTCCAATGGGGGTAAGGCTTTTATTTAGTGGTGTCACTTTTTTAGTGGGTGTTTTTAGGTTTTTTATACTGTTCTATTTGTGTATATGTTATTTATTATATATGCTGGTGACTAGGTGTGGTGGGGTGGGTCCTTCGGGCCTATTTATTAGTCCTGATGACGACCAGGTGTGGTCGAAACATGTTGATCCGTGAATAAAGTTTTTGCTCTGATGGAAGACCTGGAGTGCGTCGATATTTTGGAGTTTGTATATATATTATATATATATATATATATATATATATTATATATAGTTTTCCTTTGATTCTATTTTCCTCCTGGGGTGCCGTTGATCGATTAATTTGATATACATTTACGGATTAACAGTCCCCAATATTCTCTATTGATTATTGCAACTCTGAAACAAGGCAGTATTTTGATTAATTTCTGGAAACTTTATCAAGCCATATAAACATATGTGTAGGATGGCCGGCCACAACCTCCGCGATAAGCTGCTTTTTAACCAGCTGATCACGCGTAAGAAGGAACATATATACGCGATCAGCTGTTTAAAAGACTGGACCCAAACTTCGGGAAGTTCGGGTCCAGTTTTTTAAACAGCTGATCGTGCGTACGGTATGTTTCCGTCATATGTGCTATCAGCTGGTAAAAAAAGGCTAATCATGGAGGGGGTCAGGGGCCCGGCCTCCAATCTCGGGAGGGGGGGGGGGGGGCTGCAGTTAGACCCTTGGTGAAGATAGATATATATCTACAAGAGACTGCATGGAGCGACAACAGATATCAGTGTTAGAACATGCCTTTAGTAGTAACATTTACCTAGAGCATCATTTATCTAAAATACAGCAGCTTGCTGCAGAGCATGTTGCAACATTTATAGCATTCTTGAAACTGCACAGAAAAAAATGACCTTGTTAGCAGAACATTTTCTACAGTCTGGTATAACAAAAACCAAACATTAATTCCAGGTATTCCATATGTAGCAAAATAAGCAATTGAAATCATTTTGAACATTCGCTTACCGGTCCCAACATAGGAGGGGGTGTTTGTGTAAAGGTCGAGGTTTGGATTATGCCAAGGACTTTTAGAAATGAAAAAAAGTTATGATGGAAACAATAGTAGGGAATAAGTCAGCATGTTGGGGTTCAAATGTTAATGTCTAGCACAGGGTTTCTCAAAGGTGTGCCAGGACACGCTGGTGTGCCTCAGAATTTTGGTAGTGGAAATATTTTCACTGCTATAACTTAAAAGGCATGAAATATGGGTCATTTCAACTTAAAATCCAACCTATCAATGTGTATGTTAGTAAGGGAATATCAGGGTACCCCAAAAAAGCAACAAAGACAGTCTGAAAACTTCTTGCAGATGGATTTCAGCCCAGAACAAAGCCACAAGTGCTTTGAGCCATCATACTGGCTAAAAAGTAATGTGAGTGTGTAAAAGAGACCACTAGATAACGCTGATTGGAATTTTGGGCACGTTCACCATGCTTGTAGCCTTAATTGTGGAAGAAAAAGTAATGGGCTTACAGTCTGCTGCACTGGTAAGTTTTAGTTACCATACTTTTGCCGATGTCACACGTGTTCTCTTAGGTGCTGATATAATTAATACTCTTAGACAAGAATACAAGATTACATAAAAGGAATGCTCAGTGGAAAATGTAATTCTTTGTTTACATTACACATACCTAGTTATTCTACATATTCTCTTGATTTCATACACTTTGCTATGCCCTGTTGTGGTCAGTAGTCACTTGCCATATCAGGTTCTGTAACGGTTCTTCCCAGGATGCACCACTTCCTAGGAATGTCCCTAACAGTATTCTCTACTGATTGGCTGTTGGATGGGTCAAACATGCCCAGATCTCTACTGAGCAACTGAATCAACCCAGGGGCTGAGTTCATGGCAAGACCATAAGGGACAGTATTAGGGGTGCTGCAAACAGGAAGCCAGTTTTTCAGAAGCATTTTTTTATACACAGACAAAATATTGAATGGGCAGGTTAAAGGATATCTTCACTGCTAAAAAAAAAATTTGCTATTCAGTTTTATTGACGGGAGGTAAAGGAGCTGTGTCTTACCGCCCATTCTTCAATATATTCTGTAGGAGCCAGGAGAGAAGGTAAGGTCACCCGATCACTTGCTCCGCCTCCTCCGCCATGTAGTCTGACAGGTCCTGACCGACACTGTCCTCTATGCATATTCTTCGCACTTGCGCATAGAGTACAAGTAGCTTACCTTCTCTCCCGGCTCCTGCAGGTTTTATTGAAGAACGAAAGGCAAGACACAGCTCCATTACCACCTGTTCTTAAATAAAACTGAACACCCAAAAAAAAAACTTTAAGGTCAATGGGATGGAATATACTGTGTGTTTTTTTTTAAAGCAGATGTAGTTTTTTTTGCACTGAACTTCCCCTTTAAGTTGTATAATTTACATTTATTTTTCCCTCTCTCATATAAAAATCTGTTTATTTGTATCCTTTTGTCTGTACAAATAGCAGTGAGGGTTACTTTTCCAGACACCTGTTTCTCCCTAAAGCACAGAGAATTAAAGGAATTAGTAAAATCCTCTTTAAAAACAGAATAATTTGAGTAGCCTAGCAATGCTGATGGATGTAAGGGATTGAAAAATCCTGGGTCATGTTGTGTAAAAACTATAATTGAGTAAATTTATTTAAAGAGCAATACAGTTGCTTATATGCATTTTTTAGTCATACATATCTATAAATATATATATATATATCCCATGGTATTCGGAACATGCAGCCTGAAATGTCAGATGATTCTCATGTCTTAAGAAATTGCCACACTCAACATGGCTGTCTCATACTACACACAGATATGGCATCATGCATAAAGGGTTTGTGGTCATTGGTTCAAACTAAATGATCAGGATTGGTTGCAAATAGAAAATAAACAAGTTCTTTCTGCTACGATTGGTTAAAAGTGTTCCCTTGGCAACGTTATTTGACCAGATAAAGGGGATAAAATAAAAGTGGCAACAGACAAATGCTCCTTTTATATGGACAAAGCTACAGTCTCCTTATTGTCTCGGATAAAAAAAAAATGAATTGTGGGATATACGATAAAAAAATAAAACCGCAGAAATTGTTGAGATCATGACTATAATAAAGTGATTAAGCCTATAATAAAATATCACCCATGATTATGACCTTGTTACAGAAAAAATGCATATGGTAAGGCGACTAGGAATTGTCTCGCACAGCATTAAAGAGGGAAAACGTATGAGTGTGCAGACTGAATTCACATCCAGTCTCAAAGAAATTAAAAAAAACAGAGTGCAGAATGGCAACCACAGTTTAATGGTGGCAATGGGTCCTAGCCCTGATTATTCCTCTGTAACCCCAATTTATTTTCCTGCCCCTCAATTTACATTTTTTACTTCTTGTTTTACATGTTTCTTGTTTGTGGAGTAACTGGGCTGAACCTGGGGTGCCCTAGGTCAGGCTGATCTTAAGAAGGAATATGCTGAATATGATCCTAGGAATATTGTATCATATATCTGGGCGCTAACTCATTTCCTGTAAGGTAGACAATACGTTGAACAAATCTTTTAACATTAGTTCTTCTTAAATTGGTAATTTATTCTTCTAAACCCTGAAGAGGTAACAGACACAGAGGAATCAATATAAAACATGAATCTGGAATGCACACACCTTGTGGCTGTTTTTCATGGTTGTCATTCCAATGTTACTATTATTCATTTGTAAAATCGTTACTGGTGCAACATTATTTGGAAGCTTCATGTTTATTATGATTGTGACAGGACCCTGAGCATGAGTGAAAACTGAATAAATAAATTATTATTGCCAGTAGATTCTGTTTCATTTTTTGGCTTGTACATCAGTTTACAATCCAGACACATTCTAGTCTATATAATATGATGCTTCAATGCAAATATCTTTGCCTACTTCTCTACATTGATATGAGAATAAGATATTATAGCGTGGGACTTGTATGGAAGTTGTGTATGGGTTGGGGATAATTATATATTATAAAATTTGCCTAAAGCATCTCCGGATGCTTTATACTGTCACTAGTCATCACTTGTAACTCTTTTCTGATTGGCTGAGACTGACTCATGTGACACAGCTGTAGGTAAAGCTACATAACTATGGCACGCATGCCAGAGGTGGCACTCGGAGCCCTCTTTGTGAGCACTCATGCACAGCAGAGTTCCCCAAAGTTTGTTACCAGAAAGCCAGAGAGAAAGTGTAGCGGCTGTCTGTAGCAGAGAGAGGGGGGACAGCTATAAATTCAGCTTGAACCCTTGTCTAATAAGTAGGGTTAATGGTCACTGTTTAGATACTCAAACTCCTGTCTAATAATGTAGGGTTATGGTCACTGTTTTATATCTCAAACTCCTGTCTATAATGTAGGGTTAATGGTCACTGTTTTATATCTCAAACTCCTGTCTAATAATGTAGGGTTAATGGTCACTGTTTTATATCCCAAACTCCTGTCTAATAATAGTGAGGTTAATGGTCATGGTTTTATATCTCAAACTCCTGTCTAATAATGTAGGGTTAATGGTCACTGTTTTAAACTCAAACTCCTGTCTAATAATGTAGGGTTAATGTCACTGTTTTAATTCAAACTCTGTCTAATAATGTAGGGTTAATGGTTACTGTTTTATCTCAAACTCCTGTCTAATAAGTAGGGTTAATGGTCAATGTTTTATATATCAAACTCCTGTGTAATAATGTAGGGTTAATGGTCACTGTTTTATATCTCAAACTCCTGTCTAATAATGTAGGGTTAATGGTCACTGTTTTTAAATCTCAAACTCTGTCTAAATGTAGGGTTAATGGTTACTGTTTTATATCTCAAACTCCTGTCTAATAATGTAGGGTTAATGGTCATTGTTTTATATCAAAACTCCTGGTAATAATGTAGGGTTAATGGTCACTGTTTTATATCTCAAACTCCTGACTAATAATGTAGGGTTAATGTCACTGTTTTATATCTCACACTCCTGTCTAATAATGTAGAGGTTAATGGTCACTGTTTTATCTCAAACTCCTGTCTATAATGTAGGGTAATGGTCACTGTTTTATATCCCAATCCCTGTTATAATGTAGGGTAATGGTCACTGTTTTATATCTCAAACTCCTGTCTAATAATGTGGGTTAATGGTCACTGTTTATATCTCAAACTCCTGCTAATAATGTAGGGTTAATGTCACTGTTTTTATACTCAACCTCTGTCTAATAATGTAGGGTTAATGGTCACTGTTTTATATCTCAAACTCCTGTCTAATAATGTAGGGTTAATGGTCACTGTTTTATATCCCAAACTCTGTCTAATAATGTAGGGTTAATGGTCACTGTTTTATTGTCTCAAACTCCTGTCTAATAATGTAGGGTTAATGTCACTGTTTTAGTCTCAAACTCCTGTCTAATAATAGTAGGGTTAATGTCAATGTTTTATATCTCAAACTCCTGTCTATAAGTAGGGTTAATGGTCACTGTTTTATATCTCAAACTCCTGTCTAATAATGTAGGGTTAATGGTCACTGTTTTAATCTCAAACTCCTGTCTAATAATGTAGGGTTAATGGTCAGTTTTATATCTCAAACTCCTGTCTAATAATGTAGGGTAATGTCACTGTTTTAGATCTCAAACTCCTGTCTAATAATGTAGGGTTAATGTCAATGTTTATATATCAAACTCCTGTCTAATAATGTAGGGTTAATGGTCACTGTTTATATATCTCAAACTCTGTCTAATAATGTGGGGTTAATGTCAATGTTTATATATCAAACTCCTGTCTAATAATAATGTAGGGTTAATGGCACTGTTTTATATCTCAAACTCCTGTCTAATAATGTAGGGTTAATGGTCACTGTTTTATATTCAAACTCCTGTCTAATAATGTAGGGTTAATGGTCACTGTTTTATATCTCAAACTCTGTCTAATAATGTAGGGTTAATGGTCACTGTTTTATATCTAAATTCCTGTCTAATAATGTAGGGTTAATGTCACTGTTTTATATCCCAAACCCTGTCTAATAATGTAGGGTTAATGGTCACTGTTTATATCTCAAACTCCTGTCTAATAATGTAGGGTTAATGGTCACTGTTTTAGATCTCAAACTCCTGTCTAATAATGTAGGGTTAATGGTCACTGTTTTATATCTCAAACTCCTGTCTAATAATGTAGGGTTAATGGTCACTGTTTTAAAACTCAAACTCCTGTCTAATAATGTAGGGTTAATGGTCACTGTTTTAAATCTCAAACTCCTGTCTAATAATGTAGGGTTAATGGTTACTGTTTTATATCTCAAACTCCTGTCTAATAATGGTAGGGTTAATGTCACTGTTTTAATATCAAACTCTGTCTAATAATGTAGGGTTAATGGTTACTGTTTATTATCTCAAACTCCTGTCTAATAATGAGGGTTAATGGTCTGGTTATATCAAACTCCTGTGTAATAATGTAGGGTTAATGGTCACTGTTTTATATCTCAAATCCTGTCTAATAATGTAGGGTTAATGGTCACTGTTTTAAATCTCAAACTCCTGTCTATAATGTAGGGTTAATGGTACTGTTTTATATCTCAAACTCCTGTCTAATAATGTAGGGTTAATGGTCATTGTTTTATATCAAAACTCCTGTAATAATGTAGGGTTAATGGTCACTGTTTTATATCTCAAACTCCTGACTAATAATGTAGGGTTAATGTCACTGTTTTATATCTCAACTCCTGTCTAATAATGTAGGGGTTAATGGTCACTGTTTTATCTCAAACTCCTGTCTATAATGTAGGGTAATGGTCACTGTTTTATATCCCAATCCCTGTCTATAATGTAGGGTTAATGGTCACTGTTTTATATCTCAAACTCCTGTCTAATAATGTGGGTTAATGGTCACTGTTTTATATCTCAAACTCCTGACTAATAATGTAGGGTTAATGTCACTGTTTTTATATCTCACACTCTGTCTAATAATGTAGGGTTAATGGTCACTGTTTTATATCTCAAACTCCTGTCTAATAATGTAGGGTTAATGGTCACTGTTTATATCCCAAACTCCTGTCTAATAATGTAGGGTTAATGGTCACTGTTTTATTCTCAAACCTGTCTAATAATGTAGGGTTAATGGTCACTGTTTTAGATCTCAAACTCCTGTCCAATAATGTAGGGTTAATGTCAATGTTTTATATCTCAAACTCCTGTCTAATAATGTAGGGTTAATGGTCACTGTTTTATATCTCAAACTCCTGTCTAATAATGTAGGGTTAATGGTCACTGTTTTAATCTCAAACTCCTGTCTAATAATGTAGGGTTAATGGCCACGGTTTTATATCTCAAACTCCTGTCTAATAATGTAGGGTAATGTCACTGTTTTAGATCTCAAACTCCTGTCTAATAATGTAGGGTTAATGTCAATGTTTATATATCAAACTCCTGTCTAATAATGTAGGGTTAATGGTCACTGTTTATTATCTCAAACTCCTGTCTAATAATTAGGGGTTAATGTCAATGTTTATATATCAAACTCCTGTCTATAATAGATGTAGGGTTAATGGACACTGTTTTATATCTCAAACTCCTGTCTAATAATGTAGGGTTAATGGTCACTGTTTTATATATCAAACTCCTGTCTAATAATGTAGGGTTAATGGTCACTGTTTATATCTCAAACTCTGTCTAATAATGTAGGGTTAATGGTCACTGTTTTATATCTAAATCTCCTGTCTAATAATGTAGGGTTAATGTCACTGTTTTATATCCCAAACTCTGTCTAATAATGTAGGGTTAATGTCACTGTTTTATATCTCAAACTCCTGTCTAATAATGTAGGGTTAATGGTCACTGTTTTAGATCTCAAACTCCCTGTCTAATAATGTAGGGTTAATGTCAATGTTTTATATCTCAAACTCCTGTCTAATAATGTAGGGTTAATGGTCACTGTTTTATATCTCAAACTCCTGTCCAATAATGTAGGGTTAATGGTCACTGTTTTATATCTCAAACTCCTGTCTAATAATGTAGGGTTAATGGTCACTGTTTTATATCTCAAACTCCTGTCTAATAATGTGGGTTAATGGTCATGTTTTATATCTCAAACTCCTTCTTATAATGTAGGGTTAATGGTCACTGTTTTTATCTCATCAAACTCTGTCTAATAAGTAGGGTTAATGGTCACTGTTTTATATCTCACATCCGTCTAATAATGTAGGGTTGGTTATGTCAATGTTTTATATATATCAAACTCCTGTCTAATAATGTAGGGTTAATGTCACTGTTTTAGATCTCAAACTCCTGTCTAATAATGTAGGGTTAATGTCAATGTTTTATATATCAAACTCCTGTCTAATAATGTAGGTAATGCGTCCACGGTTTTGGATCCCAAACTCCTGTCTAATAATGTAGGGTTAATGGTCACTGTTTTAGATCTCTGTAGGGTTAATGGTCACTGTTTTATATCTCAAACCCCTGTCTAATAATGTAGGGTTAATGGTCACTGTTTTATATCCCAAACTCCTGTCTAATAATGTAGGGTTAATGGTCACTGTTTTATATCCCAAACTCCTGTCTAATAATGTAGGGTTAATGGTCACTGTTTTAGATCTCAAACTCCTGTCTAATAATGTATGGTTAATGGTCACTGTTTTATATACCCAAACTCCTGTCTAATAATGTAGGGTTAATGGTCACTGTTTTATATCTCAAACTCCTGTCTAATATGAGGGTTAATGGTCACTTGTTTTATATCTCAAACTCCTGACTAATAATGTAGGGTTAATGTCACTGTTTTATATCTCACACTCTGTCTAATAATGTAGGGTTAATGGTCACTGTTTTTATACTCAAACTCCTGTCAATAATGTAGGGTTATGGTCACTGTTTTATATCCCAAACTCCTGCTCATAATGTAGGGTTAATGGTCACTGTTTTATTCTCAAACTCCTTCTGTCTAATAATGTAGGGTTAATGGTCACTGTTTTGATCTCAAACTCTCTGTCTAATAATGTAGGGTTAATGTCATGTTTTATATATCTCAAACTCCTGTCTAATAATGTAGGGTTAATGGTCACTGTTTTATATCTCAAACTCCTGTCTAATAATGTAGGGTTAATGGCCACGGTTTTATATCTCAAACTCCTGTCCAATAATGTAGGGTTAATGGTCACTGTTTTATATCTCAAACTCCTGTCTAATAATGTAGGGTTAATGTCACTGTTTTTAATCTCAACTCCTGTCTAAATGTGGGTTAATGTCATGTTTTTAATCAAACTCCTGTCTAATAATGTAGGGTTAATGGTCACTGTTTTAATATCTCAAACTCCTGTCTAATAATGTAGGGTTAATGTCAATGTTTTATATACTCAAACTCCTGTCTAATAATGTAGGGTTAAGGCCCTGTTTTATATCTCAAACTCCTGTCTAATAATGTAGGGTTAATGGTCACTGTTTTATATCTCAAACTCCTGTCTAATAATGTAGGGTTAATGGTCACTGTTTTATATCTCAAACTCCTGTCTATAATGTGGTTAATGGTCACTGTTTTATATCCTAAATTCCTGTCTAATAGTAGGGTTAATGGTCACGTTTTTATCCCAACTCCTGTCTAATAATGTAGGGTTAATGGTCACTGTTTTATATCTCAACTCCTGTCTAATAATGTAGGGTTAATGGTCACTGTTTTAGATCTCAAACTCCTGTCTAATAATGTAGGGTTAATGTCAATGTTTTATCTCTCAAACTCCTGTCTAATAATGTAGGGTTAATGGTCACTGTTTTAGATCTCAAATTCCTTTCTAATAATGTAGGGTTAATGGTCACTGTTTTATATCTCAAACTCCTGTCAAATAATGTAGGGTTAATGGTCACGTTTTTATTCTCAAACTCCTGTCTTATAATGTAGGGTTAATGGTCACGGTTTTATATCTCAAACTCCTGTCTAATAATGTAGGTTAATGTCACTGTCATGTTTTATATCTCAAAACTCCTGTCTAAAATGTAGGGTTAATGTCACTTTTTTATATATATCAACTCCTGTCTATAATGTAGGGTTAATGTCACTGTTTTAGATCTCAAACTCCTGTCTAATAATGTAGGGTTAATGTCAATGTTTTATATATCAAACTCCTGTCTAATAATGTAGGGTTAATGGTCACTGTTTTATATCTCAAACTCCTGTCTAATAATGTAGGGTTAATGTCAATGTTTTATATATCAACTCCTGTCTATATGTAGGGTTAATGGACACTGTTTTATATCTCAAACTCCTGTCTAATAAGTTAGGGTTAATGGTCACTGTTTTATATCTCAAACTCCTGTCTAATAATGTAGGGTTAATGGACACGTTTATATCTCAAACTCCTGTCTATAATGTAGGGTTAATGTCACTGTTTTATATCCTAACTCCTGTCTAATAATGTAGGGTAATGGTCACTGTTTTATATCTAAACTCCTGTCTAATAATGTAGGGGTTAATGTCACTGTTTAATATACTCAAACTCCTGTCTAATAATGTAGGGTATGGTCACTGTTTTATATCTCAAACTCCTGTCTAATAATGTAGGGTTAATGGTCACTGTTTTATATCTCAAACTCCTGTCTAATAATGTAGGGTTAATGGTCACTGTTTTATATCTCAAACTCCTGTCTAATAATGTAGGGTTAATGGTCACTGTTTTAGATCTCAAACTCCTGTGTGGTAATGTAGAGGTTAATAGGTTATCTATAATCTATTCTATCTACTGTATTGGTCTGTGTCTATTTGAGTTATAAAAACTCCTGTATTCAGGTTAAATGATCTTGTTGGCACTATGCAATAAAAAGAGAGTTTTGGGTTGCAGTTTGGGCACTCGGCCTCTAAAAGGTTCGCCATCACTGCTAGGCTTTAAGTAAATTGCAAATGGTTGCTTATAGGAGAATTAAATAGCTGGGTGGTCAGCATTGTAGTACCATGTTAACAGCTGCTTATCTCCTGATCTTATTGAGACACAGATTTAGTATGTTGGGTGTAAATTTTAGATTTTGTATATACTGTAAAAAGGTCAGGGGTATTAAATTGTGAATCTAAATTGCTGATATTGCACCTTTAAAAACACTAATACATGATTTAAAGGGCATGTCCACTCTTGTAATAAACTTTTTATATAATGTACTGTTCCTTCCCCCAGCCCCAATCGCATAACTTTTATTTACAGAAAGTGCCCCAATCTTTACTTACCATGCCTCTATCCTTCGCCGCACTGCCCCGGCCCTCTGCTTGCACAAAAATGAGAGGCAGCCAATCACAGACGCGGCTGCTGGGAGTTCAGACCGGCGAAGGAAAGAGGCATGGTAAGTAAAGATCGGGGCACTTTCTGTAAATTAAAGTTATGCGGTTGGGGCTGGGGGGGGCAGTAGTACATTATATAAAAAGTATTTTAAACTAGGGGGAGGGAGACAAAATTGGGAGGGAAAGGGATTGGGAGATGGGCTGCAGTGCGCATGCCAAACTTCTCCCGGAGGCCAGATAGGAGGCAGAGTCCTATATGGACTCTGCTAACCTCCTGGTGACCAGTTTTTGGGACTTTGGGGGGGACTGCAGGAGAACCTTATGGAGCTGGGATGTGAGGTAAGGATTTTTACACTACATAGTGGGGCCATTAGTGGGTTAAATTATAGTTTGGGGGGTGGACATGCCCTATAAAAGCCAAATCATAGGTGTTGCCACCTTTCCTCTTTTCAATGGTCCTCCGCAGTTGGTGACACCAGCCCCCAGTAAAATCTATAGCCCTAGTTCTAAATCAATATTTATCAAACATTTTCACAATGAGACACACTGTAAAGCAAATTCCTGTTGCGGCACACCAATGCTTTTAATACTGGATACTGGACTCTATTGTTATAGAATTTGAATGTACTATAAACTACATATTTAAATTCTATTTTATTAAATATTTCTAGAGAAAAACATGTCGAAAATTAAAATTAAGCTGGCAAAAATATATACTTAATATCAAAAGTTGTAGGTATGCCTGTGGCCCTCTCGAGGCACACTAGTCGCAAACCAAGCTGGGTACACACTGCAAGATCCTGTCATTTTTCAAAAATCACAATACACACAGTTCTCCCTATGCACAGCATATACACAGCTTAGGGAGAACACCTGGGACTGTGTGTTTCCCTCGGCCACGGGCGACTCCCCAATAGGCAGTCTTCTACGTCCAAGGGAAATTTTCCCTCTTTACCGAACGAGCCGAACATTCAGCAGCCGCGCGTTCATTTGGGAAAGCCAAGTACACACAGAACCGGTATGGTATCCAATGGTATCGGGCTTTATCGGTACTGTGTGTATCTAGCTAAAGACAAGAACCTACAATCAACTGTGTAAAATCAATTTAGATTTGATTTGACTTGTCCAATAAAAATATTGACTTTCAAACTAAAATGCTCTACGATTATCCTGCAAGTAACACCTGCTTGTTAATTAATAAGAAATTGATTTAAATTTCTAAAAAACGACTGTAACGTGTACAATCAATGGAGATATACTGGCCTGACTGGACAAGGTGTGATCAATTCTACATGCAATATTGATCATTTTGGTTGATTATATGCTTTTTAAATGGAAATGCGGCAAAAATTTGCAATTAAAATGATTAATGTTAGGCTAATAGCAATAATAAAATTGTAAAAGTTGCATAGGAAGCTGTGAATAGCATGGGTAATGTGAACAAGCGCTGCCAAAGAAAAACAGTATGGCAGTTCCAACCCATTTGTATATACATTTGATCAAATGAAAATATAGATCCTGTGTAAGGTTACCTTTAGATTTGCTTTATTGGACATTTTTCAAATGAAACAATATATACTGGTTAACAGTGGGGTAACTAAGAATCACTGGGGAAAAAAACAGCAAAACTATGATTGGACCACTATATACCCGTCATGCGCTGTGGTTTTCTAGGAGGAGGCTATATTCATCAAAGGAAAAGAGTAGAAGAATATTTTTCTGTGTAACAGGTTCAAGGGTGCCCCTACCATGAAGAAAACTAAAAACATGCTCAGGGCGCATCCCTGCAGAACACTTAAAAGGCGGCAGTTAAAAAATAAATCTTCTTTCCAGCAATACTGTATTTCAGCATCAGTCTACCAATCAGTGTTAAGTCAGCCCTCCAGTCCACCAATCAGTGTTAAGTCAGCCCTCCAGTCCACCAGTCAGTGTTAGTCAGCCCACCACTACCACTTCTTCAAGCCACGCCCATGCCCCCTTCACACGCTGCCACCCATCTACTGATAGGCGGCATTAAAGTTGTTTCAGGTGTCAAAAACCCTAGGAACACCCCTGAACAGGTTAGTCCTACATCTGTCTTCTTTCTATTATAGATTTGGGGTGATTTACAGGGGTAAAGACCCTGCAACAGCAGGGGGCCCCAGGAGCCAAAGGGGCCCCATTTTCTTATTTTTCCTTTTTCAGATACAGCCTCCTCCCAGAAAACCACTGTGGATGGATTAGGGATAGGGGCCCAGTGATTCCTAGTTACACTACTGGTGATCTACCTATATATAATTTTTCATTTGAGGGATGGAATTGCCCTTTAAAAGTGCATTTTTTATTTAGTCTTTTATTTTGCAGTGTTCTATTGCAATATTCTTACTGGCTATTTTATATAGTAAACTATTATTTCTTATTTACAGGTGTTTTTCCTTAGCAGCTCTCTAATTATAGGCGCTTTCAAGTTAAATTTAGATGTGGGCTTGGATGAGGTTTTTAAGTGTAAGAGGCAACTCTGTAATTTGCTGTTTCTTGACCCTGTCTGGTGGTTTAACTCTTACATGCTACACCAGATTCTGCTAAATATACGTAAGTAATGTTCCTACAAAATAAACAGTGACAACTCTTCCCTTTCATTTTATTATTTTTTTCATTTATTATTTTAATTTATATAAGTGATAGTGATGTCTAAAAAGTATTATAATGGGAAGAGACTGTTAGGCCGCATATAGGCCAGCAGCGTTCTGAGAGTAGCAGAGAGTTGGACAAAGCTGAGTGAATGGCTGGGCTGGTGTCCTAGATCAGATTATTTGCTTGAGGTTTGAGGATATGTTTAATAAAGGGATGTCAGGGGATAGATGGAGCCAACATCCAATATTTCAGGCCGACTGACTGACATCTCGGTGCTTCGGCACATCAGGACTGTTTGTCAGCTATGACTGACGTCCGACCATTAGTTTATCTGAATGGGTGATTGGCCGCGTCAGAAAACCATGGCCACACGGTCCATAGAGAACTGCATGTTTTAGAGCTGGAGCTGGGAGAGTTACAGGGTTATTCAATAAAAGTTACACCCCTGATAGCGTTTGAATTAATACTATAATCTTGTTTTATTACTAGGCAACACACAGGAAGAGACAGTGATATTGGATCATCATTAAAGGGTATATAAACTAGGAAAATATTTTTTTATTAATTGGCCAAAAGTGTGCCTTATTACCATTAACTCTTCTGTTGTGGGCAATATTGCTGTAAATGGAAGGGTGACAGTTGGTATGTGAACTGCATTGTGGGAAATTCCCTTTCCCAGTGCTGGCTCATAGTCATTTCTGAGCATGCTTCCCTCACAGATAGTCAGGGGGGAGATACTGAGCCTCAGCAGAACAAGTCCTGGATTGAAGGCATTCAGCAACACAAACACCTCAGAGTAAAGGTGCATCTGCCAGGTGGATCATCAACGAGCCTTGATTGAATGGCTGCTTCAGCGACAAAGTGCCCAACGGATAAACGGCACGATTATCGGCTGAAACAGCCATGTATACACATTGTGCGTTATGGTTCAGCCCACGCGATAAGCACGTGTGTATGAGGCTTAAAGGTTCGTACACATGTGCGATCGTGGGTGCCCACCCGCGACGAACTATGTGTCTGAACGTTCGTTTCGGACGATAACGTTTGATTGATCCTATTATTGGACTGTATTGTTGACTTACCTGTTGACATTCCTCATCCTGGACCATTCATTTTGTGATCGAATATCATTTGTAAAGTGACTGGAGCCTACAGGTATGTTGATTACTATATTGCCAGGCGATAAAGGACGTTGAATGTCAGACGTTTTATCAGGAGAAGAGATGTAGATTTCAGGGTCATTGACTTGGATGTAGGAAATCAGGTCTCCCCATGGTCAGAGATAAAAAGCAGACCGTTTTATCTTCATGATAAAAAGTCATGATAAGTAAAAATGGGAGATAGGAGTTTAGTGCCCCTTTAAGTGCTTTATGAGACACCTAAGAAGTTACTTGATGAATGCCCGACACTGCCGATAAGGGCCTACTTTAAAGGGGTGTGTAGTCCAACCTGGGGTAGAAATCAGTAGGCCAAGTATTCTGTACATTGAATGCTGATCATGGAACATAAACAAAATCAACAATACCTGTTATCTGGCCAAATGAACATAAGCATTGACCTTATTTATAATTTAATAATCCTAACATTGACCTATGTATCCTTAAAGGAGCACAAACCCCTCCAAACATAACTGAATCCACTAACCCCTCCAAACATAACTGAATCCACTAACCCCTCCAAACATAACTGAATCAGACAACAAACCCTGAGACCAGTATTTAATTGGTGAGATGTTCCTCCTGCTTAGCTAGAGATGGGGAATGATGATTGCTTTGTCAATATAGTTATAACACTTCTCCTTTTCCATCCTTGAACCATTCATTGAACCTTAAATCTGCTTAGGTTGACTAGGTGTGTTTATTGATCTGCTGCACATCAGCTCCTTTGGAAAATGATTTTGCCCTCTCAATGGTAGGTGCCAAGCAATAGCCCTGCACTATTTGCCCCTTTGTGCAATCACATGCTGCAAGTTTACCCTTATCATGTGCACAAGTGCACATTCCTTGCAAGGAACGTGCATAACCAGTCAGATCCCCATAGTTAACTGTCTAATTGGGCTGTGTGTTGATAATCTACTCCTGTTAGTTCTCTGCTATTATAATACGGTTATTGCCTTCCCTGTAGAATTTATTGCTCTTGAATTGACTGGGCCCCCTATCGTCTGACAATAGTATAGCTCTTTTCTTGTTTATTGCTCTGCAGCCTTGGGTTCTGTTGTCTATTGAGCGATGTGGTCTACAGACAGGAGGAGGAGGGGCTGCACGCGATGGGGAGTGTATCTGTACTCTGTATAAAAGGACCTGCATCTGGTGTGTAGCTGGACATTGCAGCAGCTTTATTGGATTGTAGCAGCATCAAAACACAGCCTTATCCCTGGGGATCTAAGGTGAGTGGTACATAGATTATTAATATGACCTGATATATCAATGGAACTGACTTCTGTACAAGCACCTTGGGTTCTGTATATGTTAAACAACCCCCAATTTGTGCTCAAAATTAACTACAAGTGATTCCCAGATGATTTGATAGCAGGACATTCATTATATGTAATTAACATGGCTTTGATTGTGTGTCATCTTGACCACCAGGGTTGACTTGTGTGCCCTGATCTCCCCACCCCCTTGATCTAGCATCCCTACTCACATGGGAGTAGAGAGTTGTAGTTTATTCACAGCACCACAGAGTTACATGTTAAATATCTGCCTAATCTCTCTCTCTCTCTGGAACAAGTTGGGACATTCATTCCTTCCAGGGGATCTGGACATGTTTAGATCTAATGTTCTATCAAACTACAGTATATGGACCAGAAGGTATTGGTGTCCATCTGCCTTCAGTTGACTGAGCTCGTTAGTTTACTGCAGGACCAGGATTTAATCAGAGACATTCCTCCCCAAGCGTGGGATTAATTACAGATTTCAAGGCTGGAGAAAGAGGCTGATCAGCAGCTGGAGATTCTATGCAGCCAAGTGATTATAGACTACCACTAGTAATTCCCTGTAACCGCACTGAGATCAGTCAATCTTGTCCAACCAATGGTAGATAGTGAGTCTCCTATGATCCAGTTTTACACAGTCCATATCTCATTCCCATCGGCCACCTTTAAAACAATACATACCTGGTCATCCATCTTGTTCTCAGGTTTCCATACTGATTTGGCTTTCTATGCTGTAGAGTTTGTTAGTTCCTTTTAATAAGACTACTGTATACAGTATACTCGAATATAAGTCGTGGTACCCATTTTTACCTAAAAATTGGTGAAAATTGATTGACTCCAGTATAAGCCGAGGGAAGAAATTATGATCACTACTGCCTTCTGATTCTGTATTGTTTTGAGGCTTAAGTTGCCATTTAAAGGGTATGTCCAGCAAAAAAGTAATTGTTTCTAAATGATTTACTGAAGAACAGGAGGTAAATGCACTATCTCTTACCTCCTGTTCTTCAGTAAATCTTCCAGGAGAGGGGGAGACACTGACCCGCTCCAGCGTCGAAATCCCCAACGCGTCCTCGCTCTTCGCACTGTGTGCGCACAGTGCAAAAGACTGGAGATGTGTCGGGGATTTTGGCGCAGCGGGTCCGCGGGTAAGATTTGCTGAAGAACAGGAAGTATTAGAAACATACTTACTTTTTTGCTGGACATACCCTTTAAATGGACAGCAGAATTCCCATACATGAATCCCATACAGTAATAGTCAAATCTAGTACCAGTAACCCTCAATTCCTTGGCACTCCAGATGTTTGGAAACTACAACTCCCAACATGCTTTGGTTGCTAGGAATTGTAGTTTCTAAACATGTGAACATGTGGTGTGGCAGGTTCAATAAACTTTTAATTAAGCTTACCATCATTTACAATTCTCCTGACCACCATATAGTAAAGGGCCCTCTGACCCCAATAGTTAAGTGTCACCTGAGAGTTGTTTCAAGCTGTCACTTGCATTGAACTAGCAGCCATTTTTTGCCCCAAACTGAGGAGACCAAGATCAGATTTACAGCATCCAGATGAGCAGTGACAGTGCTGAGAGTCCAGCAGCCAGACTACAGGAAGCAGGAATGAGTGTAAAGGCAGATAAAGGATTACTATCCGCAATTGCAGCACTTGACCCGAGTATAAGCCGAAGTTAGGTTTTCAGGTTAATTTTAAAGCCTGAAAATCTCGACTTGTATTCGTGTATAAACAGTATTTCTTAAATAGGTTGACATTGGTGGTAGCGCAACCAGTATATTTCTAAAATATTATCCACATTCACTTTTAAAGACTACGCCTATATCAAGTTATTCCTTCTGTATGTATGTCTTTCCGTTTCAGCTAATTCATTTTCATTTCAGAAGTTGTCTTCTCTAAATCAGACCAAGAAGCAAAAAGTTTAATGATGCCTTTAGACTATTTGCCGCTTAAGATCAAGGACTGCGACTTTCAAGCTAACTTGTACTGAGCTCTTGATCCAGAGCTCCCATGTCTTAAAAAAAAAAAAAAAAAAAAAAAAAATAAAAATTTATGTTCTTCCTCCTTGATTCAAATCTCCTAAGACTGGGTACAAACAAGGCGATTTTTCAGCTAAACCGACCAATATTTTCGTATGTGGGGCAGAAAAATCACGGGCGATCGTGCAATCTCCTATGGACCTCCCAATTGGTGGCAGCAAACTGTTTATGCGTCCAACAGGGATTTATTGTCCTGCTGACCACAAGCTTGTGGCAAATGGTTGGTCAGATAAATTTGGCAGTGTGTACCCAGCCTAAGATATCACTCCGAACCTCTTGACAACTTGTCTTCTGTCTATCAAAAAATAGTGACAGCTCATGCCTTGACCATTGGTTGAGGGACCTAGGGAGTGATGTCGGCAACAGGAGGTGCTGGTGATTTTTCAAGCTTTGGAGCTAAGGGAATGCAAGCACAATTGTTGGTGTATTTAACATGTGAAATCGTGCTATTGTGGCCTTGCCCTAAATGCTTAGTACATTGGTCAGTACTGCAGGTAGTAGCTATATTAACCCTTTAACTGCCACAGATCGTATATTCACGATCTGTGCAGTGAATGCTCAAACTGCCACAGATCGTGAATATACGATCTGTGGCTTCCCTTTTAAATTTTCAAAAACACCGCGCGCTAGGGCCGACCCGGGGGCAGCATTCAGCTGCCCCCCTATCCCCCTCGACCCCCCTCTCGGTTGTGTCCAAATCCGAGGGGGGATCGGGAGTTACAGTACCTTCAATGCCGTGATCGTATAGTGCTGCCGGTCCCATGTGGATGAAGAGGAGGAAGCGGAAAGCGAGACCCCGGTGACGTCACGGAGCTTCCTCCTTCACCGGGGTCTCCCTTGAAGTGGTAGGAGACTGCCCCTGGTGGTCTAGTTGAGGTACTGCAGTCTGATCTCAATTTGATCATGCTGCAGTACCTAGTATAGTACAAGCTGTCAAGCTGACAGCTGTACTATACATTTTGTGAATGGAACTCAAAGTTCCATTCACAAATAGGATTTTTTCTAAGTCTTTGCTACTTAGCGAAGACTTAGAAAAAAAATGGGGACAGAGATCAAAATTTGGTGTCACTTCTGATCAGCCCACATTATTGATCTTGCCAATGAATGAAAATCACTTCCTGGAAAATGATTTCCGGGAAGTGATTTTTCCGATCAGATTCGAATTGGAAAACTAGATGATCTGATTATTATCTTTGGGAATGCGCGGGGAAAAAAAGGGAAAACCACAAAAAAATTCTTAAAGTGATACACACAAACCATTTTTTTTTTTTTAACCCTAAAACATAAATTAGAAAAAAACGTTGTCTTCTCCAAGCTCCCCAATGTTCCCATGATATCGGTAAAGTAAACGCGGATACTTATTTGTAACATTTCAAGGGAAACTAAGCCTATTTTTTATAAGGAAATTTTGCAGAGGTACCAAAAAAAGACCGTATTGATTTTTAGGATCGGTAAAGGTGGCAAAAACGTGTGTGACTCTCCATACTAACCGATTTCACTAAAATGTTTGTGGGGGGAATCTCCATGTTTTGGGACTGTTTCCTTAGAAAAAGTGTAGGCTGTTCAAATTAGAGCACTTTGATTTTTTCTTGTAATTGCATTTGTGCATGCGTCCCATTTGAGCTAGTTGGTGGCCACGTCTCTGTGTGCATCCACGCATATGGCATACCGTTTGATTCAGAACATGTGGGAGATTGATATTTAGTTGGGGGTTTTATTTGTGGGGGGCATTTACAAGTTTTGGGGCTGTTTGAAATTACGAGCGCTTTGATTTTTTTTTTTTGTAATTACACTTGTGCATGCGTCCCATTTGAGCTAGTTGGTGGCCACGTCTCTGTGTGCACCCACACGTATGGCATACCGTTTGATGCAGGATAGTGGGAGATTGACATTTAGTGGGTTTTTTTGCTTGTCAAGTGGGTTTTGGTAGGATTTCAACCCTTGAATCATCTCATTTTTATTTTTCACAAAATCTCGTAAAAACGTTTCTTTGGATCGCTGGGTCTGGAATTCTTCATGCATGTATGAAAGCATGGCAGCGTAACGTAGCTGAGGTGTGTAATTCCAAAAATATATAGTTTTGTGGGGGAATCTCCATGTTTTGGGACTGTTTCCTTAGAAAAGGGTAGGCTGTTCAAATTACAGAGCACTTTTGTTTTTTCTTGTAATTACACTGGTGCATGCGTCCCATTTGAGCTAGTTGGTGGCCACTTCCCTGTGTGCATCCACGCATATGGCATACCGTTTGATTCAGGGCTTGGAAGATTGATAATTGACAAGTTTTTTTTTACATGACATGAAATTTGCCATGATTTTTAACTTTGAATTGTTTTTTTTTATAAATTTATCCTGAAAATCTGGTAGAAAGCGAAATTGTACACAAAACTGCACCCACACCATTGGTGGTTGCTAAAAGAATCACACCATTGTGTAGCTGAAGGTGTGTAGAGTCCAAGAATATATAGTTTGTGGGGGGTATTTCTAATATAGAGTGTTTTTAGTCTGACAAATCTGAAAAGTTGCTCAATTGGGCCCACTGTTCATTGGCTCACTTTGTGCTAGTTGATTCCACGTCTGCGTGTGTAACCATACATAGGGCATACCATTTGATTCAGAACATTTGGGAGATTGATATTTGGTAACTTTTTTTACATTACTTGGATTTTGGCATGAGTCTACCTTTTTGAGTTTTTTTTTTTTTTTTACATTTTTTAGAAAATCTGCTAAAGCTGTGAATTTCTACGAAGAACTGCGCCCACACCATTGATGTACGAATGAACAAACTACAGAATTTCGTAGATAAGGTGTGTGGATTCGAGAAATATATGGTTTGAGGGGGTTGTTTTGTGGGAAAAATTGCAGACTGTTCAAATTCAGATTTGACTGAATTTTTTGCTTTTTCTGAGCCATTGTGCATTGTTTCACTTTGTGTCTTTTGGCTTCCACGTCCACGTGTGTAACCACACATATGGCATACCGTTTGATGCAGGACATTGGGAGATTGATATTTAGTAGCTTTTTTTCATTCCATGGGGTTTTTGCATGATTTCTACCTTTTGAAGTTGTTTTTGTTAATTTTTTCAGACAAATGCGAATTTCAACGAAGAACTGCGCCCCACCCATTGATTGTGTGAATAAACAAACTACAGCGTTACGTAGCTGAAGGTTGTAGATCCTAGAATTATAGTTTTGTGGGGGTATTTCCAAGTTAGGGGGTGTTCATTTTGGAAAATCTGGGAAAATGCTGTTATTGGCTCACTGCGCATTGTTTTACATTTTGACTAGTCGCTTCACAGTCCGTGTATGTAACCACACATATGGCACCACCGTTTGATTCAGGACATTTAGGAGATTGATATTTGGTAAGTTTTTTTTTACATTACATGGGGTTTTGGTGTGATTTTGTAACTTTGAAATGTATTTTTCTCTATTTTTCCAGAAAATGTGTAGAATGCGAAATTCTACGAAGAACTACGCGCCCACACCATTGATGGTATGAACGACTACAGCGTTACATAGCTGAAGTTGTTTTTTGTTCATTTTTTCAGAAAGTGTGAACTTCTACGAAGAACTGCGCCCACACCATTGATGGTATGAATGAACGAACTACAGTGCTACATCTGAAGGTGTTTGATATTTCAGGAATATTAGTTTTGGGGGGTATTATCAGGGTGTTTTGTGGAAAAACTGCAGACTGTCCAAATTCGAGTTGGCTAAATATTTTCGCTGTTCTGAGCCATCGTGCATGTCTCACTTTGTGGCTTTTCGCTTCCACGTCCGCATGTGTACCCACACATATGCATACCGTTTGATTCAGGGCATTTGGGAGATTGATATTTAGTAACTTTTTTTTTAGATTCAATGAGGTTTTGGCATGATTTCGACCTTTTTGAACGTTGTTTGCACTTTTACCAGATTTTCAAAAAAATTATCAAACTTCTACGAAGAACTGCGCCCACACCATTGATGGTATGAATGAACGAACAACAGCGTTACATAGCTGAAGTTGTGTAGATTTTAGAATATATAGTTTGTGGGGGTATTTTTGAGTTGGGGGGTGTTTTGTGAAAACCTGCAGACTGTTCAAATCACAAACTGGCTAATTTTTTTTGCTGCTACTGACATTGGCACTGGTCACGCTCTGGTTAGTTGGTAGCCATGTCTCTGGGTACACCCATGAATGTGGCATACCGTTTTATTCGGGAGGGGTTAGGCTTTCATATGTGAGATGTGTTTGAACTTTCCTCCACAGTTTTTAGCTGAAATCCGCATTTGATTTTGTCTCTGATTTTACAGTTGAGGAAAAGGAAAATGTGAGAAAATAACTTACAATTTGACGAGAGCTGCGTCTGGGTATCTACATTTTGATCGAAACTAACCTCACTCGTAAAATCCTGCGAGTGTTTAGTTTCTAAAAATATCTCACTTGTGGGGATATTTTAGATAATTTGGTAGATATTCTATGTTAACTGTCATAGTGTTCACATTTTAATTTGGTGTATATTCTAGGAGTGGCAGTTTTAGTTTGGGGGGGTCTCCTGTACAGGAAAAGTGGGTACCCCATATTCTGGTATCGTTGTACTCAGGAGTATCTGAGCTTTTAGAAACAGTAAAGTTTTGTGTGTAACCTTAAGAAAACTTAAAAAAAGTAAAATGGGAAAAATCCATGAAAATTTGCAAATTTTTCATTTTTTTACATATTTTACCCATAATTCCAGTAAAATTTCCAGAAAAGTTACAAAATTTTGTTACCATGTTAGTAGACTTTGTGCTGAAAAAAACAATGTATAATATTCCTGATTTACTGCAGGTTTCCTACTGTAATTAGTCTAAAGCGTATTAGGACAAAATCCTGAAAATTCTTCTGGCAGTTAACGCAAAAAAAAAATGAAAATCTCCTGGCAGTTAAAGGAGTTAATTTATAGTTTCCATGAGGTTTTCTAATCTGAGAAGACATTAAGGTGACAATTGACTATTTGTGCCATTGTAACCTAGTAATGGAGGTTGAATAAAGTCCTTGCCCATGTGTTGGCTCTGTTACGGTCTTGTGATTTTTACACGGGTCCCCAGACTAACACTTTTTTTTAATCTTCTTTTAAATTTTATGTCTTGCCTGACTGCAATCTCGCGATGCTTTAAATTCCCTCATCGCGGGATCAGGTAAGACTTAACTTTTTTTATTTTTTTAACTACATGAAAAAGTTTGAGAACCACTGCGATATAGCATCGGCCCATAAACCCTCTCCCAGACCCCCATTGCACTTTCTGATGACCGCTGCTAGCAGATAGAATCAGGGTGGAGGGTGAACAAAAGGTACCAGCAAGTGATTAGACTTCTGGGTAATTTCCATGGGCGTTCTTTAGGAAATGTTTTACCTCCAAAGAGGCTTTTAACAGCATGAGCTTAATGCAAACCTAGAAAAGTGGGATTCTGAGCACTTATAATCCCCCTTAAACCCACCACTGGAAACATTGACACTGTTCAAGAAGAGTTGAGAATCTGTCAGATTAGTATAAACTGAGCATGTGTATGGTCACCGAACTACGGGGGGGGGGGGAGGAGAAGAGTAACTTTTATGGTACCAGGATGCTAAAATACCTTTAAAGCTTAAGGCAGTTATATTTATAATTGCTTTTATCATAGATTTTGATTACCTTAAAGTACAGGAAATAGTTGGCACCTCAGGAGCAGAACCGAACACTATACATTAAATCAGTTATAAGTTCCTATTCTCAATCTATTCCTTAGCCATATTATGTTTTGCTAAAATCTTCTAGGTGTTTTACTGAACTACACTTTGTAGTAACGCTGTGTTGAAGCAGGTCTGCACTCCAGAATACCAGACCCACAAAGGAAGGAAGATCATGGCCAAACCCTTTCCATGTGTAGGAATTATATCCCTTACCATGATAGAAAAACGCTCAGCCATATTTTAATGGATTCTACAACCTGCTTCATCATGTCTCGAATCGTTACTCGTACTCTGTGATATCTTGATCTATGGCCTCATCTGCTTTGGATGAATTTCTACTGATGTAAATACTGCTGTATTTCGCTTTATGGTGTTTGAAGGGCAAGTTGCATCATAGCAGTAAGAATCAGATTTGTGTCTATGAAACTTGCATCAGACCAATCCTGTGACTGAGATGAGATTGGACATGTGATAGGATGAGATCTGCCTGTTTACATGTACATCACTGGTACTAAACCATGTCTGCCTGCCTTAGGTATGTGCAACTGTTTGAGTTTTGGACATGCATAAAAACAACTGTGAACATTGAGATCAGTATTGCATATCTAACAGAAATGTGAATGTCGCTAGGGAAATGCTGTATGTGCAAACAGGACGTTTTTGGTTGGGCTGCACCCAACCATTTTTGGCAGCATTTTTGTCCCCATTAAATATCCATTTATATATACTGCCTATCTGAGTTTATGAGCTCTTCACTCTGGTTCCCTAAACTTCTGTATAAACAGCTTACAGGGTATATTTCTACCATAAAGCATAAACAGTCATGTAAAGGTGACACCTTTATTGGTCAGCTGAGATGATAACCATAGCAAGCTTTCCGAAATAGACTTCCCTTTTTTTTTTGTCATTTGTCTCTAATGAAATATTTGGTCAAAACTGTCCAGTTCTTGGCTCGAATCCTTCTTGTATATAAATCTGGAGTTTGTTTGTTCTCCCTGTGATTGCGTAGATTTCTCTGGGCTCTCCAGTTTCCCCCACAATCAAACACATGTGGTATGTGCAAATAAAGTGATTTAGATTGTAAGCTCTTAGGGGCAGGGCCAGATATTAATGTATCCATTTAATTGTAAAGCGATACAGAACATGTTGCTGCAATATAAACCCATAATAATGCTGGATAATTTATTGCCAAATATAGTGCTGGTACAATCTGGCAGATCGTGTGATAATGCATTTTAATCATTGCAACTCCAGGGTTTACTTCCATTAACAAACATTTTGTAAAAGAATGTGAAAATAAAACCTTGTTGCGCTGTTTACAAATAAATCTAATAGTTTCATCAGAAGTCATTTTAAACATTGGTTAAGGTTCTCGTTCATCCAGGCCATGCTATGGTACAAACCATGGGTGTGTTCGTCCAACAACCATTCACCAATTGCCACGGCCAACTGTTCCTGCCACCGAGCTTGCAGTCCATAGAGGAATGCATAATCGGCTGCGATTTTCTGATGCATCCGTCGCCCATTCGTAATTCTTCTGTAGATTTTAGCTTGACTATGGAAGGTTCTGGATGTTGGGGTTTATGGACAATTTTCCACCTTGCCCGATCATGTTTTTTCGATAGTATGATTTTTAACGCTGATCGGTCAATCAAACACAGAAAGTCTTCGATATTTTGATCAAATTCGCCAAATTGATTGGAATATCGATGCAGTGTATAGAAACCTTAAGCCCAGTTGATCTAATCAGGATAGGCAATCAGTAGATCTCCAGATGTTTGAAAACCACAACTCCCAGCATTCTTCTACAAGCACCCTGTAGATAGGGGATTCTGGGAGTTGTAGTTTTCAAACATATTAAGATCTACTGTTGTCTATCCTTGATCTAATGAATATCACAGATAGTTAGTAAATGTATGTATCAATATGGCCAGGGATTGCCGTAGTTGCTTAAATGAAATCCAAACAGTTCCAAGTGGAACCCATAGCCCTAATTGCGAACTGTACATACAGGTTTGTTGTGTAACGGTAAAATGTTTGATATTTAGTTACAGTAGTGAAATTGCAAGTAACATTTGCAGTAGATATGATACTGAGTGGTTCTTGTTTTGTATTCTGTTAAGACTTTAAATGTATAATTACAAATTAACAGTTTAACTATTTACATGTTTTGAACATAATTGTGTTGACTTATTTTATAGTTATAGTTTTCTTCGGTTCGGATTGATGGGGGGGGGGGAGGATTGGGGGTTTAGCACCGCCTCTTACTTAATTATTTTAAAGGGTATGTCCATCCATTTTACAAGTTCTTTTTTTACTGAACAGGAGGTAAATGCATTCTCTACCTCCCGTTTTGCAGTAAATCTTACAGGAGAAACTTACCTGCAGATCGCGTCGGCTTCTCTGACAGTCTCTGACGCGTCCACGCTCCTTCGCAGTGTAAAGGACTGGGGATCCGCGGGGAAGCTCTCCTGGAAGATTTACTGAAGAACGGGAGGTAAGAGATTTACAGCATTACCTCCTGTTCTCCAGTAAGACCATAAAAAAGAAACTTGTAAAATGGATGGACATAACCCTTTAAATAGCAGTGTCATGGTTCAATCCAGTAGTTCCATCTTTATTTCCGATATAGAAATTTAAGGTATTAAAGGGTATCTGCAATGGTAAAACAACTTTTTGGTATTCAGTTTTATTGTAGAACGGAAGGTAAATGAGCTGTGCCTTACCTCCTGTTCTTCAATATTATTCAACATAATGTACAACACGAGAACCAAACACTATCCACCTACACATGACACCCTAAATCATTTTGCCCATAACTTGGGCTTTTTCAAAAGTGTTAGGGTGAGGGACACACAACTCCTTTATAGCCAACACCAAAAGATGCACATACTGTGTCCTTTGTGACGCGATGATATCATTGTGCAGAGTCAATCACGGAAAAATCAAATACTTAAACTTTAAATGCTGCTAACAATAAGCTATAGTTTTACCCTAATATTCCCCATGAACTGAGCCATACAAGCTTAAAACATTATCAAATAGATCCCTATCCCACATATATCAATCGAACCAGAAAAGGGCAAAACGGGATAAACAGATTGAATCATGTACAAGAATGAAGAGACTTATTGCACCTCCTTCTCTTTACACATATTAATTTGTTATTATTAGATGGACAAACTTCCTGAAGTTCTGTTAGTTTGCAAACTATAGAACTTTACTAAATGTTCTATAATTCGGAAACAAACCCATTAGTCAATGGGAGAAAATAGTTATTTCTAGTTAATTACAAATAAAATAACTATGGTAACTTACTGTAAATGGCAGTGGCACCTGGGAAATGGTCTGGGGAACATGTCACTATCGGCAAAAACTTGTTAAAAAACTACCTCCCCCCACGATCGGGGCAATTGTCATGTTTCCGCATGCTACATGGAGAGTTATTAGTTTGAGGGTTACCGACAGATTCGAGTGTTGTCGGCGAAAGACCATTTGAGGGAAAAAAAAAACGCAGAATTGGAGGGTTTTTGCTGAAACGGTACATTGAGGTTTATGGGTGACATTAAAGGGCATGTCCACCCCAAAACTATAAATTCCCCCCCCCCCCAACTACTGGCCCCATCAGTGTAGTGTAGTTTAATCCTTACCTACATCCCAGCTCCATAGGTTCTCCTGTAGTCCCCCCCCAAAGTCCCAAAACTGCCCACCAGAAGGATAGCAGAGTCCATATAGGACTCTGCTCCTACCTGGCCTCCGGGAGAAGTTTGGCATGCGTACTGCAGCCCTTCTCCCTCCTCTCAGGATTCCCTCCCCCTAGCGTATAACCCTTATATATAGGATTCCCCGTCCCCCCCCCCCCCCGTCCCCCCCCCCCCAACCGCTCTATTAATATTCTTAGAAAGCTCCCCAAGCTGAGAAATACTCCCGGCAGCCACTCCGTGATTGGCTGCCGCTCAGCCAATCATAGACGCGATGCTGGTCCCGCCCCTCTGCTTGCATTTTCTCGCAAGCAGAGGGCCGCAGCGCAGCGGAGGAAAGAGGGGATAAGTAAAGTTTGGGGCACTTTCTAAAAGTATAATATACGGCTGGGGGACAGGGGCAATCATATATGAATTTCGTTTTAGGGTGGACATACCCTTTAAGGGTTAGTGTATGGTCCCTATACGTCAGCGTTCAGAAAACTCAAATTAGTTTGTTGTGTTGTAATAGGAACTAATGCACCGCAACTGTAAAACAAGGAAATTAAGATTTTATTACCCAGAGAAGCTGATGTGAGATTCAACAGTGTCTGTGTGTGGCTCTGGTAAAACTCCACCATTGATTACCATAAACATTTAATTATGGCTATTAGCTAACATTAAATAGTAATGCAAGTCCAGCTGACAGCTGCACAAATGTCTCTTGCGGTGTTCCAACAGTTTTTAAGTCGCGTTAACTGATGGTGAATTGTAAACTTTAACCCTTCTTGCCAGCGATGCAGCCTGCGGTGAATGGACGGTTTGTGGTTATGGAACTCCTTGGTGGCTTCTGATCTATTTATTTTGCAATAGTGGATGCTTACATAATATAGTGACAATGCACAGAAACCTATGCACAATAAACTTTTTGTGTCTTTCATTCGTTCTTAGATCTGCAATGGCAACATCAACCGTCCTCTGTCCCTCTTTCGGTCACTTTGCGTTATCGCTGTCCCGAATCCGGGTTGCAGAATCAGGATCACTTCTAATGGGTTGCAGTTTGTAAGTAGATGGGGAAAATACGAATTGAAGTGTTTATAGGAACTATCTAGCAAAATGGTATTATAATGGTATTGATTATTATCATTAATGGGGATTTGTTCTGATCATGCAATGTTACTACTGGTTTGACAAATTCTATTCTGTTTCATTTGTTCATATGTGGCTGATAGAATTCCCATAAGTCTATGGGGCATGACTATGACATAACTTGAAAAGTGATCCCAGGCACAAAGAACATTGGAAGTAAGAAGGATTTGCAGTTAAACCTGACATGTTTTCTTAGATTTTATATATACAGTCCCCAGCAGCTAGTTAACTTAACTAAGGCTTTGTTTAAAGGAGAACCAAACCCAAAAAATCAAAGTTTAGTTTAGAAGTTCTTGACCCAACATCCTTCTCAGCATGGAAGGTTCCCTCAGGGGCCTTTTCTTTACCTCTATGAGCTCATTTTAGGTTCTGTTGTTCCCCAATCTGAAGCTGACATTTTCCCTTGCCTGCCAGTAACTTTTACCTTGATTACATTCCAGCACCTGTTGATTCCACTCCACCTCTTAACCCCTATGATGTAGGAATATATTACATCATCAATATTCAAATGGGTGGTGCAGCTGATTAACCCTTTCCTAGTAGCAGGTTGTAGTGTGATGTTATAGGTCTGGGTATCTATTGTCCGGTTATGAAATATGTATGTCTCACTACGGCTTTCACTCACCAAATCCCATATATAAACACATAAATTGCAGGTGAAACATAGAGTCACAGGTCTGTAACTGTGAATAGTGCAGGTTTATTGCAAAACATGCGTGCTATATGTTTCAGACACACTCGCACTTGAGGAAGGACAAGTGGGTCAAACGTGTAGAATGCATGTTTTGCAATAAACCTGCACTATTCACAGTTACAGGACCTTGGTCTTTGTATGTTTCACCTGCAATGTATTTAAGTGGTTGAGGGCCATATTAAAAACTTGCGATACCGCGGGTTTTCGTTACTGTACGACCGTGGCAGTAGTATACCATAACATGCGGTAATGATATTCTACAGGCAGTAGACGATGCACATTTACAAGATTTACGATAGTGATCGAAAATTAACGATCGCTTAAAGAAGGCGACCACAACCTTTATAAATATGGGCCCGTAGTTGAAGGTCTCTAGCTCTCCATGTCAGCTGTAGCAATATTAGTGGAAAGTGTAGCTTCTAAAGGGCATGTCACCCTTATTACTTTGTCTATTAATAGAATGCCCTCCCCCAGCCCCAACCGTCTATAAAATAATTTAAGAAGTGACCAGATTCTTTACGTCATTCCCCTCTCTCCTCTGACGCCGGCCTTCTGCTTGCAAGACACTGCAAGCAGGGGCGGGCCCGGCATCCGCGGCCATGATTTGCTGAGAGGCAGCCAATCATGGACGCGGCTGCCGGCTTCTCAGAATTCGGTGGAGAGAGTGGAAGGTAAGTAGTTCTGGTCACTTTTAAAAAATTTTTTTGCGGTTGGGGCTGGGGGAACATATACTATTATGTGGGCAAGGGGTTTTATGGTAGGGGGAGAGATAGAAAAACGAGAGGGAGAAGGGCTGCAGTACGCATGCCAAACTTCTATCGGAGGCCAGGTAGGAGGCAGAGTCCTATATGGACTCTGCTATCCTCCTGGTGGGCAGTTTTTGGGACTTTGGGGGAACTACAGGAGAACCTTATGGAGCTGGGATGTGAGGTAAGGATTTACTACACTACATGGTGGGGCCAGTCGTGGGGGGGAGATTATAGTTTTGGGGTGGGACTGCCCTTAAAGGGGAATGTTGGAGGGTAGGAATAGTGTGTTTTTATAGAAACAACATAGTGCAGAACTGTAGGGGGGATAGTGAAGTGAAACTGATCTAGCACAGCCCTGTCTCAGTGTACCTTATTAAAGGGAATGTTGGAGGGTAGGGAAGATGGTTTTTGATTCAGCTGTCTGTATAAAAACAAGTCTAAGAAATGCATTGCACAGAGCTGTGCTAAGATCAGGGTCATTATATTATCCTCCACCTGCAGCACTGCACATGCTCTAAGTGTTATGTTTTAAATAAGGGAAGGGGAATGTTGGGGTGGTATGCCATGTGTATGCCATGCAGCTCTGCACCATGTTTATATAAATGTACATATTAATAGGAATATTGGAGGGAATGCCACTGTTAGAGGGAATGCAAACAGTTCTATAATTAATGCAGCAGAGGCTGCATGTGGGAAGTTTGTTAGCATAACGAAAATAACTCTTCCAACTAGGTTCCCACCTTTGCCTTTAAGACCCGAACCACATATCAGGCCTATGTATTAAAAGTTCTTATCGTTGAAAATGGTGCAAATTTTGCCCCCCCAATCAGATTTTAGCATAAAACTTTTTTATGACATAGGCCTGATAATATGTATGCAACAAAAGGTTTAGTATGTTTTAGAAGCATGATGCAGGCTGATAGTTTGTATTTAATGTAATGGTACGTTAGCAACTGCAACATGTATATTTAATACGTGTTTGGGTCTTAAGGCAAAGGTGGCTTTTGCCGTTACACTACTTCCGGCTCCAACATTCCCCTTTAAATGCATTGCACAGAGCTGTGCTAAGACCATGTTCATGTCAATATGCTGCCACCTGCAGCTCTGAGCTGTTTGTTTTTTAAGTGTACCTTGTAAAGTGGTCAGTTCAATTCTACTGGGGTTGCCACCTTTCCCTTTAAGACTCAAACACTTAGGGCTAGCTTCCACTAGCGCGTTTTGGATTGTGGAATCAAGCACAATTGTGCATTATTGCGACCGTGAGTCCTCCCTTGCATTAAGTGGGGCCACAGCCTCAGGACATTGTTAAGTTCCATTGCAATAAATAATGCTGTATGGCTAAACAGAAATCAATGCAGCTTGCATTATATCTAAGGGCTTAGCCCACACAAGCACGTTTTTCAGGAGATTGTAATTTTCCAATTGTATTGAAATCGCAGCAACGCACCAAAATCTTACGATTTGTGGGTGTGTTGCGATTCACGCATGTCTGCAATTTGGTACGCATGCTTTTTGTGCCGCATGCATTTTCATTAATGACAATGGACAAATCGCAAACGCATCATGCATCTTAGAGTAGGGGAGAGGGAAACAAACACAAGGTAGCTAGTTGCATGTGCAGAAGGAGTTTTGGTACCTGGACACCAGGAAGAGGCAACGCTAAAGCTAGCCATGACATCTTAGATTGCTAGTACTGCAGAATGTTCTATAAATGATTTCTACAGTAAGAAGCTGAATTCAGTGGTGAGACTCTATAAGTGACAGTTATAGAGTCTGTGGAGCTGCCTTTGTATTTTGGGTTTAGTTCTCCTTTAACTTACAGAGTCTGAATTCCTATTTTAAAATGGGAGGTTTTGAAACCACACCCCTGTGTCTGCTAATGGGTCTCCAATACTGAAAGGAAGTGGTAATGTCAGTAGAAAAACTCCTATGATATGCTGTTTTTAAAACATGTGGCAGTCATAGCCAATCCAAAAAAAGTCTGGTATCTACACAGGAAGTGATGTGTATTGTAATGGACATATACACAAGGCTTCTATATAAACCACTGCAGGTGGTAATCGTGACAAGACATCCCTGCTCTATGCCAAAAAGGAAAGAAAGTGAAATAGATGTGTTGCTCCTGATGGACTGACCTGTTTGGAGTGATCCCTATACAGTGTGATGTCCTGATTAAATGCTAACACAAGATCCTGTGTGTAAGACCTGTTTGGAGCACAGATTACTGGCAGACAATGTACCTTATTGGATACAAACTCTGAGGCAACAGATAAGTGTACACCAACTTACAAGGACACACAATATACAGTCCTGTTCAATGTTTAAAGTAGTGCACCATAGAAGGGGCTACTCCTTTAGTAAATCATTGCATATACTTACTGTTAAATGTCATTAAAAACTGGTTTACGTTTTAAAAAGTAAATGCACTGTCTGCTTTGTGCCAGACCACCAGAGTAACCCACTGTGTGCCATTCTACCCATAATCCTTCCATAAAGCAGTCATCTGGTACAAATTTGTGGCAGCGGTGCTGGTAATACCATTTATTCTCCCTGTTTTCTCTGTATATTTGTTCTCTGTATTAAGCTATGGAGGCTGCTACTGAACGTATTGATTTAAATCATCTTGTCCTTGTATCGTAGATGAAATTCCCCCAATAGACTCAGTAGCTCTACCAGCCCAATTGCCAAACCTTTTTTTAACCTGATCCATTTGATGGGGTAACTAGGAGTGCCACTGATTGGCTAAAACATTTGAATTGGCAGCCACTATGAATGGTTGGGATAAAGGTGCTTGCTTGCAAGTCTAAGGGGCATATTTATAAACGAGCGTTATCTTTTCGCGGCCACTTTTCCCCATTTTCACCAAATTGCTATTACCCTATTACGGTCGTTATAAATGGCCGGAAAGCGGCCACGAAAGTTAACGAGGCGCTGCTTCTATTTATAAAGCGGCGGTAACTGAAGTGCCGCGCTAATCATGGCAGTAGTTTCACTTCGCCACCTGAGGATGGCGAAAAACGGACAAGATACAGTGGGCTGGGAGGGGTGCCGGGAAAGGATTGCGGACCACCCCCGCTGCGACCCCTTCCTAGCAGCCCCCCCGCCCGTACTTCTCGCGGGGAGGGAAGGACACGCTGGGGGGGGGGGGTGTGGAGGACCCTCCAGCGGGGCCACTGAAAAGTGCCTTTGGGGCTTAAGGGGTCCCACAGCTTGAACCGGGACCCCTTCCCCGGCCCTATCAGGGCCTTTGCGCACTTACAGTGTCTTGCGGCTCTGACAAGAAGACCTTAGGGGTCCCGCAGCTCGAACCGGGACCCCCCCTCCGGCCCTTAAGGGCTTTGCGGCACTTACAAGTGCCCTTTGCGGGGGTCCCGCAGCTCGAACCGGGACCCCCAGTAAGCGAGAGCCCTTTGGTGGCGTCTTTCTTTTTTTTTTCCAGCCCCGGCGACACCAGCTCTGCTGAGGCCGCCGACCCCCGAGAGGGGCCCCCGCCAAAGGCACTTGTAAGTGCCAAAAAGGCCCTGATAGGGGAGGGGGGTCCTGGTTCGAGCTGCGGGACCCCTTAAGCCCCAAAAGGCAATTTTCAGTGCCCCCACTGGAGGGTCCCTCCACCCCCACCCCCCCCAGCAGGCCCTTCCCTCCCCGCGAGGCATACGGGGAGGGGTTGCGGCGGGTGGTCGCAAACCTGGCGAGGTGGGCGTACCACCCGCCTTCGCCACGGGGGGCTAGGCAGGGTGGTACCACCCTGCCACACTCCTCTGAGGAATGTGCCCACCCGAGGCGATCCTTTCCCGGCATCCCCTCTCAGCCCCCTGCTCTGGGATTTGCATCAATATTGTACTTAGCGCGATACACTAAGTGCATATCGCCGCAAAGATGGTTAAATTTACAAACGCACATCGCCGCTCGCCATTATAAATATGGCGATAGTGGTATTTTTTTGTGCGCCGGTAATTTTCCGACGCTATTATCGGCCAGTTATAAATATGGCCCCTAGTCTTTTTTGCTTAGTGGTAAAGCCAGGCAGGTTTACCAAGGATTTAATACTGAAATAAAAAGCAGTTATCCGTTAATAAGAAGTGCTCTGAAGCAAGCTTTTCAACTAGATCTGTATGAAAGGGGATATAAAAGATAATACTTTGCATGTCCCCACCCATTTCTCTAGGTAACCTGGGAATGAGAAATATTTGTTTACTGTATAGACTATATATATATAGTCGATACTAATTTTTACCTGAAAAATGAGTAAAACCTGATTGACTTGAGTATAAGTTGAGGGTAGAAATTATGACCACTACTGCCTTCTGATTCTATATAATTTATTTTTTTTGAGCCTTTAGTTGTCATTTAAAATGGACAGCAGAATTCCCTTAAAAAATGGCAACAAAAGCCTCAAACAATACAGACTCAGAAGGCAATCTTTAAACAGATACCATTCTCCAGATTCTGTATTGTTTGAGGCATTTTGCCCTTTCAATGGACAGTCGCCCCATTCCTTGCCACTCCAGATGTTGCACCTAAGCTATGCTGGAGTGTGTCGTTCCAAAATCTGCAGTGGCAAGCATTGCACCCACCCCCCAGAGAGTAGTGACTCAGCCGCCAGAACAATGCTATTCAAAATAACATGAGACTGTGAGGTACCTTCTATTATAAGAAGGCTCTATGTCAATTTTTATTTATAACTCTGCAGAAAAATTTAGCACCTTTTTAACCCACTTCACCTTAATCTTAAAGCTAATCCGTATCCTGTGCTCCCAAGTCATAACATAAGCCGCTATAAGGGCTAGGCCACACTACTGCGTTTTTTTGCGCTTGGCGATTTACAAAATCATTGAAAACGCAGCAACGCAAAAAAAAGCGCGTTTTTGCGGTGCGATTGCGTTCTGCATTTTTAATGCAATCGCATGCGTTTTCCTGTACTTATTGAAGAAATCGCAAACGCAAAAAACGAAAATCTCGCATGCTATTGAGTTGCAGGTGGCCTAGCCCTAAATGTGGAACTTGCGTGGTGAACTAATACCTCTGAACATACCATGTTTAGTGGATCCTGATTAGGGTCTCAGGTCAGCCAATGGAGTGTTTACATTTTTGGCTCATTATACCGCTAAGGTTTATTCTTTTTTTGTTATTTTAACTTTTAGATTTAAAATATATATATAATTAGCAAAGTGTGCCCGTTGGTGCACTTTACATAGGTATATTTAAACTGTTACTCACATCAACTCCAGCTTCAGAAAACTAAATAGGATAATCCTGCAGGTCTGAGAGTAGAACCAGGCAGTCCTGCCATACTGTGTGGTTGAAAACTAAACATGCTAGGTTAATTCCTTATTAGTATTCACCACGGCAAGTGGTTATTGTACCTCATATATTATAAACAGAAGGTACCTCACAGCATCATGTTATTATAATAGCATTGCCCTAATAATCTAATGTATAAACAAACATTTCTCATTCCCAGTTTACCTAAAGAAATGGATTTATCCTTTTTATAACAGATCACCTTGAAAAAAAAATAGCTTCAGAGCAATTTTTAAATAACTGATAACTGCTTTTATTCAGTTATTACGGTAAATCCTTGGTATACCTGCCTGGCTTTACCCTAAGCAAAGACTAATCTACTTGCAAGCTACACACCTTCATCACCAAACCATTAATAGTTGGCTGCCAATTAAAGTGTTCTGGCCAATCAGTCCACATCCCTAGTTACCCATCCATGGATCAGGCTTTTAAAAATAGGTTTGGCAATTGGGCTGGTAAAGCTACTGAGTCTAATTGGGGAATTTCATTGCAGGTACAAGGACAGGAGATTTAAATCAAATACTTTCAGTAGCAGCCTCCATAGCTTAATACAGAGACACAACACTAACAGAGAAAATGGGAGAAATGAGCTGGAATTACCGAGCATTACCAGCAACGCTGCCATCAATTTATACCAGATCACTGCTTTATGGAAGGATTATGGGTTAGCAGGCACACAGTGGGTTACTCTGTGGTCTGGCAAAAGCAGACAGTGCACATAAACCCACATAACATATGTAATCAGGTCTATGGTGCAACCGCTTTGTACACCAACTACAGGGACACCAAACAGGCCTGGTCAATATCACTTATTCTGTTGCCTGAGAGTTTGTAATCCAGTAAGGTACATTGTCTGTCCAATAATCTGTCCTCCCAACAGGGTGGTAACAGGATCTTGTGTTGCAGTCCAATACTCTCCAAAGCACACACCACAATCTCTTTCACTTTCTGGCCTACTGCAACAGAGAGCGCGGATGTCTTGTCTTTTATTACTCTTTGGGAATGGAACTTTGAGTTCCATTCACAAATAGGATTTTTTCTAAGTCTTTGCTACTTAGCGAAGACTTAGAAAAAAAATGGGGACAGAGATCAAAATTTGGTGATCACTTCTGATCACCAAATTATTGATCTTTGCCAATGAATGAAAAATCACTTCCTGGAAAATGATTTCCGGGAAGTGATTTTTCCGATCAGATTTCGAATTGGAAAACTAAGATGATCTGATTATTATCTTTGGGAATGATCGGGGGAAAAAAAGGGGAAATACACGCAAAAAAATTCTTAAAGTGATACACACACCACCATTTTTTTTTTTTACCCTAAACTATAAATTAGAAAAAAACGTTGTCTTCTCCAAGCCCCCAATGTTCCCCAGTGATATCGGTAAAGTAAACGCGGATACTTATTGTACGATTTCAAGGGAAACTAAGCCTATTTTTTATAAGGAAATTTTGCAGAGGTACCAAAAAAAGACCGTATTGAATTTTTAGGATCGGTAAAGTGTGCAAAAACGTGTGTGACTCTCCATACTAACCGATTTCACTAAAATGTTTGTGGGGGGAATCTCCATGTTTTGGGACTGTTTCCTTAGAAAAAGTGTAGGCTGTTCAAATACAGAGCACTTTGATTTTTTCTTGTAATTGCATTTGTGCATGCGTCCCATTTGAGCTAGTTGGTGGCCACGTCTCTGTGTGCATCCACGCAATGGCATACGTTTGATTCAGAACATGTGGGAGATTGATATTTAGTTGGGGGTTTTATTTGTGGGGGGCATTTACAAGTTTTGGGGCTGTTTGAAATTACGAGCGCTTTGATTTTTTTTTTTTGTAATTACACTGTGTCATGCGTCCCATTTGAGCTAGTTGGTGGCCACGTCTCTGTGTGCACCCACACGTATGGCATACCGTTTGATGCAGGATATGTGGGAGATTGACATTTAGTGGGTTTTTTGCTTGTCAAGTGGTTTTAGGTAGGATTTCAACCCTTGAATCATCTCATTTTATTTTTCACAAAATCTCGTAAAAACAAGTCTTTGGATCGCTGGGTCTGGAATCTTCATGCATGTATGAAAGCTGGCAGCGTAACGTAGCTGAAGGTGTGTAGATTCCAAAAATATATAGTTTTGTGGGGGAATCTCCATGTTTTGGGACTGTTTCCTTAGAAAAAGGGTAGGCTGTTCAAATTACAGAGCACTTTGATTTTTTTCTGGTAATTACACTGGTGCATGCGTCCCATTTGAGCTAGTTGGTGGCCACGTCCGTGTGGCATCCACGCATATGGCATACCGTTTGATTCAGGGCATTTGGAAGATTGATAATTGAAAAACCAACCTGAGAAAATCCCCCGCACAGACAGCACCACCCCACCCCGCCTCCCTCCTCCACATCAAAATCACTTCCTGGAAAATGATTTCCGGGAAGTGATTTTTCCGATCAGATTTCGAATTGGAAAACTAAGATGATCTGATTATTATCTTTGGGAATGATCGGGGGAAAAAAAGGGGAAATACACGCAAAAAAATTCTTAAAGTGATACACACACCATTTTTTTTTTTTTTTTTTTTTTACCCTAAAACTATAAATTGACAGCTTACTATACATTTTGAATGGAACTCAAAGTTCCATTCACAAATAGGATTTTTTCTAAGTCTTTGCTACTTAGCGAAGACTTAGAAAAAAAATGGGGACAGAGATCAAAATTTGGTGATCACTTCTGATCCACCAATTATTGATCTTTGCCAATGAATGAAAAATCACTTCCTGGAAAATGATTTCCGGAAGTGATTTTTCCGATCAGATTTCGAATTGGAAAACTAAGATGATCTGATTATTATCTTTGGGAATGATCGGGGGAAAAAAAGGGGAAATACACGCAAAAAAATTCTTAAGTGATACACACACACATTTTTTTTTTTTTTTTTTTACCTCAAAACTATAATTAGAAAAAAACGTTGTCTTCTCCAAGCTCCCCAATGTTCCCAGTGATATCGGTAAAGTAAACGCGGATACTTATTTGTACGATTTCAAGGGAAACTAAGCCTATTTTTTATAAGGAAATTTTGCAGAGGTACCAAAAAAAGACCGTATTGAATTTTTAGGATCGGTAAAGTGTGCAAAAACGTGTGTGACTCCATACTAACCGATTTCACTAAATACCACTAAAGAGTGTGTGTGTGGGGGGTGGGTTGTGGCGTTTTTAAAAATTTTTCTTGTAACTGCACTTCTAAATGCGTCCCATTTGAGCTAGTTGGTGGCTCGTCTCTGTGTGCACCCACGCAAATGGCACAACCGTTTGATTCAGACATGTGGGAGATTGCTATTTAGTGGGTTTTTTTGCTTGTCAAGGGGGTTTGGTAGAATTTCAATCCTTGATCATCTCATTTATTTTCACAAAACTCGTAAAAACACGGAGTTCTGGATCGCTGGGTCTGGAATTCTTCATGTATGCATGGAACCGTAACGTAGTGAAGGTGTGTAGATCCAAAAATATATAGTTTGTGGGGGATCTCCATGTTTTGGAGTTTCCTTAGAAAAAGTGTAGGCTGTTCAAAATACAGAGCACTTTGATTTTTTCTTGTAATTGCATTTGTGCATGCGTCCCATTGTGATAGTGGTGGCCACGTCTCTGTGTGCATCCACGCAATGGCATACCTTTGATCAGAACATGTGGGAGATTGATATTAGTTGGGGGTTTTATTTGTGGGGGGCATTTACAAGTTTTGGGGTGTTTGAAATTACAGAGCGCTTTGATTTTTTTTTTTGATACACTGTGCATGCGTCCCATTTGAGCTAGTTGGTGGCCACGTCTCTGTGTGCACCCACACGTATGGCATACCGTTTGATGCAGGATATGTGGGAGATTGACATTTAGTGGGTTTTTTTGCTTGTCAAGTGGGTTTTAGGTAGGATTTCAACCCTTGAATCATCTCATTTTATTTTTCACAAAATCTCGTAAAAACAGAGTTCTTTGGATCGGGGTCTGGAATTTCTCATGCATGTATGAAAGCATGGCAGCGTAACATAGCTGAAGGTGTGTAGATTCAAAAATATATAGTTTGTGGGGGAATCTCCATGTTTTGGGACTGTTTCCTTAGAAAAAGGGTAGGCTGTTCAAATTACAGAGCACTTTGATTTTTCTTGTAATTACACTGGTGCATGCGTCCCATTTGAGCTAGTTGGTGGCCACGTCCCTGTGGGCATCCACCATATGGCATACCGTTTGATTCAGGGCATTTGGAAGATTGATAATTGACAAGTTTTTTTTACATGACATGAAATTTGCCATGATTTTTAACTTGAATTGTATTTTTAAAATTTATCCTGAAAATCTGGTAAGAAAGCGAAATTGTACACAAAACTGCACCCACACCATTGGTGGTATGCATAAAAGAATCACACCATTGTGTAGCTGAAGGTGGTGTAGAGTCCAAGATATAAGTTTTGGGGGGGTATTTCTAATATAGAGGGGTGTTAGTCTGACAAATCTGAAAAGTTGCTGTATTGGCGCACATGTCATTGGCTCACTTTGGGCTAGTTGATTCCACGTCTGCGTGTGTAACCATACATAGGGCATACCATTTGATTCAGAACATTTGGGAGATTGATATTTGGTAATTTTTTTTACATACTTGGGATTTTGGCATGAGTTCTACCTTTGAGTTTTTTTTTTTTTTTTTTACATTTTTAGAAAATCTGCTAAAGCTGTGAATTTCTACGAAGAACTGCGCCCACACCATTGATGGTACGAATGAAACAAACTACAGAATTTCGTAGATAAAGGTGTGTGGATTCGAGAAATATATGGTTTGAGGGGGTTGTTTTGTGGGGAAAAATTGCAGAATGTCAAATTCAGATTTGACTGAATATTTTGCTGTTTCTGAGCCATTGTGCATTGTTTCACTTTGTGTCTTTTGGCTTCACGTCCCGTGTGTAACCAACATATGGCATAACATTTGATGCAGGACATTTGGGAGATTGATATTTAGTAGCTTTTTTTTACATTCCATGGGGTTTTTGCATGATTTCTACCTTTTGAAGTTGTTTTTGTTAATTTTTTCAGACAAATGCGAATTTCAACGAAGAACTGCGCCCACACCATTGATTGTGTGAATAAACAAACTACAGCGTTACGTAGCTGAAGGTATGTAGATCCTGAGAATATATAGTTTTGTGGGGGTATTTCCAAGTTAGAGGGGTGTTCAGTTTGGAAAATCTGGGAAAATGCTGTTATTGGCTCACTGCGCATTGTTTTACATTTTGACTAGTCGCTTCCACGTCCGTGTATGTAACCACACATATGGCACACCGTTTGATTCAGGACATTTAGGAGATTCAGATATGTAACGCTGTAGTTCGTTCATACCATCAATGGTGTGGGCGAGGAGTTCTCGTAGAAATTCGCATTTCTACAATTTTCTGGAAAAATAGAGAAAAATACATTTCAAAGTTACAAAATCACACCAAAACCCCATGTAATGTAAAAAAAAACTTACCAAATATCAATCTCCTAAATGTCCTGAATCAAACGGGGTCTGTGTGGCCATATGTGTGGTTACTACTACACGGACTCGTGGAAGCGACTAGTCAAAAATGTAAAACAATGCGCAGTGAGCCAATAAACAGCACTTTTCACCAGATTTTTCCAACTGAACACCCCTTAACTTGGAAATATACCCCAACATTATAACATATTTCAGGATTCTACATACACCTTCAGCTACGTAACGCTTGTAGTTTGTTTATTCACACAATCAATGGTGCTCCCCCGCTGGGCGCCCAGCCCTTCTTCGTCCTGACTTGATATTTTTCAGCATTTGTTGTAAAAATTCCCATTAACCAACAAAAAATCCATTTTCAAA
>CM033476.1:42090212-42368579 GCA_019447015.1 Hymenochirus boettgeri
CTGAAGTTGTTTTTTGTTCATTTTTTCAGAAAAGTGTGAACTTCTACGAAGAACTGCGCCCACACCATTGATGGTATGAATGAACGAACTACAGTGCTACATAGCTGAAGGTGTTTAGATTTCAGGAATATATAGTTTGTGGGGGGTATTATCAGGGTGTTTTGTGGAAAAAACTGCAGACTGTCCAAATTCGGAGTTGGCTAAATATTTTCGCTGTTTCTGAGCCATCGTGCATTGTCTCACTTTGTGGCTTTTCGCTTCCACGTCCGCATGTGTAACCACACATATGGCATACCGTTTGATTCAGGGCATTTGGGAGATTGATATTTAGTAACTTTTTTTTTAGATTCCATGAGGTTTTGGCATGATTTCGACCTTTTTGAACGTTGTTTGCACTTTTACCAGATTTTCAAAAAAAATTATCAAACTTCTACGAAGAACTGCGCCCACACCATTGATGGTATGAATGAACGAACTACAGCGTTACATAGCTGAAGTTGTGTAGATTTTAGGAATATATAGTTTGTGGGGGGTATTTTTGAGTTGGGGGGGTGTTCGTTTGTGGCCCCCCCTTGCCCGCTGTTCCCCTCCCCACGCTACTTTTTTTGCTGCTACTGACATTTGGCACTGGTCACGCTCTGGGTTAGTTGGTAGCCATGTCTCTGGGTACACCCATGAATGTGGCATACCGTTTTATTCGGGAGGGGTTAGGCTTTCATATGTGAGATGTGTTTGAACTTTCCTCCACAGTTTTTAGCTGAAATCCGCATTTGATTTTGTCTCTGATTTTACAGTTGAGGAAAAAAAGGAAAATGTGAGAAAATAACTTACAATTTGACGAAGAGCTGCGTCTGGGTATCTACATTTTGATCGAAACTAACCTCACTCGTAAAATCCTGCGAGTGTTTAGTTTCTAAAAATATCTCACTTGTGGGGATATTTTAGATAATTTGGTAGATATTCTATGTTAACTGTCAGTAGTGGTTACACATTTTAATTTGGTGTAATATTCTAGGAGGTGCAGTTTTAGTTTGGGGGGGTCTCCTGTACAGGAAAAGTGGGGTACCCGCATATATCTGGTATCGTTGTACTCAGGAGTATCTGAGCTTTTAGAAACAGTAAGATTTTTGTGTGTAACCTTAAGATAACTTTAAGTAAAAATGGGAAAAATCCATGAAAATTTGCAAATTTTTCATTTTTTTACATATTTTACCCATAATTCCAGTAAAATTTCCAGAAAAGTTACAAAATTTTGTTACCATGTTAAAGTAGACTTTGTGCTGAAAAAAACAATGTATAATATTCCTGATTTACTGCAAGGTTTCCTACTGTAAAATTAGTCTAAAGCGATTAAGGACAAAATCCTGAAAATTCTTCTGGCAGTTAACGCAAAAAAAAATGAAAATCTCCTGGCAGTTAAAGGAGTTAATTTATATGTTCCATGAGGTTTTCTAATCTGGAGAAGAAGCATTAAGGTGACAATTGACTATTTGTGCCATTGTAACCTAGTAATGGAGGTTGAATAAAGTCCTTGCCCATTGTGTTGGCTCTGTTACGGTCTGTGTTATTTTTACACGGGTCCCCAGACTAACACTTTTTTTTAATCTTCTTATTAAATTTTATGTCTTGCCTGACTGCAATCTCGCGATGCTTTAAATTCCCTCATCGCGGGATCAGGTAAGACGTAACTTTTTATTTTTTTACTACATGGACGATCTGAAAAAGTTTGAGAACCACTGCGATATAGCATCGGCCCATAAACCCTCTCCCAGACCCCCATTGCACTTTCTGATGACCGCTGCTAGCAGATAGAATCAGGGTGGAGGGTGAACAAAAGGTACCAGCAGAAAGTGATTAGAGACTTCTGGGTAATTTCCATGGGCGTTCTTTAGGAAATGTTTTACCTCCAAAGAGGCTTTTAACAGCATGAGCTTAATGCAAACCTAGAGAAAGTGGGATTCTGAGCACTTATAATCCCCCTTAAACCCACCACTGGAAACATTGACACTGGTTCAAGAAGAGTTGAGAATCTGTCAGATTAGTATAAACTGAGCATGTGTATGGTCACCGAACTACGGGGGGGGGGGGGGAGGAGAGTAACTTTTATGGTACCAGGATGCTAAAATACCTTTAAAGCTTAAGGCAGTTATATTTATAATTGCTTTTATCATAGATTTTGATTACCTTAAAGTACAGGGAAATAGTTGGCACCCTCAGGGAGCAGAACCGAAACACTATACATTAAATCAGTTATAAGTTCCTATTCTCAATCTATTCCTTAGCCATATTATGTTTTGCTAGAAATCTTCTAGGTGTTTTACTGAACTACACTTTGTAGTAACGCTGTGTTGAAGCAGGTCTGCACTCCAGAATACCAGACCCAACAAAAGGAAGGAAGATCATGGCCAAACCCTTTCCATGTGTAGGAATTATATCCCTTACCATGATAACAAAACGCTCAGCCATATTTTAATGGATTCTACAACCTGCTTCATCATGTCTCGGAATCGTTACTTGTACTCTGTGATACTCTGATCTATGGCCTCATCTGCTTTGGATGAATTTCTACTGATGTAGATACTGCTGTATTTCGCTTTATGGTGTTTGAAGGGCAAGTTGCATCATAGCAGTAAGAATCAGATTTGTGTCTATAAAACTTGCATCAGACCAATCCTGTGACTGAGATGAGCATTGGACATGTGATAGGATGAGATCTGCCTGTTTACATGTACATCACTGGTACTAAACCATGTCTGCCTGCCTTAGGTATGTGCAACTGTTTGAGTTTTGGACATGCATAAAAACAACTGTGAACATTGGAGATCAGTACTTGCATATCTAACAGAAATGTGAATGTCGCTAGGGAAATGCTGTATGTGCAAACAGGACGTTTTTGGTTGGGCTGCACCCAACCATTTTTGGCAGCGTTTTTGTCCCCATTAAATATCCATTTATATATAACTGCCTATCTGAGTTTTAATGAGCTCTTCACTCTGGTTCCCTAAACTTCTGTATAAACAGCTTACAGGGTTATATTTCTACCATAAAGCATAACAAGTCATGTAAAGGTGACACCTTTATTGGTCAGCTGAGATGATAACCATAGCAAGCTTTCCGAAATAAGACTTTCCTTTTTTTTTTTGTCATTTGTCTCTAATGAAATATTTGGTCAAAACTGTCCAGTCTTGGGCTCGAATCCTTCCTTGTATATAAATCTGGAGTTTGTTTGTTCTCCCTGTGATTGCGTAGGATTTCTCTGGGCTCTCCAGTTTCCCCCACAATCATAAAAACACATGTGGTATGTGCAAATAAAGTGATTTAGATTGTAAGCTCTTAGGGGCAGGGCCAGATATTAATGTATCCATTTAATTGTAAAGCGATACAGAACATGTTGCTGCAATATAAACCCATAATAATGCTGGATAATTTATTGCCAAATATAGTGCTGGTACAATCTGGCAGATCGTGTGATAATGCATTTTAATCATTGCAACTCCAGGGTTTACTTCCATTAACAAACATTTTGTAAAAGATGTGAAAATAAAACCTTGTTGCGCTGTTTACAAATAAATCTAAATAGTTTCTCAAGAAGTCATTTTAAACATTGGTTAAAGGTTCTCGTTCATCCAGGCCATGCTATGGTACAAACCATGGGGTGTGTTCGTTCCAACAACCATTCACCAATTGCCACGGCCAACTGTTCCTGCCACCGAGCTTGCAGTCCATAGAGGAATGCATAATCGGCTGCGATTTTCTGATGCATCCGATCGCCCATTCGTAATTCTTCTGTAGATTTTAGCTTGACTATGGAAGGTTCTGGATGTTGGGGTTTATGGACAATTTTCCACCTTGCCCGATCATGGTTTTTCGATAGATTGATTTTTAACGCTGATCGGTCAATCAAACACAGAAAGTCTTCGATATTTTGATCAAATTCGCCAAATTGATTGGAATATCGATGCAGTGTATAGAAACCTTAAGCCCAGTTGATCTAATTCAGGGATAGGCAATCAGTAGATCTCCAGATGTTTGAAAACCACAACTCCCAGCATTCTTCTACAAGCACCCTGTAGATAGGGGATTCTGGGAGTTGTAGTTTTCAAACATATTAAGATCTACTGGTTGTCTATCCTTGATCTAATTGAATATCACAGATAGTTAGTAAATGTATGTATCAATATGGCCAGGGATTGCCGTAGTTGCTTAAATGAAATCCAAACAGTTCCAAGTGGAACCCATAGCCCTAATTGTGAACTGTACATACAGGTTTGTTGTGTAACGGTAAAATGTTTGATATATTAGTTACAGTAGTGAAATTGCAAGTAACATTTGCAGTAGATATGATACTGAGTGGTTCTTGTTTGTATATCTGTTAAGACATTTTAAATGTATAATTAAACAAATTAACAGTTTAACTATTTACATGTTTTGAACATAATTGTGTTGACTTATTTTATAAGTTATAGTTTTTCTTCGAGTTCGGATTGATGGGGGGGGGGGAGGATTGGGGGTTTAGCACCGCCGCCTTAATTATTATTTTAAAGGGTATGTCCATCCATTTTACAAGTTCTTTTTTTACTGAACAGGAGGTAAATGCATTCTCTTACCTCCCGTTTTGCAGTAAATCTTACAGGAGAAACTTACCTGCAGATCGCGTCGGCTTCTCTGACAGTCTCTGACGCGTCCACGCTCCTTCGCAGTGTAAAGGACTGGGGATCCGCGGGGAAGCTCTCCTGGAAGATTTACTGAAGAACGGGAGGTAAGAGGTTTACAGCATTTACCTCCTGTTCTCCAGTAAGACCATAAAAAAGAAACTTGTAAAATGGATGGACATACCCTTTAAATAGCAGTGTCATGGTTCAATCCAGTAGTTCCATCTTTATTTCCGATATAGAAATTTAAGGTATTAAAGGGTATCTGCAATGGTAAAACAACTTTTTGGTATTCAGTTTTATTGTAGAACGGAAGGTAAATGAGCTGTGCCTTACCTCCTGTTCTTCAATATTATTCACATAATGTACAACACGAGAACACAAACACTATCCACCTACACATGGACACCCTAAATCATTTTGCCCATAACTTTGGGCTTTTTCAAAAGTGTTAGGGTGATGGGACACCACAACTCCTTTATAGCCAAACACCACAAGATGCACATACTGTGTCCTTTGTGACGCGATGATATCATTGTGCAGAGTCAATCACGGAAAAATCAAAATACTTAAACTTTAAATGCTGCTAACAATAAGCTATAGTTTTACCCTAATATTCCCCATGAACTGAGCCATACAAGCTTAAAACATTATCAAATAGATCCCCTATCCCACATATATCAATCGAACCAGAAAAGGGCAAAACGGGATAAAACAGATTGAATCATGTACAAGAATGAAGAGACTTATTGCACCTCCTTCTCTTTACACATATTAATTTGTTATTATTAGAGATGGACAAACTTCCTGAAGTTCTGTTAGTTTGCAAACTATAGAACTTTACTAAATGTTCTATAATTCGGAAACAAACCCATTTAAAGTCAATGGGAGAAAATAGTTAAAGTTCTAGTTAATTACAAATAAAATAACTATGGTAACTTACTGTAAATGGCAGTGGCACCTGGGAAATGGTCTGGGGAACATGTCACTATCGGCAAAACTTGTTTAAAAACTACCTCCCCCCACGATCGGGCAATTGTCATGTTTCCGCATGCTACATTGGAGAGTTATTAGTTTGAGGGTTACCGACAGATTCGAGTGTTGTCGGCGAAAAAGACCATTTTGAGGGAAAAAAACGCAGAATTGGAGTGTTTTTGCTGAAACGGTACATTTGAGGTTTATGGGTGACATTAAAGGGCGTCCACCCCCAAAACTAAAATTCCCCCTCCCCCCCCCCCCCAACTACTGGCCCCATCATGTAGTGTAGTTTAATCCTTACCTTACATCCCAGCTCCATAAGGTTCTCCTGTAGTCCCCCCCCAAAGTCCCAAAAACTGCCCACCAGAAGGATAGCAGAGTCCATATAGACTCTGCTCCTACCTGGCCTCCGGGAGAAGTTTGGCATGCGTACTGCAGCCCTTCTCCCCCTCCCTCCTAAGGATTCCCTCCCCCTAGCTTATAACCCTTATATATAGGATTCCCCCTGTCCCCCCCCCCCCCCCCCACCCACCCGCTCTATTAATATTCTTAGAAAGCTCCCCAAGCTGAGAAATGAACTCCCGGCAGCCACGTCCGTGATTGGCTGCCGCTCAGCCAATCATAGACGCGACTGCTGGTCCCGCCCCTCTGCTTGCATTTTCTCGCAAGCAGAGGGCCGGCAGCGCAGCGGAGGAAAGAGGGGAGGTAAGTAAAGTTTGGGGCACTTTCTAAAAGTATAAATATAGCGGCTGGGGGGACAGGGGCAATCATATATGAATTTCGTTTTTAGGGTGGACATACCCTTTAAGGGTTAGTGTATGGTACCTATACGTCAGCGTTCAGAAAACTCAAATTAGTTTGTTGTGTTGTAATAGGAACTAATGCACCGCAACTGTAAAACAAGGAAATTAAGATTTTATTACCCAGAGAAGCTGATGTGAGATTCAACAGTGTCTGTGTGTGGCTCTGGGTAAACTACACCATTGATTTACCATAACTATTTAATTATGGCTATTAGCTAACATTAAATAGTAATGCAAGTCCAGCTGACAGCTGCACAAATGTCTCTTGCGGTGTTCACAACAGTTTAAAGTCGCGTTAACTGATGGTGAATTGTTAAACTTTAACCCTTCTTGCCAGCGATGCAGCCTGCGGTGAATTGGACGGTTTGTGGTTATGGAACTCCTTGGTGGCTTCTGATCTATTTATATTTTGCAATAGTGGATGCATTACATAATATAGTGACAATGCACAGAAACCTATGCACAATAAACTTTTTGTGTCTTTCATTCGTTCTTAGATCTGCAATGGCAACATCAACCGTCCTACTGTCCCTCTTTCTGGTCACTTTGCCGTTATCGCTGTCCCAGAATCCCGGGTGCAGAATCAGGATCACTTCTAATGGGTTGCAGTTTGGTAAGTAGATGGGGAAAATACGAATTGAAGTGTTTATAGGAACTATCTAGCAAAATGGTATTATAATAGTATTGATTATTATCATTAATGGGGGATTTGTTCTGATCATGCAATGTTACTACTGGTTTTGACAAATTCTGATTCTGTTTTCATTTGTTCATATGTGGCTGATAGAATTCCCATAAGTCTATGGGGCATGACTGACATAACTTGGAAAAGTGATCCCAGGCACAAAGAACTATTGGAAGTAGAGAAGGATTTGCAGTTAAACTGGACATGTTTTCTTTTAGATTTATATATACAGTCCCCAGCAGCTAGTTACATTAACTAAGGCTTTGGTTTAAAGGAGAACCAAACCCAAAAAATCAAAGTTTAGGTTAAAAGTACTTGCCTCAACATCCTTCTCAGCATGGAGGTTCACTCAGGGGCCTTTTCTTTACCTCTATGAGCTCATTTTAGGTTCTGTTTGTTCCCCAATCTGAAGCTGACATTTTCCCTTGCCCCCGTACTTTTGCCTTGATTACATGTGATTTCCACTCCCCTCACACCTAACCCCTATGATGTGGGAATATATTACATCATCAATATTCAAATTGGTGTGCAGCTGAGTAACCCTTTCCTAGTAGCAGTGTTGTAGTGTGATGTATATAGGTCTGGGTATCTATTGTGTCCGGTTATGAAATAATGTATGTCTCACCTACGGCTTTCACTCGCCAAATCCGATAAATAAACAATAAATTGCAGGTGAAACATACAGAGTCACAGGTCTCTAACTGTGAATAGTGCAGGTTTATTGCAAAACATGTGTGCTATATGTTTGACACACTCACGCACTTGAGGAAGGACAAGTGGGTCAAACATGTAGAATGCATGTTTTGCAATAAACCTGCACTATTCACAGTTACAGACCTGTGTCTTTGTATGTTTCACTGTCAATGTATTAAGTGTTGGAGGGCCATATTTAAAAACTTGCGATACCGCGGGTTTCGTTACTGTACGACCGTGGCAGTAGTATATCCCATAACATGCGGTTAATGATATTCTACAGCGGTAGACGATTACATTTACAAGATTTACGATAGTGATAAAAAATTAACGATCGCTAAAGAAGGCGATACCACACCTTTATAAATATGGCCCGTAGTGTGAAGGTCTCTAGCTCTCCATGTCAGCTGTAGCAATATTAGTGGAAAGTGTAGCTTCTTAAAGGGCATCTCCACCCTTATTAACTTTTGTCTATTAATAGAATGCCCTCCCCCAGCCCCAACCGCTATAAAAATAATTTAAGAAAGTGACCAGATCTTTACTTACCTTCCCTCTCTCCTCTGACGCCCGGCCTTCTGCTTGCAAGACACTGCAAGCAGGGGGCGGGCCCGGCAGCCGCGTCCATGATTTGCTGAGAGGCAGCCAATCATGGACGCGGCTGCCGGCTTCTCAGAATTCCGGGGGAGAGAGGGAAGGTAAGTAGAGTTCTGGTCACTTTCTTAAAATAATTTTTTGCGGTTGGGTGCGGGGGAACATATACTATTATGTGGGCAAGGGTTTATGGTAGGGGGAGAGATAGAAAAACGAGAGGGAGAAGGGCTGCAGTACGCATGCCAAACTTCCCCGGAGGCCAGGTAGGAGGCAGAGTCCTATATACTCTGCTATCCTCCTGGGGGCAGTTTTTGGCGCTTTGGGGGGAACTACAGGAGAACCTTATGGAGCTGGGATGTGAGTAAGATTTCTACACTACAATGGTGGTGCCAGTCCGTGGGGGAGATTATAGTTTTGGGGGTGGACATGCCCCTTAAAGGGGAATGTTGGAGGGTAGGAATAGTGTGTTTTTATAGAAACAACATAGTGCAGAACTGTAGGGGGGATAGTGAAGTGAACCTGATCTTAGCACAGCCCTGTCATCAGTGTACCTTATTAAAGGGAATGTTGGAGGGTAGGAAGAGTGGTTTTTGATTCAGCTGTCTGTATAAAAACAAGCTAAGAAATGCATTGCACAGAGCTGTGCTAAGATCAGGGTCATTATATTATCCTCCACCTGCAGCACTGCACCATGCTCTAAGTGTATGTTTTAAAGGGGAATGTTGGAGGGTATGCCATTTGCAGCTCTGCACCATGTTTATATAAATGTACATATTAATAGGAATTATTGGAGGGAATGCCACTGTTAGAGGGAATGCAAACATGTTCTATACAATTAATGCAGCAGAGGCTGCATGTGGGAAGTTTGTTTAGCATAAAGAAAATAACTCTTCCAACTAGGGTTCCCACCTTTGCCTTTAAGACCCGAACACATATACAGGCCTATGTATTAAAAGTTCTTATCGTTGAAAATGGTGCAAATTTTGCCCCAACCAATCAGATTTTAGCATAAGAACTTTTTTATGACATAGGCCTGATAATATGTATGCAACAAAAGGTTTAGTATGTTCTTTAGAAGCATGATGCAGGCTGATAGTTTGTATTTAATGTAATGGTACTTAGCACTGCAACATGTATATTTAATACGTGTTTGGGTCTTAAAGGCAAAGGTGGCTTTTGCCTTTACACTACTTCCGGGCTCCAACATTCCCCTTTAAAATGCATTGCACAGAGCTGTGCTAAGACCATGTTCATGTCAATATGCTGCACCTACAGCTCTGAGCTGTTTTGTTTTTTAAGTGTACCTTGTAAAGTGGTCAGTTAAATTCTACTGGGGTTGCCACCTTTCCCTTTAAGACTCAAACACTTAGGGCTAGCTTCCACTAGCGCGTTTTGGATTGTGGAATCAAGCACAATTGTGCATTATTGCGACCGTGAGTCCTCCCTTGCACTTAAGTGGGGCCACAAAGGGAAAGGTGGCCAAACCCAGTAGAATTTGAACTGACCACTTTACAATTGGTACACTTATAAAAACAAACAGCTCAGATGATGTAAGGTGGCTAGCATATTGACATGAACCTGGTCTAGAGACACAGCTCCACTGTGCAATGCATTTTAAAAGGGAATGTGGAGCCGGAAGAGTAGTGTAAAGCGGCCAAAGCCACCTTTGCCTTTAAGATCCCAAACAGTATTAATAGATACATGTTGCAGTTGCAGTAAGTACCTTACAGTACATACAAACATCAGCCTGAATCAGTGGCTCTAAGACATACTAAACACTTTTGTTGCCTATACATAATTATCAGGCCTATGTCATAAAAAAGTTCTTATGCTAAAGGAGATCTGGTATGGGCGGGCGCAAATTATGGCACCATTTTCAACGATAAGAATTTTGCAAATAAACGCATGTAGTGCGCGGAATCCGAGAATCCATTGAGGTTTAGCTGGGTCTTAAAGTTGCAAAGGGTCAGGGGAACCTAGTTGGAAGAGTTATTTTCGTATGCTAACAAACTTCCCACATGGCAGCTGCAGATAACTTGTTCTAACAGTGCTCAAATCCATAATATTATTATATAGAACATGGTGCAGGTCTGAACATTCCCCAAACAGGTGGCATGTCCCATGGTAAATGTGACCAAATTAGAAGGAAAACATGAGTGACCAGAAGCGTAGCAATGGCAAAAAAGAAGCCTGTCACCCTTCCCCTGGTTTACCCCCGTGAAACATTACACTTAGTAGCGAATGGTGCAGTTGCTGCAGGTGGAGGAAAGATAATGAGCCCTGATCTAGGCACAGCTTGTCAAAGCGATTTCATTAGCATTGATTTTATTACAGACAGCTGAATCAAAACAACCATCTTCCTACCCCCAACATTCCCTTGTAATAAGGTTACACTGATGACAGGCGTGCTAGATCAGGTTCACTGTCACTATCACCCCCTTAAAGTTCTGCACTAGTATGTTTCTAGTAAAAGACACAACCTATTCCTACCCGGCCAACATTCCCCTTTAAGGCGCCAGTCCCACCCCAAAAAGAAATCTCCCCCACGACTGCCCCACCATGTAGTGTAGTAAATCCTTACCCTCACATCCCAGCCCATAATTGGTTCTCCGTACGTTCCCCCAAAGTCCCAAAAACTGACCCCTCACCAGGAGGAGTAGCAGATTCCATATAGGACTCATGCCTCTGACCTGGCCTACGGCGTAGAAGTTTGGCATGCGTTACTGCAGCCCTTCTCCCTCTCGTTTTTCTATCTCTCCCCCTACATAAAACCCCTTGCCACAACATTAGTATGATGTTCCCCCAGCGCCCAAACCGCAAAAAAATTTTTTAGAAAGTGACCAGGAACCTACTTACTTCCATCTCTCCAGCGAATTTGAGAAGACGGCAGCCGCGTCATGATTGGCTGTCTCAGCAAATCAGGGACGCGGATGCCGGGCCCGCCCCTGCTGCAGTGTCGTTGCAAGCAAAGAAGGCCGGGTCGGCAGAGGAGAGAGGAAGGATAAGTAAAGAATCTGGTCACTTTCTTAATTATTTTAAGGGTTGGGGAGTGGGGGGGGCATTCTGATTAATAGACAAAGTTAATAAGGGTGGATGCCCTTATTAGAAGGCTACACTTTCTAGCCACTAATATTGTACAGCTGACATGGAAGGCTAGGAGACCTTCACACTAGGGCCTATATTTATAAAGGTTTGGTTCGCCTTGCTTTGCAGCGATCGTTAATTTTTCATCACATCGTAAATCTTGAATGTAAGTCGTCTACTGCGGTAGAAGATCATACCGCTGTTATGGTAGTACTACTGCCACGGGTCGTACAGTAACGAAAACCCGCAGGTTATCGCCGAAAGTTTTTAATATGGCCTCCCTCAACCTACTTAAATAATTGACAGTGTGAAAACATACAAAGACACAGGGTCTGTAAGGTGTGAAAGTGCAGGTTTATTGACAAAACATGCATCTACAGTTTGACCCAGCCTGTCCTTCCTCAAGTCGCTGAGGTGTGTGCAAACATATAGCACACATGTGTTTGACAATAAGGACCGTGCCATATTCACAGTGTAAGACCTGGTTGACTAATGTGTCCCTGCAATTTCGAATGTTTTATATAGGGATTTGGCGAGTGAAAGCGCGTAGGGGGTGAGGACCATACATTGATTTCATATAACGGACAACAATTAATAGATACCCAGGACCTATAGACATCACATACAAACTGGCTACTAGGGAAAGGTTATCAGCTGCACTCACCACATTTGAATATGTGAGTTATGTAAGTATTTCACTCATAGGGTTAAGAAGTGGGTGGCATGAGGGTGGAAAAATCAATATCGGTAAAAGCAATTGAAAGGGCGGTCAAGGGATAAATGGCAGCTTCAGTGATTGGGTGAACAAATCAGACCTAAAATGAGCTCATTAGAGGTAAAGAAAAGGCCCCTGAGGGGAAGCCTTCCATGTGAGAAGGATGTTAGGGTCAAGTAACTTTGCTAACTTAAACTTTGATTTTTTGGGGTTGTGTGCTTCTCCTTTAAACCAAAGCCTAGTTAGGAGTAACTACTGCCCCCTGGGGACTGTATATATAAAATCTAAAGAAACATGTGCAAGGTGTTAACTGGCAAGTGCACTTCTCTACTTCAATAGTCTTTGTGACCGGGAGCACTTTCCAAAGTTATGCATAGTCATGCCCCATAGACTTATGGGGAGATCTATCAGCACACATATGAACAAATGGAAAACCAGAATCAAGAATTGTCAAACCAGTAGATAACATTTGCATGATCAGAACACAAATCCGCCATTAATGATAATAATTCGCAAGACTCAGTTATAATAGCCCATTGTTTGCTAGATAGTTCCTATATAACCACTTAATGTCGTATTTCCATCTATTAATCAAAAACTCAAAAACCTCATTAGAAGTGACCTGATTCTGCACCCGGGATTCGGGAGCAGCGCGGGATAACGGCAAAGTGACCAGAAAGAGGGCAGGAGGAGGTGATGTTGCCATTGCCAGATCTAAGAACAATGAAAGACGACAAAAAGTTTATGTGCATAGGTTTCTGTGGCGCATTGTGTCACATATATGTATGGATAGATGCATACCACTATTCAAAAGATAGAGAATAGACTCAGAAAGGCCACCAAGGAGTTCCATAACCACCAAACAACCTCCAATTACGCAGGATGCATCGCTGGCGAGAGAAGGGTTAAAAGTATTCAACCAATATTCACGCAGTGTTACTTGTTCGATCTTTTGAAAACTGTTGGCGAACACCGCACAAGAGGACATTTTGCATGCAGTGTCAGTTGGATTGCAATGTACTATTTAATGTTAGCTGTAGCCATAAATTAAGATACGTTATGGTAATTCAATGGTTGTTGGTAGTGTTACCCAGAGCCACAACAGACATGTTGAATCTCACATCAGCTTCTCTGGGTACATGAAATCTTAATTCCTTGTTTGACAGGTGCGGTTGCATTAGTTACCTATTACAACACAACAAACTAGATTTGGTTTCTGAAGCGCTGACGTATAGGACCATCACTAAACCCTAAAGGGTTATGTCCACCCTAAAAACGAAATTTCAGTATATGATTGCCCCTCTCCCCAGCCGCAGTATATTTACTTGTTAGAAAGTGCCCCAAACTTTACTTACTCCCCTCTTCCTCCGATGCGCTGCGGCCCTATGCTTGCAGGAAAATGCGAAAGCAAGCAGGGGCGGGACCAAGCAGCGCGTAGTCTATGGATTGGCTGAGCGGCAGACCATAACGGGCCGTGGCTGCCGGGAGTATTTCTCAGTTGGGAGCTTCTAGCCGGATGGGTTCTAAGAATATAATAGAGCGGGTGGAGAGGGGGGATGGTAGGGGGGCGGGGGGGGGGGGAGGGGGGAGGGGAATCTATATATTGAAGGGTTATAGTAGGGGGGAGGGAACTGAGAGGGAGGGAGGACAGGCTGCATGAGCTGCATGCCCCAAATTCTCCCGTGAAGGGCAAGGTAGGAGGCGAGAGTCCTATATGAGACTATGATATCCTTCTGGTGGGGCAAGTTTTAGGGAACGTTGGGGGGGGACTACAGGAGAACCTATGGAGCTGGAGAGGTAACAGGTAAGGATAAACTACATACATGAGTGGGGCACAGTGAGTTGGGGGGGGGGGAAGGGGGGGAATTTATAGTTTTGGGGTGGCACGCCCTTTAAGTCACCCACCCTAAACTCAATGTACGCGTTTCAGTCAAAAACCTCCAATTCTGCGTTTTTTTTCCCTCAAAATGGTCCTGTCGCCGACAACACTCGAATCTCGGTTAAACCCTGCAAACTAATAACTCTCAAGGTGTGAAGTCCATGCGGAAAACATGCAAGTGTCGATGCCCCCGATCGTGGGGGGGGGGAGGTAGTTGTTTTTAGACAAGTTTTTGCCGATAGTGACACATGTGTCCCCAGACCATTTCCGCAGGTGCCACTGCATTTACAGTAAGTTACCTAAGTTTATTTTTTTGGAATAATAACTAGAACTTAGAACTATTTTCTCCCATTGGACTTTTGTAATGGTTTGTTTCCGAAATGTATAGAAATTTTAGTAAGTTCTATAAGTTTGCAAACTAACAGCAAACTTCAGGAAGTTGGTCCATTTAATAATAACAAATTAATGTATTTCAAGAGGAAGGAGTGTGCATAAGGTTTCTTTCATCTCTTGTACATTGATTCAATCTGTGGTATGCCGTTTTGCGCCTTTTCTTTGGGTTCAACGAGTGATATATGGGGGATAAGGTGATCTATGGGATACATGTTGTTTTAAGTTGTTATGGGGCTCGCGTCATGGGGCAATATTAGGGTCAAACTATTTTAGGCTTATTAGTTCGCAGCATTTCTAAGTTTAAGTTTTGATTTTTCCGTGATGACTCTGCACAATGATATCATGCGTCACAAAGGACACAGTATGTGCATATTGTTGGTGTTGGCTATAAAGGAGTTGTGTGTCCCTACCCTAACACTTTTGAAAAAGCCCCAAGTTATGGGCAAAATGATTAGGGTGGCAATGGTAGGTGGATTAGTGTTTGGTTTGTGTTGTCATTATGTATGAATAATATGAAAAAACAGGAGGTAAGGCCACAGCTCATTTACCTTCGTTCTACAAAAAATGAATACAAAAAGTGTTTTACATTGCAAGATAACCTGTAAATACCTTAAATTTCTATATCGGAAATAGAGATGGATTTTAAATACTGGATTAACCATGGGACACTGCTATTTACAAGGGTTTGTCACCTTTTACAAGTTTCTTTTTTATGGGCTTACTGAGAGAACAGGAGGTAAATGATGTAAAATCTCTTACCTCGTTCTTCAGTAAATTTCCAGGAGAGGCTTCCCCGCGGATCCCCAGGCCTTTACACTGGAAGGAGCGTGGACGCGTCAGAGACTGTCAGAGAAGCCGACGCGATCGCAGGTAAGTTTCTCGTAAGATTTACTGCAAAACGGGAGGAGAGAATGCATTTCCTCATGTTCAGTAACAAAAAAAACTGTAAAATGGATGGACATTACCTTTAAAATAATTAAGTAAGAGGCGGTGCTAAACCCCAATCCTCCCCCCCCCCCATATCCGAACCGAAGAAACACTTAACTGATAAAATAAGTCAACACAATATGTTCAAAACATGTAAATAGTTAAACTGTTAATGTTGTAAATTATACATTTACAAGGTCTTAACAGAGATACAAAACAAGAACCACTCCGTATCAATATCTACTGCAAAGTTACTTGCAATTTCACTACTGTAAAACTAAGATATCAAAATTTTCGTTACACATACAAACCTGATGTAAGTTCTCAATTTAGGGCTATGGGTTCCACTTGGAACTGTTTGGATTCATTTAAGAAACCTACGGCAACCCTGGCCATATGCTACATACATTTACTAACTATCTGTGATATTCATTAGATCAAGGATAGACAACAAGTAGAATCTTACTAGTTGAAAACTACAACTCCAGAATCCCCTATCTACAGGGTATCTTGTTAGAAGAATGCTGGGAGTTGTGGTTTTCAAACATATGGAGAATCTATGATTGCCTATCCATGAATTAGATCAACTGGGCTAAGGTTCATACACGCATCGATATTCCAATCAATGGCGAATTTGATTCAAAATATCGAAGACTTTCTGGGTTGATGACCGATCAGCGTTAAAAATTCCATATATCGAAAAAACAGTGATCGACAGGTGGAAAATTGTCCATAAACCCCAACATCAGAACCTTCCATAGTCAAGCTAAAATCTACAGAAGAATTACGAATGGGCGAGCCGGATGCATCCAGAAAAATCCAGCCGACGTATGCATTCCTCTAGGACTGCACAAGCTCGGTGGCAGGAAACAGGAACGTTGGCCGTGGCAATCTGGTGAATGGTTGTTGGGCACGAAACACACCCATGGTTGTACCATAGCATGGCCTGATGAACGAGAACCTTGAACCAACTGTTGAAATGACTCTGATGAAACTAATTAGATTTATTTGTAACAGCGCAACAAGCGTTTTATTTTCACATTCTTTACAAATGTTTGGTTGGTAATGGAAAAGTAAATCCCTGGAGTGCAATGATTAAAATGCATTATCACACGATCTGGCCAGATTGTACAAGCAGCCACTATATTGGCAATAAATTATCCAGCAATTTATGGGTTTTATTGCAGCAAACAGTTCTGTATCGCTTACAATTAAATGGATTTATACATTAATATCTGGCCCTTGCCCTAAAAGAGCTTACAATCTAAATCACTTATTTGCACATACCCACATGTGTTTCGGATTGTGGGGGAAACGGAGAGCCCAGAGAAATCTACGCAATAATCACAGGGGAGAACAAACAAAACTCCAGATTATATACAAGAAGGATTCGAGACCAAGAATGGAAGTTTTGACCAAATATTTCATTAGAGAAAATGACAAAAAAAAAAAAAAAAGGGACAAAGTCTATTTCGGAAGCTTGCTATGGTATCATCTCAGCTGACCAATAAAAGGTGTCAACCTTTTACATGACTTTTATGCTTTATGGTAGAAATATACCCCTGTAAGCTGTTTATTACAGAGTTTCAGGGAACCAGAGTGAAGAGTCATGAAACTCAGATAGGCAGGTATATATAATGGATATTTAATGGGGACAAAAATGCTGCCAAAAATGGTTGGGTGGCAGCCCAACCAAAAACGGTCTGTTTGCACATACAGCATTTCCCTAGGACATTCACATTTTCTGTTAGATATGCAATTACTGATCGTCAATGTTCACAGGTTGTTTTTATGCATGCCAAAAACTCAAACAGTTGACATACCTAAGGCAGGCAGACATGGTTAGTACCAGTGATGTACAGTAAACAGGGCAGATTCATCCTATCACATGTTCCATATACTCATCTCAGTCACAGGATTGGTCTGATGCAAGTTCATAGACACAATCTGATTCTTACGCTTGATGCAATTGCCTTCAAACACATAAAGCGAAATACAGGCAGTTATTTAGCATCAGTAGAGAAATTCATCCAAAGCAGATTGAGGCCATAGATAAGATATCACAGAGTACGAGAACGGATTACGAGACATGATGAAGCAGGTTGTGAATCCATTAAAATATGGCTGAGCGTTTTTCCTATATGAAGGGATATAATCCTACACATGGAAAGGGTTTGGCATGATCTTCCTTCCTTGTGTGGGTCTGGTATCTGGAGTTGCAGACCTGCTTCAACACTAAGCGGTTTACACAAGGTAGTCAGTAAACACCTAGAAGATTTGTAGCAAAACATAATATGGCTAAGGAATAGATTGAGAGAATAGGAACTTATAACTGATTTAAATGTATAGTGTTGCGGTTCTGTCACTGAGTGTGCCAACTATTTCACTGTACTTTAAGGTAATCAAATCTATGATTAAAAGCAATTATAAATATAATCTGCCTTACAGCTTTAAAGGTATTTTAGCATCTGGTACCATAAAAAGTTTACTCTTCTCCTCCCCCCCGCCCCCGTTAGTTCGGGTTGACCATACACATGCTCAGTTATACTAATCTGACAGATTTCTCAACTCTTCTTAACAAGTGTCAAATGTTTCAGTGGTGGGTTTGTGTAAGGGGGATGTATAAGTGCTCAGGAATCCCACCTTTATCTAGGTTTGCATTAGTCATGCTGTTAAAAGCCTCTTTGGAGGTAAAAATTTCCTAAAGAACACGGCCCATGGAAATTACCCAGAAGTCTGAATCACTTAGGCTGGTACTGGTTTGTGTTCAACCCTCACCCTGATTCTATCTGCTAGCAGCGGTCATCAGAAAGTTGCAATGGGGGTCTGGGAGGAGGGTTTATGGGCCGATGGCTATATCGAAGGGTTCTCAAACTTTTTCATGTAGTTAAAAAAAATAAAAAAAGTTAAGTCTACCTGATCCCGCGATGAGGGAATTTAAAGATCGCGAGATGCAGTCAGGCAAGCATAAAATTTAAGAAGGAAGATTAAAAAAAAGTGTAGCTGGGGGACCCGTGTAAAACATCACAAACCGTACAGAGCCAACACCCATGGGCAAGGACTTATTATTCAACCTCCATTCCTAGGTTACAATGGCAAAATAGTCAATTGTCACCTTAATGATCTTCTCAGATTAGAAAAACCTCCATGGAAACTATAAATTTAACTCCTTTAAACTGCCAGGAGATTTTCATTTTTTTTTGCGTTAACTGCCAGAAGAATTTCAGGATTTTGTCCTAAACGCTTTAGACTAATTGACAGTAGGAAACTAGCAGTAAATCAGGAATATTATACATTGTTTTTTTCAGCACAAAGTCTACTGAACATGGTACAAAATTTGTAACTTTTTCTGGAATTTACGTGGAATTATGGGTTTTAAAATATGTAAAAAAAATGAAAAATTGCAAATTTTCATGATTTTCCCATTTTAACTTTTTTTAAGTTTTTCTTAAGGTTACACACAAAACTTTATGTTTCTAAAAGCTCAGTACTCCTGGAGTACAACGATACCAGAATATGAGGGTACCCAACCTTTTCCTGATACAGGAGACCCCCCCAAACTAAAAACTGCCACATCCTAGAATAGTACACAAATTAAAATGTGAAACACTAATGACAGTTTAACATAGAATATCTACACAAATATCTAAAATATCCCCACAAGTGAGAATTTTTAGAAACTAACACCGGCAGATTTACGGTGAGGGTTAGTTCGATCAAAATGTAGATACCCAGACGCAGCTCGTCGTCAAATTGAAGTATTTTCTCACATTTTCCTTGTTCCTTCAACTGTAAAATCAGAGACCAAAATCAATGCGGATTTCAGCTAAAAATGTGGAGGAAAGTTTCAACACATCTCAACATATGAAAGCCTAACCCTCCCGAATAAAACGGTATGGCCACATTCATTGGGTGTTACCCAAGACATGGCTACCAACTGAAAACCAAGAGCGTTGACCAGATGCCAATGTCAGTAGCAGCAAAAAAAATTAGCCAGTTTGGATTTGAACAGTCTGCAGGTTTTGACACAAAACCCCACCCAACTCAAAAAGTACCCCCACAAACTATATGATTACTAAAAAATCTACACAACTTAGCTATGTACGCTGTGTGGTAGTGACGTTCATTCATAACATCATGGTGTGGGCGCAGAGTTCTTCGCTAGAAGACAGAGTTTGATTAATTTTTTTGAAAAATCTGGTAAAGTGCAAAACAACGTTCAAGAAAACGGTCGAAATCATTGCCCAAAACCTCATTGAATCTAAAAAAAAAAGTTACTAAAATATCAATCTCCCAAATGCCCGAATCAAAACGGATGCAATATGCTGTGGGTACACATGGGACGTGAAGCGAAAAGCCACAAGTGGACACTGCACGATGGCTCAGAACAGCCGAAAATATTTAGCCAACTACGAAATTTGGACAGTCTGCAGGTTGTTTCCACAAAAACACCCTGATAATACCCCCCAAAAACTAGATATTCTGAAATATCAACACACCTTCAGATTTGTTAGCACGAGTTCGTTCATTATACTCAGGTGTGGGCGCGTTCTTCGTTAAGAAGTTCACACTTTCGAAAAAATGAACAAACAGAACAACCTTCAGCTATGTAACGCTGTAGTGCGTTCATACCATCAATGGGTGGGCGCAGTAGTTCTCGTGAATTCGCAGTTCTACACACTTTTCTGGAAAAAAGAGAAAAATACATTTCAAAGTTACAAAATCACACCAAAACCCAGGTTGTAATGTAAAAAAAACTTACAAAAGTATCAACTCCTAAATGTCCTGAATCAAACGGTGGTGCCATATGTGTGGTTACATACACGGACTGTGAGCGACTAGTCAAAATGTAAAACAATGCGCAGTGAGCCAATAACAGCATTTCCAGATTTTTCCAAAATGAACACCCCGCTAACTTGGAAATACCCCCACAACAAAACTATAGATTATAAGGATCTACAGACCTCAGCTACGTATAAGCTTGTAGTTTTTGTTTTGTAGGTTTGTTTGTTCACACAATCAATGGGGGTGGGCGCGTTAGCGCTAGAGGTACAGTGAAGTTCTTCGTTGATGAAATTCGCCATTTGTCTGAAAAAATTAACAAAAACAATTCAAAAGGTTAGAAAAGAATCACTGCAAAAACCCCATGGAATGGAAAAAAAAAGCTACTCTAAAATCAAATCTCCCACATGTTCCTGCATCAAAACGGTATATGCCATATGTGTGGTTACACACGGGACGGGAAAGCCAAAAGACACAAAGTGAAACAATGCACCAATGCTCAGAAAAAGCAAAAAGATTTCAGCAAATCTGAATTTTGGAACAGTCTGAAAATTTTTCCCACAAAACAAACCCCCCTAAAAACCATATATTTCTCGAATCCACACACCTGTATCTACGTGAAATTTCGTAGTAGTTTGTTTCATTCGTACAATAAATGTGTGGGACGCAGTTCTTCGTAGAAATTCCACAGCTTAGCAGATTTTCTAAAAAAAATTGTAAAAAAAAAAAAAAAACTCAAAAAGTAGCACTCATGCCAAATCCAAAGTAATGTAAAAAATAAAAAAAGTTACCAAATATCATCTCCCAAATGTTCTGAATCGAAAGGTATGCCCTATGTATGGTTACACACGCAGCGTGGAATCAAACTAGACACAAAGTGAGCCAATGGAAACAGTGGGGCCATTGAAGCAATTTCAGGATTTGTCAGGACTAAAAACAAACTCTATATTAGAATACCCCGCCACAAATATATATCTGGACTCTACACACCTTCAGCTACCAATGGTGTGATTCTTTTAGGCAGACCACAATGGTGGGGGCAGTAGTTTGTGTACAATTTCGCTTTCTACCAGATTTTCAGGATAAATTATAAAAAAAAGACAATTCAAAGTAAAAATCATGGCAAAATTTACATGCATGTAAAAAAAAACTTGTACAATTATCAATCTTCCAAGGCCCTGAAATCAAACGGTATGCCATATGCGTGGATGCACACAGGGAAGTGGCCACCAACTAGCTCAAATGGGAGCGCCATGCACCAGGTAATTACAGAAAAAACAAAAGTGCTCTGTAATTTGAACAGCCTACCTGTTTCTAAGCGAAACAGTCCCAAAAACATGGAGATTCCCCCACAAAAACTATATATTTTTGGACATTTACCACACCTGCAGCTACGTTACGCTGCATGCCTTTATACATGCATGAAGAATCAGACCCAGCGATCCAAAGAAACGGGGTTTTTACGAGATTTTGGTGAAAAATAAAAATGAGATGATTCAAGGGTTGGAAATCCTACCGAAAACCCACTTGACAAGCAAAAAAAACCCACTAAATTGTCAATCTCCCACCTATCCTGCATCAACGGTATGCCTACGTGTGGGTCACCACAGAGACGTGGCCACCAACTAGCCTCAAATGGGCGCATGCACAAGTGTAATACAAAAAAAAAAAAATAAAGCGCTTCGTAATTTCAAACAGCCCCAAAACTTGAAATGGCCCCCCACAAATAAAAACCCCCATAAATATCATCTCCCACATGTTCTGACTCCAAACGGTTATGCCATATGCGTGGATGCACACAGGGACGTGAGCCACCAATAGCTCACAAATGGGCGCAGCACAAATGCAATTACAAGAAAAATCAAAGTGCTCTAATTTGAAACAGCCTACACTTTTTCTAAGGAAACAGTCCCAAAACAATGGAGATTCCCCCCACAAACATTTTAGTGAAATCGGTTTAGTTGGAGAGTCACACACGTTTTTGCCACCTTTACCGATCATAAAAATCAATACGGTTTTTTTGGTACCTCATGCAAAGATTTCCTTATGAAAAAATAGGCTTAGTTTCCCTTGAAAGAGTTTTACAAAATAAGTATCCGCGTTTACCTTTACCGATATCAATGGGAACCATTTGGGGAGCTTGGAGAAGACACGTTTTTTTCTAATTTATGTTTTAGGTCTAAAAAAAAAAAAAGGTTTGTTGTGTATCAATTTAGAATTTTTTTGTGGGTTCTTTCCCTTTTTTTCCCCGCGCATTCCCAAGATAATAATCAGATCATCTGAGTTTTCCAATTCGAATCTGATTTTTCGGAAATCACTTCCCGGAAATCATTTTCAGGAAGTGATTTTCATTCATTGGCAAGATCAATAATGTGGGCTGATCAGAAGGGCGATCACCAAATTTTGATCTCTGTCCCATTTTTTTTCTAAGTCGTCGTAAGTAGCAAAAAGACTTAGGAAAAAATCCTATTGGGAATGGAACTTGGAGTTCCCTTCACAAAATGTATAGTAACAGCTGTCCAGCCTGCGTGACAGCTTGTACTATAATAGGTTACTGCAGATGATCAAATTGAGATCAGACTGCAGTTACCTCAACTAGACCACCAGGGGGGGCAGTTCATACCACTTCAAGTGAGACCCGGTGAAGGAGGAAGCTCCGTGACGGCACGGGGGTCTCGCTTTCCGCTTCCTCCTCGTCATCACACATGTGAACGGCAGCCAGCCAGAGAACTATACGATCACGGATTGAAGGTTACTGTAACTCCCGATCCCCCCTCGGAGCGGAACACAACCGAGAGGGGGGCGCGGGGGATAGGGGGGCAGCTGAATGCTGCCACAGGGTAGGCCCTAGCGGCGGTGTTTTTGAAAATTTTTTAACAAGGGGAAAGCCACAGATCGTATATTCACGATCTGTGGCATGTTGACATTCAATGCACAGCAGCGTGAAGATAGATCTGTGGCAGTTAAAGGGTTAATATAGCTACTACCTGCAGTACTGGACCAATGTACTAAGCATTTAGGGCAAGGCCACAATAGCACGATTTCACCATGTTAAATTACCACCAACATTGTGCTTGCATTCCCTTAGCCTACAAGCTTGAAAAATCACCAGCACCTCCTGTTGCCGACATCACTCCCTAGGTCCCTCAACCAATGGCAAGGGAATGAGCATGTCACTATTTTTGATTAGACAGAAGACAAGTTGTGCAAGAGGGAGGAGTGATATCTAGGCTGGGGACACACTTGCCCAAAATTATCTGGACCAACCATTTGCACAAGCTTGTGGTCAGCAGGCACAATAAATCCTGTTGGGCGCAGAAAATAAACAGTTTGGCTGCCACCAATGGGAGGTCCATTAGGAGATGCACGATAGCCCCGTGATTTTTCTCCCCCACATACGAAAAATTGGATCGGTTTAGCTTGAAAAAATCGCATGGTTGTAACCAGTCTTAGGAGCTTTGAATCCAGAGGAAGAAACATAAATTTTTATTTTTTTTTTTTTTTTTTTTTTTTTTTAAGACATGGGAGTCTGGATCAAGCGCTCAGTACAAGTAGCTTGAATGAAAAGTCGCAAGTCCTTGATCTTAGCGGCCAAATAGGCTAAAGGCATCATTAAACTTTTTGCTTCTTGGCTGATTTAGAGGAGACAACTTTCTGAAATGAAAAGAAGTAGATGGAAACGGAAAAGACCTACATTACAGAAGAAAACTTTATATAGACGTTAGTCTTTTTAAAAGTGAAGGTGGATAATAATTTTAGAAATATACTGGTTTGCGCTACACCAAAGTCAAAACCTATTTAAGAAATAAGGTTATACACGAATACAAGTCGAGAGTTTTCAGGTTCTTTAAAATTAACATGAAAACCTAACTCGGCTTATACTCGGGTCAAGTGCTGCAATTGAGGATAGTTAATCCGGTATCTGCCTTTACACTCATTCCTGCTTCCTGTAGTCTGCAGCTGCTGGACTATCAGCAGTCACTGCTCATCTGGATGCTGAAATCTGATCTTGGTCTCTCAGTTTGGGGCAAACAAAAAGGCTGCTAGTTCAATGCAAGGACCAGCTTTGAAACAACTCTCAGGTACACTTAACTATTGGGGTCAGAGGCACTTTCCTATATTGGTGGTCAGGAGAATTGTAAATGATGTAAGCTTAATTAAAAAGTTATTGAACCTGCCACACCACATGTTCACCTGTAGAAACTACAATTCCGAGGCAACCAAAAGCACTGTTGGAGTTGTAGTTTCCAAACATTCTGGAGTGCCAAGAATTGAGGGTTACTGGGGTACTAGATTTGACATTACTGTATGGGCTTCATGTATGGGAATTCTGCTGTCCTTTTAAAGGGTATGTCCAGCAAAAAGTAAGTATGTTGCTAAATACTTCCTTGTTTCTTCAGCAAATCGACCCGCGGACCCGCTGCCGCAAAATCCCCGACACATCTCCAGTCTTTTGCACTGTGCGCACCAGGCGAGAGGCGAGGAACGAGTTGGGAGATTTCGACGGCTGGAGCGGGTCAGTGTCTCCCCCTCTCCTGGAAGATTTAGGAAGAACAGGAGGTAAGGATAGTGCATTTACCTCCTGTTCTTCAGTAAATTCATTGAGAAAACAATTAATTTTTGCCTGGAAATACCCTTTAAATGGCAACTTAAGCCTCAAACAATACAGAAGAATCAGAAGGCGTAGTGATCATAAGTTCTTCCCTCGGCTTATACTGCGGAGTCAATCAATTTTCACCAATTTTAGTAAAAATGGGTACCAGACTAATTCGAGTTACTGATACAGTATAGTATTATTAAAAGGAACTAACAAAACTCTACAGCATAGAAAGCCAATCGTATGGAAACCTGAGAACAAGATGGAATGACCAGGTATGTATTGTTTTAAAGGTGGCCGATGGGAATGAGTATGGACTGTGTAAAAACTGGATCATAGGAGGAACTCACTATCTACCAGTGGTTGGACAAGATTATGATTCGTGCGGTTTTTACAGGGGAATTACAGTGGTAGAGTCTATAATCACTTGGCCTGACATGAATCTCCAGCTGCTGATCAGCCTCTTTCTCCAGACCTTGAAATCTGTAATTAATCCCACGCTTGGGGAGGAGGTATCTGTTTAAAAACTGTCCTGACAGTAAACTAACGAGGGGCTCAAGTCAACGTGAAGGCAGAAGATGGACACCAATACCTTCTGGTCCATATACTGAGTTGAGAGAACAGTAGATCTAACATTGTCCAGATCCCTGGAAGGAATGAATGGTCCCAATTGTTTCCAGAGAGAGAGAGAGATTAGGCAAGATATTTAACCATGTAACTCTGTGGTCTGTGAATTAAACTACAACTCTTACTCCATGTGAGTAGGATGCTAGGATGAAAGGGGGTGGGGGAGATCAGGCACACCAAGTAACCCTGGTTGGTCAAGATGAACACCAATCAAGCCCAGTTAATTACATCTAATGAATTGTCCTGCTATCAAATCATCTGGGAACACTTGTAGTTAATTTTGAGACACAAATTGGGGGTTGTTTAAAAGATACAGAACCCAAGGTGTTGTACAGAAGTCAGTTCCATTGATATATCAGGTTCATATTAAAATCTATTGTACCACTCACCTTGATCCCCAGGGATAAGGCTGTGTTTTGATGCTGCTACAAGCCAATAAAAGCTTGCTGCCAATGTCCCAGCTACAAAAAAGATGCAGGTCCTTTTATACAGAGACAGATACACTTAACATCGCGTGAAGCCCCTCTCTCACTGTATGTAGACCACATCGCTAAATAGACAACAGAACCCAAGGCGCAGAGCCAATAAACAAGAAAAGAGCTAGAAAAGAGCTATTACTAGTGTCAGAACGCTAGGGGGACACAGTCATTCAAGAGCAATAAATTCTACAGGAAGCAATAACGTATTATGAATAGCAGAGAATAACGGGTAGATATCAACCAAACAGCCCAATTAGGACCAGTTAAACTATGGGGGGGATCTGACTGGTTATGCAAGGTCCTTGCAAGGACAGGTCACGTGGCACATGATAAGGGTAAAACATGCAGATGTGATTGCACAAAGGGGCAAATGTGCAGGGCTAGCGTGGGCACCTACCATTGAGAGGGCAAAATCATTTTCCAAGGAGATGTGTGCAGCGACAATATAAACACACCTAGTCAACCTAAGCAGATTAAGGTTCAAATGATGGTTCAAGGAGGGAAAAGGAGAACAGTGTTATAACTATATTGACAAAGCAATCATATTCCCCATCTCTAGCTTAAGAAGGAGGAACTCTCACCATTAAATACTGGTCTCACGGGTTTGTTGTCGGGATTCAGTTCTGTTTGGCGGGGTTAGGGGATTCAGTTATGTTTGGAGGGGTTTTAGTGGATTTTCAGTTATGTTTGGAGGGGTTGTGCTCCTTAGGATACATAGGTCAATGTAGGATTATTAAATTATAAATAAGGTCAATGCTTATGTTCATTTGGCCAGATAACAGGTATGTTGATTGGTTTATGTTCCATGATCAGCATTCAATGGAAGGAATACTTGGCATACTTGATTTCTACCCCAGGTTGGGACTACAACCCCTTTAAAGTAGGCCCTTATCGGGCTTGTAGTGTCGGGCAATTCATCAAGTCAACTTCTTAGGTGTCTCATCAAGCACTTTCTTAAAGGGGCACTTAAAATGCTATTCTCCCAGTTGTACTTATCAGGACTTTTTATCATGAAGATAAAACGGTCTGCTTTTATCTATGACAATGGGGAGGACCCTGAATTTCCTACATCCAGTCAATGACCCTGAAATCTACATCTCTTCTCCTGATAAACGTTCTGACATTCAACGTTCCTTTTATAGCCTGGCATATAGTAATCAAAATAACCTGTAGGCTCCAGTCACTTTACAAATGATATTCGATCACAAAAATGAATGGTCCAGGATGGGAGGGGGAAAAATGGTCAACCAGGTAAGTCAACAATTACAGTCCAATAATAGGATAAATCAAACGTTATCGTCCGAAACGAACGTTCAGACACTTAGTTCGTCGCGGGTGCGCACCCCGATCGCACATGTGTACGAACCTTTAAGCCTCATACACACGGGCTTATGAGTTGGTGAACAATAACGCACAATTTTGTGTATACATGGGGTTTCAGCCGATAATCGTGCCGTTTATCCGTTGGGGCACTTTGCGCTGAAGCAGCCATTCAATCAAGGCTCGTTGATGATCCACCTGGCAGATGCACCTGGTACTCTGAGGTGTTTGTGTTGCTGTGAATGCCTTCAATCCAGGACTGTTCTGCTGAGGTCAGTATCTCCCCCATGACTATCTGTGAGGGAAGCTTGCTCAGAAATGACTAGGAGCCAGCACGGGAAAGGGAATTTCCCACAATGCAGTTCACATACCAACTTCACCCTTCCATTTAAGCAATTATTGCCCACAAAAGAAGATAGAGTTAATGGAATAAGGCACACTTTTGGCCAATTAATAAACAATAATGTTCCTAGTTTATAATACCTTTAAGATGATCCACTATCACTGTTCTCCTGTTGTTGGTGCCTAGTATAAAACAAGATTATGTATTAATTCAAACGCTATATCAGGGGTGAACTTTTATGGAATAACCCTGTAACTCTCCCACTCCCAGCTCTAAAACATGCAGTTCTCTATGGACCGTGTGGCCCATGGTTTTCTGACGCGGCCAATAACCCATTCAGATAAAACAGAATGGTCGGACGTGCAGTCATAGCTGACACAACAGTCCTGATGTGCCGAAGCACCGAGATGTCAGTCAGTCCGGCCTGAAATATGGGATGTTGGCTCCATTATCCCCAGACATACTTTATTAAACATATCCTCAAACATCAAGCAAATAATCTGATCTAGGACACCAGCCAGCATTCATCAGCTTTGTCCAACTCTCTGATACTCGAACGCTGCTGTTTACTGGCCATATGCGGCCTCCTCACTAACAGTCTCTTCCCATTATACTAATTTTTAGACATCACTCTCACTTTATAAATTAAAATAATAAATGAAAAAATAAGAAACTGAGGGAAGAGTTGTCACGGTTTATTTTTGTAGGAACAATTACTACGTATATGTAGCAGAAGCTGGTGTAGACATGTAAGAGTTAAACCACCAACAGGAGTCAAGAAACAGCAAATTACAGAGTTGACTCTACACTTAAAAACCTCATCCAGCCCACATTAAATTTAACTTGATGAAAAGCGCCTATAATTAGAGAGCTGCTAAGGGAAAAACACCTGTAAATAAGAAATATAGTTTCTATATAAACATAGCCCGTAAGAATTATTGGCAATAGAACACTGCAATAAAGGACTAATAAAAAATGCACTTTTAAAAGGGCAATCAATCCCTTCAATATGAAAAAATTATAATAGTAGATCCAGTAGGTGTAACAGGAACACTGGGCCCCATCCCAATCAGTCCACAGTGGTTTCTGGGAGGAGCTGTATCTGAAAACGAAAAAATAGAAAAAATGGGGCCCTTTGGCTCCTGGGGCCCTGTGTGCAGGGTCTTACCCCGTAATCAACCCCAATCTATAATAGAAAGAAGACAGATGTAGGACTAACCTGTTCAAGGGGTGTTCCTAGGGTTTTTTTGACACCTGAAACAACCTTAATGCCGCCTATCAGTAGAGGGTGGCAGCGGGTGTTGAAGGGGGCATGGGCGTGGCTTGAAAAGAAACGTGGTTATAGTGGGGTGGGCTGAATAAACCACTGACTGGTGGACTGGAGGGCTGACTTCTTAACACTGATTGGTGGACTGGAGGCTGACTTAACATGGATTGGTGACTGATGCTGAAATACAGTATTGCGGAAAGAAGATTTTATTTTTAACTGCCCCGCTCCTTTTAAGTGTTCTGCAGGGGATGCGCCTGAGCATGTTTTAGTTTTTCTTCAATCGGTAGGGGCACCCTTGAAACGTTACAAGAAAAAATATTCTCTACTCGTTTCCTTTTGATGAATATAGCCTCCACTAGAAAACCACAGAGCATGACGGGGGTTAGAGGGTCTCCAATCATAGTTTTGCTGTGTTTTTCCCCAAGTGATTTAGTTACCCCACATGTGAACCAGTATATATGGTTCATTGAAAACTGTCCAATAAATAAAGCAAATCTAAAGGGAACCTATTACACAGGATCTATATTTTCCATTTGATCAAATGTATATTAACAAAATGGGTTGGAATGCCATACTGTTTCTTTGGCAGCGCTAGTTCAAATTACCCATTGCTATTCACAGCTTCCTATGAAACCTTTTACAATTTATTATTGCTATTAGCCTACATTAATTCATTTTAATTGCAAAATTTTTGCGCATTTCCATTACAAAAGCATATAATCAACCAAATGATCACTATTGCATGTAGAATTGATCACCCTTGTCCAGTCAGGTCAGTATATCTCCATGATGACAGTTACGGAGTTTTTTGAAATTTAAATCAATTTCTATAATTAACAAGCAGGTGTTACTTGCAGGATAATCGTAGAGCATTGTAGTTTGAAAGTCAATTTTTATTGGCAAGTCAAAATCAATCTAAATTGATTTACATAGTTGATTGTAGGATCGGTTCTTGTCTAAGCTAGATACACACAGTACAGATAAAGCTCCGATACCATGGATACAATACCGTTCTGGGTATTGGCTTTCCCAAATGAACGCGCGGCTGCTGAAATGTCGGATCTTTCGGTTAAAGAGGGAAAATTTCCCTTGGAGTAGAAGGACTGCCATTGGGGAGTCGCCCGTGGCGAGGGAACACACAGTCCCAGGTGTTCTCCCTAAGCTGTGTTATATGTGTGCATAGGGAGAACTGTGTGGTATTTGTGATTTTGAAAAATGACAGGATTCTGGGCAGTGTGTGTACCAAGCTTGGTTTGCGACTAGGTGCCTCGAGAGGGCACAGGCATACCTACAACTTTTGCTATTAATATCTATTTTTTATGCCAGCTAATTTTAATTTTCGACAGTTTTTCTCTAGAGCAATATTAATAAACTAGAATTTAAATATGTGTTATAGTGACATTCAAATTCTATAACAATAGAGTCCAGTATCAAGTATTAAAAGCATTGGTGTTGCGCAACAGGAATTTGCTTTACAGTGTGTTCTAATTGTGAACATGTTTGATAAATATTGAGTTAGAACTCGGGCGATAGATTTTACTGGGGCTGGTGTCACCAAACTGCGGGGACCATTGAAAAGGAAAGGTGCGGCAACAGATGATTTTGGCCTTTTATAGGCGATTGTCCAACCCCCCAAACTAGAATTTAACCCACTAATGGCCCCACTAGTGTAGTGTAAAAAATCCTTCTGAAATCACATCCCAGCTCCCATAAGGTTCTCCTGCCGTCCCCCCCAACAGTCCCAAAAAACTGGGTCACCAGGGAGGTAGCAGAGTCCATAGAGGACTCTGCCTCCTATCTGGCCTCGGGAGAAGTTTGGCATGCGCCTGCAAGCCCATCTCCCAATCCCTTTCACTCCCAATTTGTATCCCTCCCCTAGTTTTTTAAAATACTTTTATATAATGTACTACTGCCCCCCCCCAGCCCAACGCAAACTTTAATTTACGAAGTGCCCGATCTTTACTTACCCATGCCTCTTGGCCTTCGACGGTCTGAACTCCAGCAGCAGCGTCTCTGTGATTGGCTGCCTCTCATTTGTGTGCAAGACGCAGAGGCCGGGGGGCAGTGCGGCGAAGGATTAAGGAGAGAGGCATGTAAGTAAAGATTGGGGCACTTTCGATAAATAAAAGTATGCGAGTGGGGCTGCCGTGGAAGGAACAGTACATTATATTAAAAAGTTTTTAGGACACAGAGTGGACATGCCCTTTACATCATGTATTAGTGTTTTAAAGGTGGCAATTATCGCAATTTAGATTCACAATTTTAATACCCCGACCTTTTGACAGTATATTATACAAAATCTAAAATTTACACCCAACAGACGAAATCTGTGTTCAATAAGATAAGGAGGAATAAGCGCTGATCTTAACAGTACTACAATGCTGACCACCCAGTATTTAATCTCCTCAGCAACCATTTGCAATTACTTAAAGCCTAAGCAGTGATGGCGAACCTTTTAGAGGCCGAGTGTGCCCAAACTGCAACCCAAACGCTATTTTTATTGCATAGTGCCAACAAGATCATGTAACCTGAATACAGGAGTTTTATATACTCAAATAGACACAGACCAATACAGTAGATAGAATAGATTATGTAGATAAGACCTATTAACCTCGACATTACCACACCGGGAGTTTGAGATCTAAAAACAGTGACCATTAACCCTTACATTATTAGCAGGAGTTTTGAGAGATATAAAACAGGACCATTAACCCTACATTATTAGACAGGAGTTTGAGATATAAACCAGTGACCATTAAACCCTACATTATTGACATGAGTTTGCGAAAACAGTGACCATTAACCCTAAATTATAGGATTTGCAGGAGTTTGTATATTAAAACAGGACATTAACCTACAGTATTAGACAGGCGTTAGGAATAAAACGTGACCATTTTAACACTACATTATTAGGACAGGGAGTTTAGGATAAAAACAGTGTGTGACTCTCTAAACATACAATATTAGACAGGAGAGTTGAGATAGAAAACAGTGTCCCATTAACCCTAAATATTAGACAGGGTGGGATATAAACCAGTGACCATTATTAACCCTACAATTAGACAGAGAGTTTGAGATCTAAAACAGTGTCCATTAAACTAAATTAGAGAGGGGGTAAGACTCAAACACTTAGGGCTAGCTTCCACTAGCGCGTTTTGGATTGTGGAATCAAGCACAATTGCGCATTATTGCGACCGTGAGTCCTCCCTTGCACTTAAGTGGGGCCACAGCCTCAGGAAATTAAGTTCCATTGCAATAAATACATGCTGTATGGCTAAACAGAAATCAATGCAGCTTGCATTATACTTCTAAGGGCTAGCCCACACAAGCACGTTTTTCAGGAGATTGTAATTTTCCAATTGTATTGAAATCGCAGCAACGCACCAAAATCTTACGATTTTGGGTGTGTTGCGATTCACGCATGTCTGCAATTTGGTAACGCATGCGTTTTTGTGCCGCATGCATTTTCATAATGACAATGGACAAATCGCAAACGCATCATGCATCTTAGAGTAAGGGGAGAGGGAAACAAACACAAGGTAGCTAGTTCGCATGTGCAGAAGGAGTTTTGGTACCTGGACCACCAGGAAGAGGCAACGCTAGAAGCTAGCCATGACATCTTAGATTGCTAGTACTCAGAAATGTTCTATAAATGATTTCTACAGTAAGAAGCTGAATTCAGTGGTGAGACTCTATAAGTGACAGTTATAGAGTCTGTGGAGCTGCCTTTGTATTTTGGGTTTAGTTCTCCTTTAAACTTACAGAGCTGAGATTCCTATTTTAAAATGGGAGGTTAAACCACACCCCTGTGTCTGCTAATGGGTCTCCAATACTGAAAGGAAGTGGTAATGTCAGTAGAACATCCTATGATATGCTGTTTTTAAAACATGTGGCAGTCATAGCCAATCCAAAAAAAGTCTGTATACTACACAGGAAGTGATGTGTATTGTAATGGACATATACACCAAGGCTTCTTATATACCACCTGCAGGTGGTATCAGTGACAAGACATCCCTGCTCTCTATGCCAAGAAGGAAAGAAAGTGAAAGTAGATGTGTGTGCTCCTGATGGGACTGACCTGTTTGGAGTGATCCCTTATACAGTGTGATGTCCTGATTAAATGCAACACAAGATCCTGTGTGTAAGACCCTGTTTGGAGCACAGATTACTGGACAGACAATGTACCTTATTGGATACAAACTCTGAGGCAACAGATAAGTGTACACCAACTTACAAGGACACACAATATACAGTCCTGGTCAATGTTTAAAGTAGTGCACCATAGGAAGGGGCTACTCCATTAGTAAATCATTGCAATACTTACTGTTAAATGTCATTAAAACTGGTTTAACTTGTTAAAAAGTAAATGCACTGTCTGCTTTGTGCCAGACCACCAGAGTAACCCACTGTGTGCCATTCTACCCATAATCCTTCCATAAAGCAGTCATCTGGTACAAATTTGTGGCAGCGGTGCTGGTAATACCATTTATTCTCCCTGTTTTCTCTGTATATTTGTTCTCTGTATTAAGCTATGGAGGCTGCTACTGAACGTATTGATTTAAATCCTCTTGTCCTTGTATCTGTAGATGAAATTCCCCCAATTAGACTCAGTAGCTCTACCAGGCCCAATTGCCAAACCTTTTTTTAAACCTGATCCATTTGATGGGGTAACTAGGGAGTGCACTGATTGGCTAAAACAATTTGAATTGGCAGCCACTATGAATGGTTGGGATAAAGGTGCTTGCTTGCAAGTCCTAGGGGCATATTTATAAACGAGCGTTATCTTTTCGCGGCCACTTTTCCCGCCATTTTCACCAAAATTGCTATTACCGCGATTTATAAATGGCCGGAAAGCGGCCACGAAAAGTTAACGAGGCGCTGCTTCTATTTATAAAGCGGCGGTAACTGAAGTGCCGCGCTAATCATGGCAGTTTCACTTCGCCACCTTGAGGATGGCGAAAACGGACAAGATTACAGTGGGCTGGGAGGGGTGCCGGGAAAGGATTGCGACCACCCGCTGCGACCCCTTCCTAGCAGCCCCCCGCCCCGTACTCTCGCGGGGAGGGAAGGACACGCTGGGGGGGGGGGGGGTGGAGGACCCTCCAGCGGGGCCACTGAAAAGTGCCTTTTGGGGCTTAAGGGGTCCCACAGCTTGAACCGGGACCCCCTTCCCCGGCCCTTTCAGGGCCTTTGCGGCACTTACAAGTGTCCTTGCGGCTCTGCAAGAGACCTTATGGGGTCCCGCAGCTGCTCGAACCGGGACCCCCCCTCCCCGCACTTACAAGTGCCTTTGCGGGGGTCCCGCAGCTCGAACCGGGACCCCCAGTAAGCGAGAGCCCCTTTGGTGGCGTCTTCTTTTTTTTTTTTCCAGCCCCGGCGACACCAGCTCTGCAGTGGGGCCCGCCGACCCCCGAGAGGGACCCCCCCCAAAGCACTTGTAAGTGCCAAAAAGGCCCTGATAGGGGAGGGGGTCCTGGTTCGAGCTGCGGGCCCCTTAAGCCCCAAAGGCAATTTTCAGTGCCCCCACTGAGGGTCCCTCCACCCCCCACCCCCCCAGAAGCCCTTCCCTCCCCGCCGACATCGGGAGGGGTTTGCGGCGGGTGGTCGCAAACCTGGCGAGGTGGCGTACCCACCCCCTCTTCGCCACGGGGGCCTAGGCAGGGTGGTACCACTGCAAACTCCTTCTGAGGAATGTGCCCCACCCAGCGATCCCTTTCCCGGCATCCCCTCTCAGCCCCCTGCGCTGGGATTTGCTTCAATATGTCCTTAGCGCATACACTAGGTGCATACGCCGCAAAGATGTTTTACTTAAAACGCACATCGCCGCTCGCCATTATAATATGGCGAATAGTGTATTTTCTTGTGCGCCGGTAATTTTCCGACGCTATTATCGGCCGTTATAAATATGGCCCCTAGTCTTTTTTTGCTGTGGTAAAGCCAGGAGGCTTTTACCAAGGATTTATACTGAAATAAAAAGCAGTATATCGCTTAATAAGAAGTGGCTCTGGAAGCAAGCTTTTCAACTAGATCTGATGAAAAGGGGATATAAAGATAATACTTTGCATGTCCCCACCCCATTTCTCTAGGTAACCTGGAATGAGAAATATTTGTTTACTGTATAGACTATGATATATAATAGTCGTACTACTTTTTTACCTGAAAAATGAGTAAAACCTATTGCTTACTTGAGTATAAGTTGAGGTGAAATTATGACCACTACTGCCTTCTGATTCCTAGTAAAGTTTATTTTTTTTTGAGCCTTTAGTTGTCATTTAAATGGACAGCAGAATTCCCATTAAAAAATGGCAACAAAAGCCTCAAAACAATACAGAATCAGAAGGCAATCTTTTTAACAGATACCATTCTCCAGATTCTGTATTGTTTTGAGGCATTAGTTGCCCTTTAAATGGACAGTAGCCCCAATTCCTTGCCACTCCAGATGTTTGCACCTAAAGCATGCTGGGAGTTGTCGTTTCCAAAATCTGCAGTGGCAAGCATTGCACCCACCCCCCAGAGAGTAGTGACGTCAGCCGCCAGAACAATGCTATTCAAATAACATGAGACTGTGAGGTACCTTCTATTATAAGAAGGCTCTATTTCATTTTATATTTATACTCTGCAGAAAAATTTAGCACCTTTTTAACCCACTTCACCTTAATCTATAAAGCTAATCCGTATCCTGTGCTCCAATCATAACATAAGCCGCTTAGGGCTAGGCCACCTACTTGCGTTTTTTTTTTGCGCTTGCGATTTTACAAAATCATTGAAAACGCAGCAACGCAAAAAAACGCGTTTTTCGGTGCGATTGCGTTCTGCATTTTTAATCGCAATCGCATGCGTTTTCCTATACTTATTGAAGAAATCGCAAACGCAACGAAAATCTCGCATGCTATTGCGTTGCAGTGTGGCCTAGCCCTAAATGTGGAACTTGCCGTGGTGAATACTAATACCTCTGAACATACCATGTTTAGTTGGATCCTGATTAGGGTCTCAGGTCAGCCAATGGAGCTGTTTACATTTATTGGCTCATTATACCGCTAAGGTTTTTACTTTTTTTTATTTTAAACTTTTAGATTTAAATAAAATATAATATAATAGCAAAGGTGTCCCATTTGGTGCACTTTAACATTTATTTTAAACTGTTACTCGACGTCACCAGCTTCCAGAAGAACTAAATAGGATAATCCTGCAGGTCTGAGAGTAGAACCAGCCAGTCCTGCCATACTGTGTGGTTGAAACTAAACTGCTAGGTTAATCCTTATTAGTATTCCACCACGGCAATGGTTTATTGTACCTCATATATTATAACGAAGTACCACAGCATCATGTTATTATAATAGCATTGCCCTAAATTCTAATTATATAAACAAACATTTCTCATTCCCAGTTTACCTAAAGAAATGGATTTATCCTTTTTATACAGATCCATTGAAAAAAAATAGCTTCAGAGCAATTTTTAATAACTGATAACTGCTTTTTATTCAGTATTACGGTAAATCCTTGGTATACCTGCCTGGCTTACCACTAAGCAAAGACTAAGTACTTGTCAAGCTAACACCTTCATCCAAACCATTAATATGGCTGCCAATTCAAAGTGTTCTGGCCAATCAGTCCACTCCCTAGTTACCCCCCAAATGGATCAGGCTTAAAATATGTTTGGCAATTGGGCCTGGTAGAGCTACTGAGTCTAATTGGGGAATTCATTTGCAGGTACAAGGACAGAGGATTTAAATCAATACTTTCAGTAGCAGCCTCCATACTTAATACAGAGAACAAACTACAGAGAAAATGAGAATAAATGGTATTACCAGCACCGCTGCCACAAATTTATACCAGATCACTGCTTTATGGAAGGATTATGGGTAGCATGGCACACAGTGGGTTACTCTGGTGGTCTGGCACAAAGCAGACAGTGCACATAAACCCACATAACATATGTAGTAATCAGGTCTATGGTGCACCGCTTTGTACACCAACTTACAGGGACACACAAACAGGCCTGGTCAATATTCACTTATCTGTTGCCTGAGAGTTTGTATCCAGTAAGGTACATTGTCTGTCCAATAATCTGTCCTCCCAACAGGTGGTAACAGGATTTTGTGTTGCAGTCAATATCTCTCCAAAGCACACACCACAATCTACTTTCACTTTCTGGCCTCCTAGCCACAGAGAGCAGGGATGTCTTGTCTTTTATTACTCTTTGGCACCACCTGCAGGCTGGAGGTGGTGTATATGTCCATTACAATACACATCACATCCTGTGTAGCAGACAGAAACTTTGTTTGGATTACACTTCCTTTCAAATGGAGCAGACACAGGGGTGTGGTTTAAGCTGCCATTTGACCATTCCATGTTTAAAAATAGGGATCTCAGCTCTGTAAGTAAGTTTATATATTTTGTGTTGTACCTAATATAAGTCAGTGCATTTCTTATATACATTTACTGATGGTCATTTAAATGGTAATAGTGAGATATTACATATAGGAAAGGTGTGTATATGTATACTATCATATACCCCCCCACCACATTGGTAGCTCCTAAAAACTCAATGCAATCTCCTATGAAGATATATATATCCCTTATTATATAAATATATTTATATTTTTGGTTTTTTTTTTTTTTTTTTGGTTTTTTTTATTTGATCTCAATACAACTGTACTTGCCGGCAAGTGTTAATCACTAGATGTAAGGGTTTATGTATTATTGATGTATAGGTTCCAAGTTTTAAGGTAATGTTTTTTGCTATTTATTGTGTATGAATAAATACTATAGATATTACACTGCATTTTTATTAGACATAGCGCGGGATTATAAATTGCGTGGTTTTTAATGGAGCTGTTAGGCAATCCTGCCACGCTGTGTGGTTTAAGCTGAGTCTATTCTCAGATCTGCAGGTTTATACTATTATTTATACCTGTGTAAAGATGCTATATCCACTGCATCCACACATAGCAAAACATACACACACAATTTCCACTGTGCACCAACAGGCACATTTTTGCTAGTGTGTGTGTAATTTTCTCAATGAAAACCTGAATCAGATTAAAGGATGTCACACATGATATTTACAAATCTCTCACTCTCCCAGTTAAACAAGAGGGTCTAAAATTTGTTGAAGAGGAGTTGGAGAATATTACCATACCAGACCTTCGAGGCAAAGAAGGGAGTTTCTCATACGAGATCAACAAGTACGTTTACTCCAAATGTAGAACCGCATGTGCATCATTAAAGAGTAATAGCTCTAAGCTTTAAGTGGTGTATTGATCAGCAGCTGAATAACTTGCCAGTATTTTTCATATGGTACATACAGCCTGTCTAATGCAGAAAAATGTTCTAGTAGGAGCACCTGACATTACTGCAGTTCCTTATAAATCCTTCACCCAGTGGGTGGAAATAAATATCCAGTCTTAATTTGTTGGGGCAGAAGATTAAACTGTAATAGAAGTAATACAGAGTACATGCTTCAACTTCGGTAAATTAGAAGGTGCTCTGTTTACTAGAATTTTTTTTTTCTGAATTTGAGAGGCTGTTTCTTCAGAATTGCAGTTAAAACATTTTTACCATTTAATTAAAGAATGTACCACTTAAATTTAAAGCCTTTACTCATCTTTGTTTAAATGTAGGACTGCCATATAGCATTTCATTATAACACTGTGTCTTGGTTTTAGTGTGCGCGTCACACACCTCCAGTTGACTCAGTCGGAACTATGGTTTCAACCACACAAACAGCTGGTGTTAAACATTAACAACTCATCCATCAGCCTGAACTTCCAGCGCAAGCTGCTTTATTGGCTCTTGTAAGTTTCACAGGACTTTCTAACTTTTCCTTTTGTGCTGCTCATCTAAGTGATTATCTAATGAAATGAACAAAAGTGCCATCTCCTTTACCCAGGTTCTAGGGCGTGCCCAGGTTACATTGTACATGTGCCTAGAAACCCTCAGAACTATATCGTATTGTATTTTCTCCAATACCGTAGATCTATTTACGTTGTGAAACACTGTCTACCCTCAGATTAATTTAATGATTATTTATAGATCGAAACATTCCTATTTCCACAATCCAGGCCCTAAAAAAAATGCAGTTGCCCTCCAGATGTTTGGAAACTACAACCTCCATCAGCGGCAGCAAGGAAATGCTGGGAGTTGCAGTTTGCAAAGTGTCTGGTGGGCTGCAAGTTGAGCATCCCTGTTCTACTTCTATATTTTCTTTGTTTCTTCAGTTATGATGCTGGGATGATAAATGCCTCTGCCGAGGGGGTGCACATTAAGACTAAAATCGACCTAGCCCGGGATTCACTAGGACGGCTGAGGATTTCCAACATGTCATGTGATGCGTCTATCAGTAGAATGCAGGCTGGTTTCAGTGGCACACTCAAGTGAGCATATTGAGCCTATGGTAACATCTGGCTAAACCATTGATTCTTCTCCATTTAATCCATGCAGTGTTTTCATTTCATGTCTCTTTTCTTTCCCGATAACCAGCTGTAGGTCTTCAGTTTGGGAGCCAATATTCTGCCCAAACGAATGTTTAAATAGAAAAACATACAAACCACTTGGATGCAGCTGCATGTTCAATCAACCCCACCCCTCAAAAAAAACGTCCATTTGGAACAATCGCTTGACTGGCGGTTTTCCTTCCAATCACTGTGCAAATGATCAGATCAGGGATCAATCAAGCGCAAAATATCCTGAGCCACTTTAAGCACTTTATGCCCAATGATAGACCTGCCAATCAATATACCGGTGGGCAGTCTGGCAAGTGAGAATTTAAGCAGTAGTGCTGATATTTTAAAGTGACCAATTGTAAGGAGAAGTGACGTTTCAGTGGGGATATGATAACCTTATACAATATATTAATGGGCCATACAATAAACTCTCTGGTGCATTGTACACTAATAGGTCATATCAGAGGACACGTGGGCCACCTTTAAGGTTGGAAGAAAACAGAAGTTTAATCTTCAGGTTAGGAAAGTTTTTTTTACAGTTGAGAACGGTGTGAAAACTGCTTCCAGCAGAAGTTGGAATGACAAGTTCAACTGAATAGCTTTAAAAAGGCTGGATAAGTTTGTCAAACTAAAATAAGAATACTGGTATTTATATGTACCTTGTCAGTACTTATTGGAATACTGTATTAATTATACTAATTTTTGGTGGTAATACTATATATTGAGAATTACGTATTACATGTGTTCTGGTTGTAAGGATACTATGAAGAGTACGGTATATACAATACTGTGTGGGGGTTGTGGATATAAATATTGAGAATTACTGGTATTAATCATATACTGTAGTTCTGGTTGGTACAGGGATACTATATAAAGATGAGAATTACTGGTATTAATACATATAACTGTAGTTCTGGTTGGTACAGGGATACCTATAATTGAGAATTACTGGTAATATGCATAATACTGTAGATCTAGGGATACTTACGATTGCCGTTTGGAGTTGAGGAAGGATTTTTTCCCCCCCTTCTTTTAGCTTTTTTTTTTTTTTTTTTTTTTTGCCTTCTCTGGATCAACTGTTAGAAGGTTAAAAAAAAAAAAAGTGAATAGGGGCTGATGGACAGTATTTCTTTATTCAACCTCAATTACTATGTTACAAAGGCTGTTTAGGATGGCACAACCAGAAAATCTAATCTAAAATGTCAGAACGAATCATTCAGTAACGGGCAATCACTGCCTAATCCAACCAATAACCCAGGGTGGGGGTGGTAGAGATGCTTTGGGGGGGGAAGTTGAAAAACTTGTTTCAGGTGATGGGTACCCCTGTTATTAACATGCACCTGCATAGGGAGAGCTGGAGGGGGCACTAGAGGAAATTTGCTTAGTACATTAGGAAATTCCTAAACAATATGTAACAGCATTAAACTATTTGTACACAAAAGTGCCTCACCTATATCTATATAATTATTCACAAACCTAGCCACTAAATGTGGTGGTGGGAATAAGATATTATATGCCTATACACTATATGACCTCTCTTAAAGGGCATGTCCACCCATCCTAATAACTTTTGACATAATGTTCTCCTTGCTCCCCCCCGCCCCAACCGCTAAATTTGTATAGACAAAGTGCCCCGATAGTTATTTATCTTCCCTCTTTCCTCGGCCGCACTGCCAGGCCCTCTGCTTGTGCGAAAATGCAAGCAGGGGGCCGGACCGGCAGTCACATCTGTGATTGGCTGAGAGGCAGCCAATCACGGATGCGGTTGCCGGTAGTCCTGAACGGCAGAGGAAAGTTACTATCAGGAGAACATTATGTCCAAAGTTTTTTGAGGGAGGGGGAGAATGCCTGCAGTGCGCATGCCAAAATTCTCCTGGAGGAGAGACAGGATGCAGAGTCCTATATGGACTCTGCCTATACTCCTGGTGGCCATTTTTTGGACGGGGGGGGGGGGGGGGGGGGGGATTACGGGAGAACCAATATGGAGCTGGGATGTAAGGTAAGGATTTATTACACTACAGAGTGGGGCCAGTAGTGGGGGGGATTATAGTTTTGGGGTGGACATGCCCTTTTATGAACCACAAAAGTTAATATGGCTCCGGATAACCGCACCACCTTCCGTCCTCTTGTCTGAACCATAGTTTATTTCCAGTTTAAACCAAACATTCACCTTTTTCCAATTATTTCCTTGGTCATAGCTTATCTAGGTAATTTCTCTTATTACAATACAAAACTGGCATTCAAATCCCTTCTCAGGATAATTCCTCAACAAAGACCTTTAATGTGAATAAAACCCAGTAAGGCTGGGGCCACACAGCAACGCGCTAGAATCACGCACGCAACCGTGTGCCTCACGATTAGTGTGTGTCCTGCCCACCAGGAGGCTAGCAGAGTTCATATAGGACTCTGCCTCCTACCTGGCCTCTGGGAGAAGTTTGGCATGCGTACTGCAGCCCCCGCTTGATTTTTATTTTTAGAAAGCTTCCCAACTCTTACTTACCTCTCCTCTTTCCTCCGCCGAAGTGAGGCAGCCGCGTCCGTGATTGGCTGCCGCTCAGCCAATCACAGACGCGACTGCCGGTCCCGCCCCTCTGCTTGCATTTCCTCGCAAGCAGAGGGCCGTGAGCGCGGTGGAGGAAAGAGGGGAGGTAAGTAGAGTTTGGGGGGCTTTCTAAAAATAATGCGGCTGGGGGACCAGGGGGAAGGCTATATTAAAAAATAGGTCTAAGGGTGGACATACCCTTTAATGGAACATCACATCATAAGCTGGTTACACACCTTGCAATTCTTCAGACCGACCGGCCGTTCGGCACTTCCAGGCGGCCAGGACGAAGGACTTTTGCAGCAAAAGAAGCTGTGGTCGCGATCGAGTGTAGAGGACCACGCGATTGGCCCTGGTTTTATGATGTGTCCCATCACCCATTCATCAATTTCAAACGAACAGTCGGATGCCTGTTGCATCCGGCCGAATACCATGCAATGTCTTTGGGCCTGATCAACTGATACACTGAACTATCGGTAGATTGGGCCGCAAAATAGTGTGTACACAGCCTTGTCTGTACATGCAACATCCTGTTATCTGTTAATGGAACAAGGGTGTACACAAACACCATACAAAATAAAACATCGTACATAGCCAATATTTGTCTGTTCCTCTGCATAGCTGCTTGGCAGTGTTTTGGTTTTTTTTTTTTTCCCAATACTGAATATCTCCATATTCTCATTGTAGGAGGGTATACGAATTCCTTGGTACTTTCATAACTACAGGGATGAGGTTCCTCCTAAACCAGCAGGTATATGGGTTTACTATTCCCTGTGTACTGTCCTTCATTCTTTAAAGGGCATCTATAGTGAAAAAAACACATTGCCCCTTTGCAAAGTTAAATTCATGTACTCTGTGCTGCCTTAATCCTATCTCTGTCAGTGACTGTTTAACCATGGTGTCAGATCTCTGTGCAGCACTCCCCCCTTTCCCCTCCCCTCTGTTACCTCCTCCATGTCTCAACTCCGGCTAACCGACAAGCTTTTCATGTGCATTAGGAGTTAAAAGTTCAACCTCCTGAAAAACACACCCACGCACAGTGGCCAATAGAAAGCAAGCTGTCCTGGAGACAGGAAGAAGGAGAACAGTACAGTTTACGATCTCTCACTTTGTGACCCATCATCAAACAGTGTGGTCAAGTTCAGCCTTATATCTACCATCAAAGCTACCTCTCTCCCCCTGCTAATGCTGTTATCTCTGTTTATTAAAGAGCAGGGAGGGGGGGATCACTTCACAGGGATTTGATTGACAGTCCAAGAAGGAGTAGAGGAATGCAATCACGTATTCTTCTACAGGACAGAGAGGGAATCTGAACAAAGTGAAGACACTCTGGGGGTTGGGGGGAATTATAAACACATGGAAAGAAAGAGAAAAAGTTCATTTTCCACTATAGATGCCATTTAATGTGCTAAAATAATGCAGTAATGCTAAGTCTCCCACTAAATGCATTTCCTTGTTGCCAACTGAAAACTGACTGGTTTCTTTCTAATACGCTCTATATTGTATCTATAATACTGATAATCTTAACATTAGAAGCATTATCCTTCTAAATATTTCTAACAGTAAAGCCGGTCATACATCCTTGATGGCTGTAATATGATGCAGCCCATCAGTACTTCCTGATCGAGTTTCATCACCTTGTACCATCTATCTTGAAATAAAGCAAATATATAATGGATAATACGCTACCTACAGTGTAATATAAGGATATTACGCCACCTCGGAGTACCATGACCATATAGAAGCACGAGGCCGCAGGCAGAGTTCTTTTATACAGGGCATGGAACTCCGAGGTGAAGTAAATCCATATATTACACTGTAGGTAGCGTATTATTTCTTATAATACATAAGGCCAGCCAAAAAAAAATAACCTGCCCACTACCACTGTCTCCCCCCTCTCTGTATTAGTCATTTATATAGAAATCCCTGTTTAATGTATAAATAGTTAATTACCGTTCCTATTGTAAAGAGAAAAAAGGACTGAACATTGTCTGTCAAGAATAAATGGATTCCTATATAAATTACTAATACATGGAGGGGGAGACAGTGGGAGGGGCAGTAGAATACAGGAGGTCACTCAGTGACATCACTGAATGATTTTAATAGAGATTCTCGCCACTGCACATTCCCATTGAAAATGCCTAGCCTTATGTATTATGTATTATAATGCGGTCACGGGTGGGAATGGTGAAAAATGTTTCCCACTGGACCATTCCATAATAGGCCCGATATAGCTGGGCAGTATGTCCAAACTGGCCAATATTGTTGTTCAACCTTTTATAGAATCAATCTGAAAAACCTGGCTTGGCATTGTTTTTTCCTATAAATACTCTACTTAGTAATACCGTGCTATTATGTTATCACTGAATAGAACAATTCTGATTAGGTTTAGTATATAATATTGGTTCTTGTGGTTTTATTGATATGTGTTTTGTAGGTCTCACATCTGTATCCTTCTACATACCCTCCCCACCATCACCCTTCTCAGTATTCTCCTACCCAACATACTAACTGAAACCTCAAAATCATTGGCCATTTCATACTAGTACACTTTCTAATAAAAAATAGTACTACCACACACACATTTCCTTATAAATATCTTGTATTGCTAAAGTCATTGTAATCCTTCTGCATTTTGTTATTGTGTATTAGTAGCACAAACAAGGTTCTGTCCCATGATGCACTGCACTTCCAATAACCCATTGCCATTTTCAATATGGAATAGATGTATATATATATGTTGGGCTTCTTTTCTAGTTAAGCTGTCATACTTGTACACGTGTTGGCTGTGTCTGCACATTTAATACAATAAACATATACCGTAGCACCTTTCTTCCCTATCCCTCATTCTATTGCCCTTAGCTAATAACTGCCTTATATTACAGATCTGTCCTGCGCTCAAGCATGCCGGGATTGTGTTATTGAACTCATTGCTAAACACCGTGCCAGGTGGGTTCTAGACTCTTGATAGCATTGGTTGGAACTGGGAGGTTTATGTATTGAAAGGGGAACCATCACCACCAGTACAGGGGTCGTACCTTAGTTCAGCTCTAATAAAACATATTATTTTACAGTCCGTAATCCAGTTGATGATTACATAGGAATCGATTATTCCCTTCTAAGTGACCCAGATGTGTCTGAAGACAGTTTGGATATGAACTTTAAGGTAGAAATAAATGTGTGGGAGGTTGGGAGTGCACTTTATTGTACCATGGACTCTAATAGAATAAGAATGAGACCATATAAACTCCTTGTGTTCCTCCTTTCTGCAGGGCATGTTCTATTCTCTCTCTGCAGAGAATGACACCATCCCCAACTTGTCACCAGCATTAAACATAAAAGAACAAGAGCGCATGGTATACATTGCACTGTCTGAGTACTTCTTTGACTCTGCAATGCATGCGTATTTCCGCTCTGGGGTACTCAGTCTGGAAATAGCCAAAGAAAAGGTAAGTTGCTAATTGTTTTTGTGTCTTTTTGGCATTGCCAATCTGGTAGGAAATGTGTTGTAGTTTGTATTGAATTGGATTTGACAGCATTCTATCTGTGGTGAATAGCCAAAAACTGTGGTAACTAAGCCAATAAGATTTGGCATCCCTTAATATGTTTGTGGTTTGAACATGACCTTGCTGAACAATAGACCAACTACTTTCTCTTATAATAAAGCATTACAGAAAATGTCAACTGATGGTACATTCTTATACCCTTGATTGGGCAGGACTGGGTGTGGAATTTTACATAGATTTACTATTAAATTGGAATAGGAAACATCAAATCTATCATTGTAATATAAACATGTTAAAGTGTCTGGAAGACTATTTTGATAATGGAAATGTATTTCACTATACAGTTGTTTTTTTCCATAGAATTTCTAGATGACTTCAATAAGTATCTATTGAGTTTTCGTGATCTCTTTAAAGGACAACTGTATTGCCTAATTAGGTCCTGGGCGAGAAGGGGGTGGAGCAACAACACTGCAGTTGTCCTTAAACAATGTTTCACTAGGTCATTGTGCTAATAAAGAACAAAGACTTCTGGGAATTTACCATGTTTCCATGGAAGCTCTTAGGAAAGATATATCTTTAAAAAGACTTTTACAGCTTTCCACAAACTAAATGCAAAACCAGAGAGCCAACTATAGACCGGTTCCGCCTTTATTGAGCCATCATTAGTGTAGTGCAGGCCTTTGGTTTTACAGTGTAAAGCACCTATGGACAGATGTCACTAATACACTAAATAGGATAGGGAGAGAATACAGGCTTTGAAACTCCCCTTTCAGCAGTATGCAAATAAGGAACAAAGACTTCTGGGAATTTACCATGTTTGTGCTGTCACACAATCCATTTCTTCCACAGGATTTATTGGTTATTGAGTGTTTGTTTTAACAATTTCAGGTGCCCAAAGACCTGGAAGTTATTCTGCGCACTTCATACTTTGGGACCCTCATGCTGCTGGTAAGGGAATAAATAGAAATGTACTCGTATCCTACTATGCTTTGATATACAATATTATAGCAAATCACTATATGGCCCCAGTTCACAAGTCAAGATGACATACTAGTTAACACTAATAAGGAACTGAGCAGTCACCTTCCACGGCAGGAAAATATTCTTATTTTTACTTCCCTCCTAGGATCCTTCAGTAGCTGAATCCCCCATGAAATTGGAGCTACGTGTCTTGGCTGCTCCGCGCTTCACCATCAAACCCTCTGGAACTAGTGTATCTGTCAATGCTGTTCTGAATGTCTACTTGATGCCTGATGACCAGCCTCCTTTACAGCTGAGCAGCCTGACCATGGCATGTGACAATTCTCAATATTCTGTCAATATATGGCTTTATTCAATACGAGGTGCATAGTTTGGCCTTTGCCTTGGTGCTGCATGTCACAAAAAACAGGAGGGTGGGGGTAGATATGCCCATTTAGAAACTTTATAGGTCCGAGGTGTGCAGCGAGCCACAAGAATCGCGCGTGTGTACTCGCTCGGTCGGAGGTCGATGCTCTCTGCACACATCGGGCGTGTGTACAAGCCTTTACCCCAAAGTCCCTTCTTAAATTCCCCATACAAAAGATACCGCTAGAAAACATTTGATAACATCCGATTGGTTGCTGCTTTCCTATTTCAGTAAAGGATTGCTAACTGTAGTAGACCAGTAATAAAAGGTAACATCTGATTGGTTAAGGCAAATTAACAGCTCATTGTGCACCTCTTCTTGAATAAGGCCCTATAGTGTTCAAACATCTAACATGGTGATGTCATTTGAGCGCTAAAAGTGAGTTGATCTTTACATAAAGTGAAAATACAGATTTTCTTAAACTTTTTTTTTTTTAACCTCTATTCAAGGAGTCTCGTCTAAGTGCCAAGGTACATCTTAAAAAGAAGAGTTTACAAGTTCACTTGGATCTTAAGAGGTAATATTGACAATCTTAGCTCCAATTTCATATCACCATGTGCCCTTTCTGAACCTTTTCCTTGTACCTGTCTGGCAGGTTCCGAATATTCTCTAATAAATCGGCACTGGAATCCTTGGCGGTGAGTTGGATTTTCAGGTTAGGGAATTTGTTGCTTTTGAATTTTTTAGTATTTTCTAACTGGGCTTTCCCAACAGCTCATCCCATTGCAGAGTCCACTGAAAACACTGTTGCAAATGACTATCATGCCTGTTCTTAATGGTAAGCCATCTGTCATTTGTGTTACATGGGCTCCATCTGGGGATTTTCCCTTCCCTAATGTTTTTTGATTGCTTCCTAGAGAGAACAAAACGAGGAGTTCGTATTCCACTACCAGAAGGCCTGGATTTCACCCGAGAGACCACTACACATCATGCTGTAAGTAATGGAGGTTAAAGACATCCATCCATCTAGTCAGCTAGTCAAATAGCTGAGGGGGGGGGGGAAATCCTGACTCCAAATTGGAAAGGTTCCATGGATCAACTAGAACTACAGTATCTGTATTAATACTAGTAATTCTCAATATTATATAGTATCCCTGTACCAACCAGAACTACAGTATAGGTATTAATACTAGTAATTCTCAATATTATATAGCATCCCTGTACCAACCAGAACTACAGTATAGGTATTAATAGCAGTAATTCTCAATATTATATAGCATCCCTGTACCAACCAGAACTACAGTATAGGTATTAATAGCAGTAATTCTCAATATTATATAGCATCCCTGTACCAACCAGAACTACAGTATCTGTATTAATACCAGTAGTTCTCAATATTAATAGATCACGTACCCCAGAACTACAGTATAGGTATTAATAGCAGTAATTGTCAATATTTTAGTTTTAGAAACTTATCTATCCCACTTTTAAAACTATTCATTGAACTTGCCATTACCTCATCTGCTGGAAGACAGTTCCAGTTTCACCATTCTTGCTGTAAAAGAAACCTGAAAGTGAAACTTCTAATCTGAAAGTATGTCCAGGAGTCCTTTGATATGACCTATTGGTGAACAATGCACCAGAGAGTTTAATGTATGGCCCATTAATAAATATATTTGTATAAATTGATTATATCCCCACGCAATTGCATCTTCTCCAGTTTAGACAGCCCTTACTTGTCTAATCTGCCTGCCATTCCCATTATTATTTTAGTTGCCCTTCTCTAAACCTTTTTTTTCCCAAGGTCCCTTTTTTATATAGGATTCCAACACTGCACTGCATATTCCAAATGAGGCCTTACCAGAGCCTTGTAAAAAAGAAAATAATATTTTTCTCCCTTGAATCTATTCCCCTCTTTATACAAGACAATACCTTGCTAGCTCTAGCCGTGGCTGTCCGGCATTGTTTGCTACTGCTAAAACCCCTAATTCTTTTTACATTAGAGATTCACTTAACAGAGGTATTTATGGTGTAGGTGGCACACGGATTTTTAAACCCCAAATGCATCACCTTACATTTATCAACATTGAACCTCATCTGCCATCCTGCTGCCCATTTTGATAATCTACCTCTGTCTGCTTGCAGTAATTGCACATCAATTTACAAAGCTCTGCATAGTTTTGTGTCATCCGTAGCATTCACATAGGAAGAATTCATTGTCTCAGTTTTCTGAGAACTAAAATGCACACTTTCCTTTTAAGGGATTCATCCTCATTGGTGGTGATTTACATTTCTCCAAAAGTCTTCGTGAAGTTATTGAGAAGTATCGTCCACCCACCACACCAGCAACCAATACAGGAAGTAACGAGTCTATTTGAGACCCTCTAGGTCCTAACATGACCCAGAAAAAAAAACTTCCATGGGGGGCTTAATGTTTCCCAAGAAAAACGGATTCTTTTTTCCTGCTGGGTACCAAATCCATGGACTAATGGGCTGCTTATAAACATTGTACTTTGTAATTCAGAGGAAAAGCGTGTCCTGTTCGAGTGACAGAACCTTGAAGACTGACATGGTGTGTTGAGTAAAACTGCCCAAAAGCACACGACTGTCCGTGTCCATCCACTACTGCAATCATTTGTACCATGTAGGACAGTTTTCATCAATATAAAATGTAGTAAGGTTGATCCTTCTCACCATCCATAGTGCAGATGAACCGTAGTGGCCTTTTAACTCTGTATGTCTAGTATATGATGAGTACAGCACAACATGGTTTAATGCTGAGCTCTGTAAAGAATAGAAAACAACTAATGTAAACATAGGCTTTTTCTATAAAGTGGAAGATAAGGAGACACATAGATGTAAAAATAGTTCCTTTTACAATTTTAATATTGCTTCAGTATTTCTAAATATGCATTAAATGAATAGTTAATCTTTGATCTGCTGCCTATTTGTCTAAGGGCTGGTACACACTCGTCTATAGCTTGGCCTTTGCTTTGGTGCTGCAGGTTACAGAAGCATTTTGAGATGAAAAGTCGAGCAAAGAATGGTTATTTAAAGAGGGGGGTAGACATGCCATTCAGTGATCTGACCGTGGGCAGGAATAAACGCTGCTCTGCTTGATGCTACCATTGATTCAACATTCATGCCAGGTTGAACATCCGTATGTAACAGTACAATTGTTCCCAGAGAGATAATACCTCCTGATAAACAAAGTTGAGGAACACACTACCCCTTTGTTAGTTTTTTGTTATTCTGACACTGCAGTAATATGTGCTCATTTGACTTTGTTCTGTTATTTAAAAAACCTAAACTGTATTAATCTAAACCACCTGTTTAAGCTCCAGTCATAGTCAGCCGGGGCCAAGTTTGGTTCTAAACTCCAGTAAACCCACAAAACATAAACAGATCTGGGTTATGTAACAGGCTGATTCATGCGTCCAGCTATTCTTTCATCTTAACTAGTTTATTGTCCTTTGTGATCTTCTGACATTACTCGCTGTTGACTTGTGTCCCAGTCAAATGAAGATCTAAACACCAGCAAATTTACCAAGAAATATAAGACTCCAAAGATAATAAAAGAGACTTCTTCTTAATGTTGTTGTTCCTTTCTTGGAATGTGTGCAACCTGCTGACACATGACAAAAATCCTGAGCTGGCAATTAATCTGGAAATGCTTAAAGGGAAAACACTTAATTTTTGTATATATCAAGGATCATAATCATTTATCATTTGCAATGAAGGCAAAAATGCTGCTTGCCTGCAGCCAGACCTCCAAGTGAAGACATTAGCCTGGGGAATACTGTAGGCTTGGATGCCAGATCATCTGATATGCACATACTAAATGTAGGTAGCAGGGCTGCACTGAATGCAATTAATATTAAAGGGCATCTATAATTAAAAAATTAATTTGCCTCATCGTAAAAATTATACGTGTAAATAGCCTTTACTCTGAGGTTTGTGTGCTGCCGCATGCTTTCAATCCAGGTCTTGATTTGCTCTGGCTTAGTATGGGGGATACTCCCTCTCTTAACAGACACCTCGTTCTATCTGACCAGACTTTCTATGAGGGCAAGCATGCTCAGTAATCACTGAGGCAGCATTGGAAGAGGGAATTTCCCGTCATTCAATTTTAAATAAATGTTACAGTAATAATTAAGAACTGCCGGGAAAATACACCTGTTTGATTAAGGTAGATCTGGGAGTAAGGCCTTGACATTATTTTGCATAAAGAAAATGAATTGCCCTAAACTTGATTTGTAAATATGGAAAATGTGGTAAAACTTTAGCTGAACAGTTTTGCAAGAGGTTAGTTATGCTTTGACCATAATACCCTATGGCAGGGGTGCCCAACCTACCGTATATACTCGAGTATAAGCCGACTCGAGTATAAGCCGAGGCACCCATTTTTGCCTCAAAAATTAGAAAATATGATTGACTCGAGTATAAGCCGAGGGTATACAGTAACCCTAATACCTTTCCACTGTAGATGTTTGGAAACTACAACTCCCAGCATGCTTGGTTGCTGGGAGTTGTAGTTTCCAACCACCTATAGTAGAAAGGTATTGGGGGTTACAGTATGGCATACTGTCCCCCACCCTAATACCTTTCCACTGTAGATGTTTGGAAACTACAACTCCCAGCATGCTTGGTTGCTGGGAGTTGTAGTTTCCAACCACCTATAGTAAAAAGGTAATGTGGGTGTCTGCCCCCCATGGCATTTTTTTTTGTTTTAAACATGTCCCCCCAGCCCTCCCCCCCAGTACCCCCAGCCCTCCCCCAGTCCCCCCCAGCTCACTTACCCGTAACTGGTCTCAGTCTTCCTCTCTCTGCAATCCAGAGCAGCCGCGAGTCCGGCCGGCAGTTCCCAGTAGTTCTTCGCGGCTGCGGATGACGTCATCCCGCCAGCGTGCGTGATGACGTCATCGCGCAACCGCGAAGAACTACTGGGAACTGCCGGCCGGACTCCCGGCTGCCTCTGGATTGCAGGTAAGTTCCTTGTGACTCGAGTATAAGCCGAGTCAAGGTTTTTAGGTCAATTTTTAAACCTAAAAACCTCGGCTTATACTCGAGTATATACGGTATTTGGCCTCAAGGGTCTCATGTGCGGCCCCTGAACACCTTTGAGTGATAAAGGTTATCTCTTTCTGTCTACTTACCTATCCATCTATCTATCCTTCCATCTGCACTGTTATACTGGCACACACACATGCACTGATATACTGACATACACTTGTATATTGACATATACACATACACTGCTATACTGACATGCACATGCACTGATATACTAGCACCAGAGCCGGATTTATACTTTTTTTTCCCCCTTGACTAGCTAAATTTTACTGCCTGTGCCACTCACCCCTCACACCATCAAGAATATTATAACAAACAAAGGCTTAAAGGGGAACTGTGGTCCAAAAATGACTTTAGGTAAATTGAGGTAAATTTATAGGAATTGCTCCCCTGGGAATTTTTGCAATTTATTTCCATTGTTTATTTTGCATAGTTTTGAAGATATTTACATTTTTGTGTGTGATATGGCAGCAGCATCACCAGGTCCCCTGCACTTCCTGCTTCCTGCTCTGAAACTGTCAGTCAATCTGTCCTGTGTCTCCTCCTCCCCTTTGCAGCCCCCCTGGTCCCTCCCACTCATTGACCCCAGTTGCAGGCCCCCCATGGCCCATTATCTTACAGCCCCATGTGGCCCCGCCCACTCCTGGATGTCTAAGTCCTGCCCACTCGCAGTTGTCTAAGCCACGCCCACTCGCAGTTGTCTAAGCCCCACCCACTCGCGGGTGCCGTGGGTTACTCAGACCCCCCTTACCTTCTTTGTCAGGACTTCACACAGCAGAGAGGAGGAGGGACTTCCTGTCTCCCTTACACACTGAGGGAGTCTGAGGCTGTGTTCGCCAGCGGCACTGTGCAGGTGTGCAGGAGAAGCCTTAGGAATGTCACGTCAGCCCCTTGGGCTGTGAAGCACGTAGAGAGGTGGTTGATGGCTCGTTTTAAAGGTAGGAAACTGGCCTTTTATTTAAACTTGTTTGGAGACCACAGTTCCCTTTTAAGTAAATTAAACAATACATTTACTGAAATAATAAGGAAAAATATAATAATTATTATAGAGGTAAGAAGAATATGCCACTCAACTAAAACATTGATTTAAATTAGAAATCGTAAAATATTTGGTATAGTTCTTCTTTCTCCAAGACTCGCATGCAGAGGTGTCACGTGGGTGATAAAGTCACCTCGTACGTACATGGTCTTTCATTGGCTGAAGTGGAGCTCTATTACTGGGAGAGGGACCTGCTGGCCCAAGCAGATTGTAGATTGCAGCCCATTTCTCATTTCACTGAAACTGGTAAGGCTCTGCTGTGTGCCGACTGAGTTGTATAAATTTAATATGGAAATGCAATGTTGTAGCTGTGCCGCCATAGAGGGAAATCCAGCCCTGACAAGCACACACACACTGATATACTGACACACAAAGTATCCCAGACTCAGACAGCCCCCAAGAACCAACATCAGGTACATGCACATTATGGGTATTGTGTAACTAACCAGCAGTAACAGGCACTGCACCCCCTTGACTAGTTACTTACTAGTTACTACTGACCGTGTAAGGGAAGGGTTAATAAGGTTAGAGTGATGTCCCTGTTACTGAAACTATAGTTCAGTGTATTGGTCGATCGGACCGAAATTATCGCATCCGAATGCGGCCATGTCCGACCGACCATTCATCCGAATCAGACGAAAGGACGATCGGACATGGTGGAAAACCTTGCCCGATCTTGCGGCCCTCTATGGACCGCACGATCGGTCGCGATAACTGTCTGACACGGCTGCTTTTGCTGCGACCGACAGTCCTTCCTCCTGGCCGACCGGTCGAAAGTATCGAACGGTCGGTCAGGAGGAAAAATCGCTAGGTGTGTACCTAGCTTAACACCAGAGATGGACATTGTAGGCAGATCCCAGCAATCTGTACTGACCTAGGCTTTGCTGTCTCCGTCCCCTGACACTGAATCCCCAGCAGCACTGTTCTAGCCCCGCCCCCAGCAGGTATGGAACAGTGAGTCACCAACCTACCATTGTAGTGCGGCCCTAAAGCCTGCTCCTGCACTTCCGATTTTACGTTTTTAGCCAGTAATTAAGTTTTGTATTATTGTATCGGCATCAACCAAGGGGGGCGCTCCTGATCACGATTGGGCAGGCCTAGTGTTGGGCACCACTGCCCTATGGAAACATCTTTCTTACAATGCCAAATTTTACCAAAATTGTATAGCTGTATTATTTATTCAGTGGAATTCAAAGAGTGGAATATTTCCCCCAGTTAACTGCCGCAATGGTGGTGTATGGCTGATCGGAAATTTACAATTGCAGAAACGACTGAGGAGTGGTATCGCAAAATAGCAATACTGTGCTTATAGTTTTACTAAATTCAGTCTGACAAAATACCTCTGAATGCAACAGTTTTATAATTAAGGTTAATTGGTGTTGTAAAGCCATACATGGGTCAAAATGTTTTGGCTTTTTTGGATCAATCCATGTATTTGATTTGATCACTTCTAAAATGTAAATTTTTTTTGCATTCGATCGACCATGTGATCAATATTGAGTGTAGAATGAATTAGAATTTGATCAAGCATTTTGAAAAATGTCAGCTGATTGTACTTGTATATGAGAAATTTTGAAATAAATGTAAAAAGATGGGAAAAATTAACCCATGTGTGGCTAGATAATAACAGATAAGTTCCTTACTTTAAACTGCTAAAAAAGAATAACTATAAAGCAGGTCAATTAAGCGGAACTAAGTTCTAGACAAGCACTGAAGCAGAGTCTTGTTAGATGATTAGTGATCTGCAACCTCAACCACAACAAAGTAAAAACATGTAAAAAATGATTTTGGTCTACTTGTTTCCGGTCTTTCTGGTCTGTAGGTTAAATTGCACCCAATAAAAATCCTGCATTTTGCTGACAATAACTTCACAATAAGTTTCTAAATAAGTCAGCCTTACAATAGTCAACATTCTTTGATGCAAATTAGTGGAGATACTGAAATACAAATGACCCTGCATTGAGTATTATAAATACACCCCATTACAGATACAGAGATTCTAAATACACCCCATTACAGATACAGAGATTCTAAATACACCCCATTACAGATACAGAGATTCTAAATACACCCCATTACAGATACAGAGATTCTAAATACACCCCATTACAGATACAGAGATTCTAAATATACCCCATTACAGATACAGGGATTCAAAATACACCCCATTACAGATACAGAGATACTAAATACACCAAATTACAGATACAGGGATTCTAAATACACCCCCATTACAGATACAGAGATACTAAATACACCCCATTACAGATACAGGGATTCTAAATACACCCCCATTACAGATACAGAGATTCTAAATACACCCCCATTACAGATACAGAGATTCTAAATACACCCCCATTACAGAAACAGAGATTCTAAATACACACCCATTACAGAAACAGAGATTCTAAATACACACCCATTACAGATACAGAGATTCTAAACACACCCCATTACATATAGAGATTCTAAATACACCCTATTACAGACATGGAGATTCTAAATAAAACCAATTGCAGATACAAAGATTCTAAATACACCCCATTACAGATATTCTAAATACACCCCATTACAGATACAGAGGTTCTAAATACACCCCAATTACAGATATTCTAAATAAACCCCATTACAGATACAGAGATTCTAAATACACCCCATTACAGATACAGAGATTCTAAATACACCCCATACAGATACAGAGATCTAATACACCCCATTACAGATACAGAGATTCTAAATACACCCCATTACAGATACAGAGATTCTAAATACACCCCATTACAGATACAGAGATTCAATACACCATCCATTACAGATCAGATTCTAAATATACCCATTACAGATACGGGATTCAAAATACACCCCATTACAGATACAGAGATACTAAATACACCAAATACAGATACAGGATTTAAATACACCCCATTACAGATACAGAGATAATAAATAAACCCCATTACAGATACAGGGATTCTAAATACACCCCATTAAATAAAGATCTAATACACCCCATTACAGATACAGAGATTCTAAATACACCCCCATTACAGATACAGAGATTCTAAATAACCCCCATTACAGATACAGATCAACATAAAACACACCTTACAGATACAGAGATTCTAAAAACACCCCATATTACGATACAGAGATTCTAAATACACACCCATTACAGAAACAGAGATTCTAAATACACACCCATTCAGAAACAGAGATTCAAATAACACCCAATTACAGATACAGAGATTCAAACACACCCATTAATATAGAGATTCTAAATACACCCTATACAGACATGGAGATTCTAAATAACCCAATTGCAGTACAAAGATTCTAAATACACCCCATTACAGATATTCTAAATACACCCCATTACAGATACAGAGGTTCTAAATACACCCCAATTCAGATATTAAATACACCCCATTACAGATACAGAGATTCTAACACACCCATTACAGATACAGAGATTCTAAACACACCCCATTACAGATACGGAGATTCTAAACACACCCCATTACAGATACGGAGATTCTAAAACACCCATTACGATACGAGATTCAAACACACCCCCTTACAGATACAGAGATTCTAAAACACACCCCATTACATATAGAGATTCTAAATACACCCATTAAAGACTGGAGATTCTAAATAACCCAATTGCAGATACAAAGATTCTAAATACACCCCATTACAAAGTATCTAAATACACCATTACAGATACAGAGGTTCTAAAATACACCCCAATTACAGATATTCTAAATACACCCCATTACAGATACAGAGATTCTAAACACACCCCATTACAGATAAGAGATTCTAAACACACCATACAGATACGAGATTAAACCACACCCATTACAGATACGGAGTTCTAAACACACCCCATTACAGATACAGGGATTCTAAATACATCCCATTACAGATACAGGGTTCTAAATACACCCCATACAGATACAGGGATTCTAAATACACCTCATTACAGATACAGGGATTCTAAATACAGCCTACAGATACAGAGATTCTAAACACACCCCCATTACAGATACAGAGATCTAAACACAACAATTACAGATACAGGATTCTAAATACACCCATTACAGATACAGTGGTTCTAAATACACCCCATTACAGATACAGGAATTCTAAATACAACTCGTTACAGATACAGGGATTCTAAATACAGCCCATTACAGATACAGGGATTCTAAATACACCCATTACAGAACAGGGTTCTAATATACCCCATTACAGATACAGAGATTCTAAATACACCCCATTACAGATACAGAGATTCTAAATACACCCATTACAGATACAGAGATCTAATACACCCATTACAGATACAGAGATTCTAAATACACCCCATTACAGATAAGAGATTCTAAATATACCCATTACAGATACAGAGATTCTAAATAACCCCATTACAGATAAGGGATTCAAAATACACCCATTACAGATACAGAGATCTAAATACACCAAATTACAGATACCGGGATTCTAAATACACCCCCATTACAGATACAGAGAACTAAATACACCCATTACAGATACAGGGATTACTAATACACCCATTACAGATACAGGGATTCTAAATACACCCCCATTACAGATACAAGAGATTCTAAATACACCCCCATTACAGATACAGAGATTCTAAATACACCCCCATTACAGTACAGAGATTCTAAATAAACCCCATTACAGATACAGAGATTCTAAATACACCCCCATTACGATACAGAGATTTAAATAACACCCATTACAGAAACAGAGATTCTAAATACACAACCATTACAGAAACAGAGATTCTAAATACACACCCATTACAGAAACAGAGATCTAAATACACACCCAATTACAGATACAGAGATTCTAAAACACACCCATTACATATAGAGATTCAAATACACCTATTACAGACATGGAGATTCTAAATAAACCCAATTGCAGATAAAAGATTCTAAATACACCCCATTACAGAATTCTAAACACCCATTACAGATACAGAGGTTTAAATACACCCCAATTAAAGATATTCTAAATACACCCCATTACAGATAGAGATTCTAAATACACCCCATTACAGATACAGGAGATTCTAAATACACCCATACAGATACAGAGATTCTAAATACACCCCATTACAGATACAGAGATTCTAAATACACCCCATACAGAATAGATTCTAAATATACCCCATACAGATACAGGGATTCAAAACACCAAATTACAGATACAGGATTCTAAATACACCCCCATTACAGATACAGAGATATAATACACCCATTACAGATACAGGGATTCTAAATAACACCCCCATTACAGATACAGAGATTCTAAATACAACCCATTACAGATACAGAGATTCTAAATACACCCCATTACAGATACAGAGATTCTAAATAAAACCCCCCATTACAGATACAGAGATTCTAAATACAACCCCCATTACAGTACAGAGATTAAATACCACACCATACAGAAACAGAGATTCTAATACACACCCATTACAGAAACAGAGATTCTAAATACACACCCAATTACAGATACAGAGATTCTAAACACACCCCATTACATATAGAGATTCTAAATACACCCTATTACAGACATGGAGATTCTAAATACACACCCATTACAGATACAGAGATTCTAAATACACACCCATTACAGAAACAGAGATTCTAAATACACACCCCATTACATATAGAGATTCTAAATACACCCTATTACAGACATGGAGATTCTAAATAAACCCAATTGCAGATACAAAGATTCTAAATACACCCCATTACAGATATTCTAAATACACCCCATTACAGATACAGAGGTTCTAAATACACCCCAATTACAGATATTCTAAATACACCCCATTACAGATACAGAGATTCTAAATACACCCCATTACAGATACAGAGATTCTAAATACACCCCATACAGATACAGAGATCTAATACACCCCATTACAGATACAGAGATTCTAAATACACCCCATTACAGATACAGAGATTCTAAATACACCCCATTACAGATACAGAGATTCAATACACCCCATTACAGATCAGATTCTAAATATACCCATTACAGATACGGGATTCAAAATACACCCCATTACAGATACAGAGATACTAAATACACCAAATACAGATACAGGATTTAAATACACCCCCATACAGATACAGAGATAATAAATAAACCCCATTACAGATACAGGGATTCTAAATACACCCCCATAAATAAGAGATCTAATACACCCCATTACAGATACAGAGATTCTAAATACACCCCCATTACAGATACAGAGATTCTAAATAACCCCCATTACAGATACAGATCACATAAATACACACCTTACAGATACAGAGATTCTAAAAACACCCCATATTACGATACAGAGATTCTAAATACACACCCATTACAGAAACAGAGATTCTAAATACACACCCATTACAGAAACAGAGATTCAAATAACACCCAATTACAGATACAGAGTTCAAACACACCCATTATATAGAGATTCTAAATACACCCTATACAGACATGGAGATTCTAAATAACCCAATTGCAGTACAAAGATTCTAAATACACCCCATTACAGATATTCTAATACACCCCATTACAGATACAGAGGTTCTAAATACACCCCAATTCAGATATTAAATACACCCCATTACAGATACAGAGATTCTAACACACCCATTACAGATACAGAGATTCTAAACACACCCCATTACAGATACGGAGATTCTAAACACACCCCATTACAGATACGGAGATTCTAAAACACCCATTACGATACGAGATTCAAAACACACCCCCTTACAGATACAGAGATTCTAAAACACACCCCATTACATATAGAGATTCTAAATACACCCATTAAGACATGGAGATTCTAAATAACCCAATTGCAGATACAAAGATTCTAAATACACCCCATTACAAAGTATCTAAATACACACATTACAGATACAGAGGTTCTAAATACACCCCAATTACAGATATTCTAAATACACCCCATTACAGATACAGAGATTCTAAACACACCCCATTACAGATAAGAGATTCTAAACACACCATACAGATACGAGAGTTAAACCACACCCATTACAGATACGGAGTTCTAAACACACCCCATTACAGATACAGGGATTCTAAATACATCCCATTACAGATACAGGGTTCTAATACACCCCATTACAGATACAGGGATTCTAAATACACCTCATTACAGATACAGGGATTCTAAATACAGCCCATACAGATACAGAGATTCTAAACACACCCCCATTACAGATACAGAGATCTAAACACAACAATTACAGATACAGGGATTCTAAATACACCCATTACAGATACAGTGGTTCTAAATACACCCCATTACAGATACAGGAATTCTAAATACAACTCGTTACAGATACAGGGATTCTAAATACAGCCCATACAGATACAGGGATTCTAAATACACCCATTACAGAACAGGGTTCTAATATACCCCATTACAGATACAGAGATTCTAAATACACCCCATTACAGATACAGAGATTCTAAATACACCCATTACAGATACAGAGATTCTAATACAACCCATTACAGATACAGAGATTCTAAATACACCCCATTACAGATAAGAGATTCTAAATATACCCCATTACAGAACAGAGATTCTAAATATACCCCATTACAGATACAGGGATTCAAAATACACCCCATTACAGATACAGAGATACTAAATACACCAAATTACAGATACCGGGATTCTAAATACACCCCCATTACAGATACAGAGAGACTAAATACACCCATTACAGATACAGGGATACTAATACACCCATTACAGATACAGGGATTCTAAATACACCCCCATTACAGATACAGAGATTCTAAATACACCCCCATACAGATACAGAGATTCTAAATACACCCCCATTACAGATACAGAGATTCTAAATAACACCCCATTACAGATACAGAGATTCTAAATACACCCCCATTACGATACAGAGATTTAAATAACACCCATTACAGAACAGAGATTCTAAATACACACCATTACAGAAACAGAGATTCTAAATACACACCCATTACAGAAACAGAGATCTAAATACACAACCCAATTACAGATACAGAGATTCTAAAACACACCCATTACATATAGAGATTCAAATACACCTATTACAGACATGGAGATTCTAAATAAACCCAATTGCAGAAGATAAAGATTCTAAATACACCCCCATTACAGAATTCTAAACACCCATTACAGATACAGAGGTTTAAATACACCCCAATTAAAGATATTCTAAATACACCCACCATTACAGATAGAGATCTAATAACCCCATTACAGTACAGAGATTCTAAATACACCCCATACAGATACAGAGATTCTAAATACACCCCCCATTACAGATACAGAGATTCTAAATACACCCCATACAGAAAGATTCTAAATAACCCCATTACAGATACAGGGATTAAAATCACCAAATTACAGATACAGGATTCTAAATACCCCCCATTACAGATACAGAGATATAATACACCCATTACAGATACAGGGATTCTAAATAACACCCCCATTACAGATACAGAGATTCTAAATACAACCCATTACAGATACAGAGATTCTAAATAACCCCATTACAGATACAGAGATTCTAAATAAAAACCCCCATTACAGATACAGAGATTCTAAATAAACACCCCCATTACAGATACAGAGATTAAATACCACCCATACAGAAACGAGATTCTAATACACACCCATTACAGATAACAGAGATTCTAAATAACACACCCAATTACAGATACAGAGATCTAAACACACCCCATTACATATAGAGATTCTAAATACACCCATTACAGACATGGAGATTCTAAATAAACCCAATTGCAGATACAAAGATTCTAAATACACCCCATTACAGATATTCTAAATACACCCATTACAGATCAGAGGTTCTAATACACCACCCAATTACAGAGATTCTAAATACACACCCATTACAGAAACAGAGATTCTAAATACACACCCAATTACAGATACAGAGATTCTAAACACACCCCATTACATATAGAGATTCTAAATACACCCTATTACAGACATGGAGATTCTAAATAAACCCAATTGCAGATACAAAGATTCTAAATACACCCCATTACAGATATTCTAAATACACCCCATTACAGATACAGAGGTTCTAAATACACCCCAATTACAGATATTCTAAATACACCCCATTACAGATACAGAGATTCTAAACACACCCCATTACAGATACAGAGATTCTAAACACACCCCATTACAGATACGGAGATTCTAAACACACCCCATTACAGATACGGAGATTCTAAACACACCCCATTACAGATACAGGGATTCTAAATACATCCCATTACAGATACAGGGGTTCTAAATACACCCCATTACAGATACAGGGATTCTAAATACACCTCATTACAGATACAGGGATTCTAAATACAGCCCATTACAGATACAGAGATTCTAAACACACCCCCATTACAGATACAGAGATTCTAAACACACCCAATTACAGATACAGGGATTCTAAATACACCCATTACAGATACAGTGGTTCTAAATACACCCCATTACAGATACAGGAATTCTAAATACAACTCGTTACAGATACAGGGATTCTAAATACAGCCCATTACAGATACAGGGATTCTAAATACACCCCATTACAGATACAGGGGTTCTAAATATACCCCATTACAGATACATGAATTCTAAATACAGCTCATTACAGATACAGGGATTCTAAATACAGCCCATTACAGATACAGGGATTTTAATACACTACTACTATGCAGTAATATCCATTACTATACCCTCCATTACTGTGCAGTACCCTCCATTACTATGCAGTACCGTCCATTACTGTATTACCATCCGTTACTATACCTTACCATCCATTACTATGCCGTACCAGCCATTACAATGCAATACCATCCATTACTATGCAGTACTATCCAGCACTATGCAGTATCATTCATTGCTATGCAGAACTATCCATTACTATGCAGTACCATCCATTACTATGCAGTATTATCCATTATTCATCAATAATAAAGGAGACATTTTCCCAAGAATGAGATATCGGGTCAGTTATCTATAAAATTTGGTGTGTTCCATTGCCAGAATACTGCACTGTTACAAAAATGTTAAAGATTATGTACACTGAAAAATAATATGCCCCATTTCTATCGATAAATAAATACATGTAAGCAGTTCTATTCTGCTGCATGTCTTCAACACAGTACTTGTTTTGCTCAGACTAAGTATTAACCTCAGACTATATCTGAGGGCAAGCATTCTCAGTAATACCTATGAGGCAGGACTGGGAGAGGGAATTTCCCACCATGCAGATCACATACCAACTGTCACCATTCCAGGTAAAGCAAAACTGCTCATAACAGAAGAGTTTATGATAAGGCACTTGTTTTGACAGCTGAAATAAGAGATGCTGTAGACTGGGAAGAGTGATAGTTTCTAGTAATGGCCAATAAAAAAAAAAATCCCATTGTACATATCCTTTAAAGTTCCTGTCTAAGGAACTCTACTCTTATTCTACAGTTAGATACTGTCTAAGTGCAGTGCATAGAAAAATATAGATAATCAACCCCCCCTAGTGGACATAATGTTTTGTTCTAACCTACAAGCATAGGTTATATCTGTTGTATTCAGTTAGATCAACTGGACTTGAAGTTTAGTTCAGCCCCAAAATGAAAACTTACATACAGGTAAATCACCCCTAAAACCCTAAACTGTAATAGTTTGAAATCTGAAATATATAAGTCTAACTTGAAATCCTGTTTACCCTGTTTATGCTTCCTGGTTTTTCCAGTTAGCAACTGTCAGTTATGGATTTGACAGTTGACATCACAGCCAATGACTGAATGTTAATGCCCTGTCTGCCTCTTCTGAGCATGCTCAGGCTCAGTACAGGTTTCTAAATTGCTCAGTTTCCATGAGGCATCCAGAAGCATAGCAGGCATACAGTAATGAATTCATAGGACAAAGTATGATATATCAACATATTTTAAAGAGGCCATTCTTTCTAAAAGATGTTCTTATAAGGGTGGAGTTGTCCTTTAAAGACGTTTCGCTAGTCACCCGACTGGCTTTCTCAATTCAGAATGACCTGTACAACAATCTGTTGGCAATTATGTACACTGTAAAGGCCCAATTAGCATATCACAGCCAGGTGTTAATGACATTATGAATGCAAGGCGTGATTGCATTGTGGTTAAGAAGTGTTATAGGAATGCCCAGGGTAAGGTGTCAAAACTGCATTGTACATGTCAGACAGTTGGTGTTGAAACCCCCCCCCCACCTCTATTCAGGCTTAGTTTCTTTATTTTCACATAAATGGCCACCTTGACACCTCTCTTGAACCAGTCCTGTTCCTTTGAAAGGATGTTGATATTACAATCTTCAAAGGTATGTCCTTTTTCCTTAAGATGCAGGTACACGGCTGAGTCCTAACCTCAGGAATTGGCTTTTCTGTGCTGGGCATATGTTGGTGCAGTTGCTGTTTGGTCTCTCCCACATACAAATCTGAGCATTCTTCACTGCACTGCACTTATGATGTTGCTTTTCTTGTGTTTCGGTATTGGGTCTTTCGGATGTACCAATTGTTGCTTCAGTGTGTTATGTTTAAAGCAGACCGGGATACAGTGTTTTTTGAAAATTCTTCTTAATTTCTCAGAGACCAGTGGCTACATATGACCATGTTCTTCCTCCTGTCTTGCTTTTCCCCTTCACTGTTGGTATTCGTGTTCTTTTCTTTCCTTCTACTTCTTTTTACAAAGGCCCAGTCTGGATATCCACAAGTTTTAAGGGCTCCTCTGAGATGTTTCATTTCTTTAGCCTTCACCTCTGTGCTAGTGGGGATGTTCTCGGCTCTGTTTTGCAGGGTTCTGATGACCCCCAGCTTGTGATCTAAAGGGTGGTGGGAGTCAAACATCAAATACTGATCTGTGTGTGTTGGTTTTTTGTAAACCTCTACTTCCAGTTTACGGACACTTAAAAAGCACTTCACCTATAACATCACATTTTACAAGCTCTAATACCATAAAAAGATGAAAAAAAGCCAGATTTTTTTTTATACAAAAATCCTTTATTTTAAATTCATTACCACCATTGATTTTATTCCAGTTCTGTTTTCAGATGCTACAATAATCTGTGTATGAATCAATTACAAAGCAGAATCCAGCCGCTTACAGTTAAAACGATCACATTATGTGCACATTGAAAATGGATATTAACTAATTCCATTACTGTATAACAGTAAAATAATCTAAAATGGTAGATTGTTTTCATCCAAGAAATGTCAAACGCTAGCTAAGAGAGCAAGCAGTCAACATGAAAAAACACCCAAGATGTAGCCGGCAGACACAAAGAAGATGGTGCAGTAGAAGATGTGGATTAAGCTTTTAAAGAGAAAGTTTTGAAAATTGTTTGAAAACCTAAACTGTATCTCCTGGCAAATAGGATGCTGTCCTATTGGTTTTAACTGGAGGATTTAACAGGCAGAATTAGAAGGGCTCGTTCTTGATGTAGCGACTAAACACAATAAATGCTGCACTTGGTTTGTCTGTTGGGACCATATGACCAGCTCCCTGTGGACCAATCAAAACAGTAGATTAAGGAAATACCATAAAAAGTGATGCAATGATAGAAAAGAAGGACGGTAAAGAAAAGATCTGTACTAAAAGCGAATGATGTAGAGAATAAAATTATTTTGCATAAAACGTCTTGGAGAATAATACAAAAATACACACTCCAGCCTTGCAATACCTTGATAGTGAGAAAGGTCAGGTTAGAAAATTCTTTCACAAAGCCTCCTATCTGTTGTTGATCCCCGTCATTATACAACCATGGTCGGCGCTGTACCTGCAACTACAAATGAAATGTGCACATCATAACCTCCTACAGTAAGAGGAGCTCATTCAAAAACGTGCTAGTGCACTTCCCCTTTATTAGGCTTTATTTCCCCTTTATTATAGGACCACAATCATCAAGCCTGACTAATATCCACATCCATCTAAACATAACACAAAATTGCACATATTGCCACAATTGATCTGTATATACATGTGTAAAATTTGTAGAAATTACACCAACCATCCAATAGGGGGAACTAGAGATTAACCCTGCAGTAGGTTTGTACTGTGAGTTTAAACCAGTAACCTCCACCTTCAGCGCATGCGCATTTACCTTTTGTTGCAGAGAATCTACAAACCACTGGTCACCCAAGAAATTACAGGCCATGTCCACATCTCCATTATATACCAAGATTCTGTATTTCTGTAAAGGAGACAGGTTTAAACAAATCAGAGGTTTCACTCTCCCTACACCAATTATATTTTATGAATGAAATTGGTTTAAAGCAGGGGCATATTTAGGGAAGTATTACAGGTGCCTGGAATCCCCCCTAACAGCCTGCTCAGTGCTGTCTGTTGTTCCACTTCTCCTGGTGCTCATAGAATGATACAGTTTTACAATATTTACTGTAGTAATACAATAACTCAATGCACCATCCTTAATATAAAACTTGTGCTGTCCCAATAGGACATAAACATCCACCATACTATATAGAATACCTCCACCCCCTATCTAAGATATTTTAAATAAAGTATTTACTGTACCTACTACACTGTGATGGAGCTAAGTGAGCAGGACTAGGGACATTGAGAGATCCTGGTGGTGGTTGCCAGGGATTCTCAAATGGTGTGCCTCCAGATGTTACAAAACTCCAACTCCCAGCATTCCTCAACAACAGAGGGAATCAGGGGAATGCTGGGAGTTGTAGTTTTCAAAACATCTGGAGGCCCGCCGTTTGAGAATCCCTGGTATAGCCGACTGTCAACATTGCATTATATATATTTATATAGACTGTAAACTTTTTGGGCAGGGTCCTCTTTCCTATTGTATAACAGTATTGCTGTAAGTAATTGTAATTTTATTATATATTACCTGTGTATATAGTATGTATGACTTTGTATAATATGTATTACCCTGTATGTAACGTATGACTATGTAGTTGTAAAGCACCACGAAAGATGTTGGTGATATATAAATCTATAATACTGTATATACTCGAGTATTTAAAAAAAAACTAAAAATCCTACCTTGACTTATACTCGAGTCACTAACCTGAAACCTGGCAGCCGTATGCTTTTTTTCTCTTTCGCATTCACTGTGCTGTGTCTGGTGTCAATACTCGGCGCCGGTCTTACCCGGCGCCGAGTTGGGACGTCAAGCTCCTGAACTGTGGATGATGAAGAGAGAGGAAGCGTGCGGCTGCTAGATGTCAGGTTAGTTATTTCAGTAAGATGCAGACGGATTACTAAAGACCTTAAAGCAAGTCCTTTCTTCTACTGGAGGGGCTCTGGGGGGTAGGAGCAGTGCTTGCCATTGAAGATGTTTGGAAACTACAACTCCCAGCAACTAAAGCATGCTGGAAGTTGTAGTTTCCAAACATCTGGAGTGGCAAGGAATTGGGGGTTAGTGTGTGGGATTCCTCTCCATTTAAAGGGGAACTAATGCCTTAAAACAATACAGAATTAGGAGGATGGTATTTTTGAAAAGATTTCCTTCTGATTCTGTATTGTTTTGAGGCTTTAGTTGCCCCTTAAATGGACATCAGAATTCCCATACAGTAGTCACATACAGTAAAAGCCATACTGGATTTGGCTATTACTGTATGGGAATTCTACTGTCCATTTAAGGGGAAACTAAAGCCTCAAAACAATACAGAATCAGAAGGCAGTAGTGGTCATAATTTATACCCTCGACTTATACTCGAGTCAATCATGTTTTGATGATTACATATATTTTTATACAGAACAATAAATGTGCCCATATATAGTCCAATGTTATCGACTCCCTCTACTGTAGTAAAGGGAACTGGTAGCAGAAATTTTCCATTTTGCCCAATAGGTCCCAGTACCGACAATATTTAGCAAATTCTGTCAGATCCACCATCAGTGTCACAGCTCTGACACTGAGGACACTTCTAGTACTGTAGAGCAGATGTGGATTTCTCAATAAAATAGAACATTTGGCTGGGTACACAAGGATAAACTTTTCGTCCCGACCATTTGCCACTAGCGAGTCCAGGTGAATGTCCCCTATGGACCGCATGATCTGAAGTGATTTACCGACCTGCCCGATCACCCGTTTGTCTGATCTGCCAGCAAAACAACCACAGATTTTTCAGCCTGATATACACAGAAATATCAGTTGGTTGGGTCTGCTTGTGTGTACCCAGCTTTATTAAATATACTTTATAACAAAAGGAGAAGAGATATCTGTGTTTTCCAACTGTAATGATAATCAAGTATAGAATACATTTATTATATGATCCAAATATAATATAATATAATATATGGATGTATTTGGTCATGAACTTCCTACTGTGCTTGTTCAGTGGTGACCCATTCAGGAATCCCCCCCTTTGAAAATCCTGCGCTTGCCCCTGTAAAGGAGTTCAACACAAACACAGATACTTTCATTGAAAAATGTAGTATTTTCCTATTCCACCTTAATCTGCCTATCCAGTGATTACATTTTACATAAATAAATGTCTTTAAAGGGTATGTCCACCAATTTTTAAAGAATGGTTTATTCAGTTTAACTGAAGAACGGGAGGTAAATGAGCTATGCTTTACCTCCCCTTTCTTCAGTAAAACCTGCAGAAAAGAAGAAGAGACTTACCGCTTATTGCTCCAGCTTCTCACCGACAGGTCCCAACACATCCACGCTCTCTTGCACTGTGTGAACATGCGCGCACAATGCAAAGGACTGTTGATGCTTTGGAGAATGTCAGTGGTGTCGGAGACTGTTAGTAGCGCTGGAGCTCTTGACTCAGTAATACTATGAGCAGCTCCAATGAAGTAGAAAATTATGTTTAGGAACATTTCAAGAAAGGGATCCTGGGAGGAATTACTGTTGCAGAACCTAAAATGGCAGTTCATCCCCAAACTATGTCGAACATAAATCATTTTTTAAAATTGATATTGTCCACTGAACTTCCCCTTTAATAACTACAATCCCCCAGTCCTCAAAAAATCAAAATGCTCACCAGTGTACTCAGGAGCTTCAGGTACTGGTCCTTCATACTCTCATATACTCGCCCATAGGCGCTATAAACATCAAAGCTGCAGGTAAAAAAGCAGTTATTGTAAAACCTTTTTTGATGCAGTATCGGGTGCAATCACTCCATGCAATATACAGTTAGCTCTGGGTTTGCACTGGTTGCACCATTTCCATTGATTATAGGGACATAGTATATCTGTTCCAATGAGTGATATTTTATTTAGGATGCTAGATTTCTTTTTTTCATTTAAATAACATTTGGAGGTAAAAAATGCAACCAATTGGTTTATTGTTGGTGGTTTCCCCTTTCTATGCTCCTGATTGAATAAACATGGTTTTCTTACTTTTTTTTTTTTTGCAAACGGTTTGTTTGGTGAGCTAGGTTATTCTTAATGTATCACACCCTTAATACCTAGAACTATGTTCTGACATTCTGCTCAATTAGGAGACTGCATAATAGTGTTATTCCAGAGAACTGACAACTTCCCCCTAAAATTCTCACCTGCATACTTCCCATCCTTGCACATCAGATGGAATGTTAAGGGCCTTCCTAACAAAGAGGTTATTCAGGAACGTTCGTGTAGCAGAGCTGTTAACACAAGGTGGGTCCATACGTATTGGCTTTTGAATAACCAATAGTGATACCAACTTCTGCCCCAGACAGAGAAAGCACAAAGCAAGAAAATGTCAGAGAGAATGGTATAATTAATAATAATGGTTAATACACTCTGACCTATTACTTCCCCTTGCCACTTCTGCAAATATCTTACTAGTGGAATAATAATTCATTACTTTGCTAAAAACACACGCAAAGGTACTCACAGTGTTCCAATGTTTTAGGAGATGAGGTGAAACCATGCCAGGATGATAGACAACTATATGATCACCTTTATCTCTGAAAAAAAGCAGTCCTATCAGTATATTGTTTTTTCACCTCCCCTGTTACAGAATGGGACCCTTGGAACAGCATAACATGCAGGAAAGACTCACCTGACCTCACCTGGGGCTCCTCCTGGGCAGGACTCATATAAATTATAGATGTTCAATCCTGTGCTGTACACATCATGCATGGCTTCTTGTACCTATATGTACGGGAAGTATGGGGCACAGTTTTGAACAAAAGCATTTTCCTGTAACAATCATGAAGCCTCATTGCTAATCTGCAGCATTAATTATACTAATTATTAATTTATTATTTATGTCTGTTTAGACCCTTGAAGATGAAGACATTGAAGCAAATTATTGTATACTTACATATACACACATATATAAAACTAGAAAGAAGATGAGAAGAGGACACTACATACGTGTATCATCATTTATTGTGCAAAAAACATACAATGTTTCGGGGAGCTTCTTCAGTTAGGAAGTGGGCAGGTAGCTCCCAGAAACGTTGTATGTTTTTTGCACAATAGATTGTGATAGGATTATGTAGAGTTCTCCTCGTATCTCCTTTGTTGTTGGACCCCGGACAACCCCTATTTTTAGACATAATTCTTTGGCAGGGAACTATAGCATTAAGTAAAGCTAAACACCCTTACTATGGTAGGCAAAACATTTGGGGCAAGAGGCAGCCTAGTGCTATTAATGCAATAAGGTTTTACTGGGTGCAAGCAAGCTTGATAAATTATTGCTGTATAAGTCTATTTTAAGCAGCCAGATAGACAAAGTAGGGGAGCACTTACACGCAGTGAACAGTTTCCATCTGGATTGTTGTGGAACTGGCACGATCCACCCACACAGCAGTATTTTTGCAGTTCAGTCCAGAGGCTGCAAAAAGCAAAATAAAAAACGATCTCAGAAAAGGCTCTATGGCCCTGTAACTGTATTTGGGGCTATAAAACATGTTAAATAGGTAAATGTAAAAATACAAAATGGGATAACACACAAGGTGTCTTCATGTGTGTCTGTCATTACGTTCATCTTACACCTTCCATGAAATATAATGCAAAACATGTTAAAGAAGAGCTAAAAACTGCAAATGAATTAAAGTATAGGCACGAAAAGGGCTTTTCTGCTTCATTGCAATATTTAATACGCAGTAGATGTCTCCATTCCTATGCTTCCTACATAATGGCCTATCCATGCTGATTAAAGGGGAGCAACATTGTCCCAACAGATAGAGCACATTCACAAAGATGTGTCTCACGTCTTTCTTTGCTGTGGCTGTTGAATTATGAAATTAACCTGTGGGTACTAGGTGCCAGCAGTAATATCCCCTTCTTTGTGTTGGTGGAAGTCCTGCCCAGCTAAGTCTACACAGTACACTTCTCAGGAAGCTGCAGCCTTGCCCCCAAGAAGCTGGCAGCCAATCATGTTACAGCTCATAGACCATGTCTACCTTTAACCAGAATAGTTATGTCAGTGCATTTCACTCATGTCTCTGACACAGATATATTGCTTTTTCATACAAAAAATTCAGATTATTTCTCAGGTAGCATGGATTTAAGAAATAGAATGTAAAAATTTCAGGTAAAAATAAAAGGGGAACTGAACCTGCAATCTCATGTATTCAGACTTGCTAAGGTTTGCAGCATACTAGCCGATACCTCTGCCGATCATTTGCAACTACCCACCAGTCGCCGGGCCTCAATATCTGCCTGTATGTTGCCAGTCGACATTTTGCAGCGACCAATCAATCGGTCGATAGGAGCCCAACAGTAAGACAAAATTAAAAAACGCACCAAAAAAAGTAGCACCAATATGACAGTATATATCAGGGAGATACAATAAAAATCTTAGCGTTAAAAATTATGCAAATTTTGCCCCAACCAATCAGATATTATTTAACATTTGAAAGCTAACATCTGATCGGTTGGGGCAAAATTAGCACCATTTTAATGATAAGAACTTTTATTGAATCTCCCTGTTTATCTATTCCTAGGAAAACCATGGAAACAAAAACAAAGGCAGTAAAATCATCTACTTAGTATTGTTCCTAGTAGACTGTTCTCATACTGGCTGGAAAATAAACTACAGGCGCTTCCATATTGGTGGAGACCTCTATATAGAAAATATGTGCATAGAGATAGTAAATAGTGGGGTCCAGGTACGTGGCCAATAGATGCACAAGCTCACAGGGCTCTTTGAAAACAACATGGGCTGTAAGTTGTACTGGCAGCAATATGGAAGACCTTTTAGTTACAGATTCTACTTATTACATGTACTAAAATACAACTTACTACAGAAGTATCTTACAATGTATACACATATACATATTAGGATTAAAAAAAGGTAAAGCTGGTGAAAACACATAAAAAGACTTAATACAAAGGACAGATTGTAGTGCAAATGAATATAGTATGTAAAGAGGAAAAAATGTGACTTTCCCTTACACACTGCCCAGGATTCCGTGGTAATAAGCAAAGTATATCAGCGAGTTGTCATTATTTTCATAGCTGCTTAGTCCATTCCCCACAGCAATCCCCTAAAACAATAAAAGTTTAGTTCCTGGAATATCAAAAGGAAAGATCCTAGGGCCATGCATCTACCCTGCCTGCTTTTCCATACCTTAAGATTTATCGTGGAATCCTGAGACACCTCTACAGCCAGTGTTGGTACATACACTCCACCATAGCTCTCTCCGGTGATGTAAAAGTCATTTTTACTGAATTGTGGATACAGCTGGAAGAATTGCTTTAAGGCCAGATAATTATTGTGAGCAACCTAAGGAGGAGCAATGGGGTAACCCAATGAGTTAATGAAACAGATGTGTGCTAATGGCCATAGAAGGGTCAAATCTATTGCTTATATATACCTCTGTGTCATTTGTTTTATAGTTTTTATCATCAGAATAAGAAAAGCCTACACCAGCCGGGGATTCCAGGTAAAGAACATTTGCAATCTGAAAACAAAGCAACACCAATCAAAGATCAGGAACTGACATCAGGCAAACAGAAGGCATTGAACACATGTTTATATAACATGCTGTGAAAAAAAGACATTTTTGATTGGTTTGTTACATAATATTACAGATATGTTGCAAACAGTTTAAACAGATATAAAATTACTTTGTTCCAAGAATAGTTGTTATACTCCAGAGTCAAGCCATCAGGTTGGATCTATGTAAAGAAGTCAAAATAACAAAATTAGATATAGTTGCAAGAGACTTTAAATAACATGTTAACAAAGTTTAAATTAAAAGGGAACCCACCAGGAAAGGGCCATGTTCAGTCAGGAGACCATCTAGAGAGCTGCAACCAGGACCTCCATTCAGCCACAGGACTAAAGGATCAGAGCTGGGATCCTTCTGGGATTCCACAAACCTGGTAGAAAAAAAAATGCTCAGCGGAGAGTAAAACAAACCTTAAATTTTAGAAAGAGTTAAGCTACTCACCAGTAGTGAAGGTGCCTGCCCCCTGGTACGGTGAAAAATCCAGAGTACTGACGAAAAGATGGCTGCTTTGCCAGTCCTGGCATAAAGATAATTTCATCTGCTGTATAGACGGCAGACACAGAAAGAGCCCCCAGGAGAAGGAAGGACAGAGGAATTAGATCCATCTAAAGAGAGATCACAAACAGTGGCGTAAATAAGGAATCACTGGGCCCCCAGCAAAACTGTGATGGGGCCCCTGTCCCTGCTTCATCTACAGTGGATTTCTGGGAGGAGGCTATATCTTTCATAGGAAAAATAAGAGCATGGGGGTCCCTCTAAAACTCAAACTGCCTTTTTGTAAAGTGATGGGTAAGTAAACACTATTACCTGTAAGCACTATTTTAAAGGAATGGTTGCGCTCAATATATAAAGAGATAAGAGAGAGATAAAAGATATAAAAAGTTGTTCTCTTAAAAAGTATAAAATCTAGTAAAAACATACATTAAATGGTTAAGAATCCACTTACTTCCTAGAGTAAGGATGCAGGTTCAGTCAGTTGTAGCTTTATTGAAGTTACACTTATACACAAAAATGTGCTCAGTGCAAAATAAAAACACACTGCAGTGTTGTCAGGATCCCCTTAGACTTTCTGTGTCTGCAGGGGCCAAGATTAAAGGGTCAACGTGTTTTACTGCTTGCTGCAGCTTTCTCAAGACTATATAAACTCTATTCTCCTGTTTTCGCTTTTAAAACGCGGCATTTTGCGCCATTTTCGGATTTCCACGAGTATGCGTACCACCATGCATTCCAGCGCCATTTTGTAAAATCGCATCTGTGAATAAAGCTCGTTTTCAGCTTATATAGGGCGTATTCGGAATGCGGTTTATTTGTGTCGGGGCTCTAAAAGCTTGTCCTAAACATTCTATCATAGGTGGTGGAATGTTAGGAGATGAGAATAACGTTTAAAATGCTCTATTAAGAGTACTGGGGATGATTATGTCACTGATGGACCTGTGACATTTAAAACTGGGAGACACTGGTAGACACTGGTTAGTTGATTGCCCAGATGTGTTAAACATACATAATAAAAATATTGTAAATTATTATATTGGTAAATATTATAAAATGTGAAACAAGATAAAAACCACATAAAATCAAGTAAAATAGATGGTATAAAGACCTAATTCATAAAATAAATAGTATAAAAACATAGTTCATAGGCATGGTATGGTTCAAAAGGTACAGCACAATAACGTAATCTATCTATTACAATGTGGTTGTACAATATAATGCTATACAATATATTGGACGCACAGGGAGGAAACTAAAAGAATTGGAGAACATCTAAGAAATATCCAGAAGAGAATTAACCACACAGTACCCAGACACTGGAACGCTTGTGATAAAGGCACTAACCTGGCACGGGATACAAATAATGAAAGAACCTGAGAGGAAGGGAGACATACAAGAGTAGAAACCAAATGGATTTACAAAATGCCGACATTATTATGATTTTATGTGATTTTAATCTTGTTTCACATTTTAGAATACCAATTTACTAGTAATAATTTACAATATTTTTATTATCTGTTTAACACATCTGTGCAATCAACTAACCAGTGTCTACCACGTTATTTAGGTTATGTTTTAAATGTCACAGGTCCATCAGTAAGAACAAGCTGCAGTAGGGTCCATCAGTGACATAATCATCCCCAGTACTCTTAATAGAGCAGACAATTAGCATTTTAAACATTATTCTCATCTCCTAATGTTCCACCACCTATGATAGAATGTTTAGGACAAGCCCTTAGAGCCCTGACAAAAATAAACCGCATCCGAATACGCCCTATATAAGCTGAAAACGAGCTTTATTCACAGACGCGATTTTACAAAATGGCGCTGGAACACACTCGCGGAAGTCCGAAAATGGCACGAAAAGTTTTAAAAGGTATGTCCACCCTAAAAATTTATTTTTGATATATGATTTCCCCTGTCCCCCCAGCGGTTGGGGCTGGGGGGACAGGGGCAATCATATAACTAAAGGGTTTTAAGCTAGGGGGAGGGAATCCTGAGAGGGAGGGAGGGGGAGAAGGGCTGCAGTACGCATGCCAAACTTCTCCCGGAGGCCAGGTAGGAGGCAGAGTCCTATATGGACTCTGCTATCCTCCTGGTAGGCAGTTTTTGGGACTTTGGGGGGGGGGACTACAGGAGAACCTTATGGAGCTGGGATGTGAGGTAAGGATTAAACTACACTACAATGGGGCCAGTAGTTGGGGGGATTAGAGTTTTGGGGGTGGACATGCCCTTTAAAAGCAAAAACAACACTGCAGAGTGTGTTTTTATGCTAATTTTTATTTTGCACTGAGCACTTTACATTTTTGTGTATAAGTGTAACACAAAAATGGACCTGCATCCTTACTCTAAGTAGTGAATTCTTAACCATTTGGTGTATGTTTTTACTAGATTTTATACTTTTTAAGAACTTTTAAAACAACTTGGTCTTTTTATATCTTTTATCTTTCATATTGAGTGCAACCTTTCCTGACTAAACAAATCTACATACACATGCTCTGTACTGTTCCCTGAAACACGCTGGGAGTTAGAACAACCTCTACATAAATCTGAAAGATGGTTCCTTGCACATATCTACAGCCAGTCTTTCTGTCCTGTGATTTCCTTAGTACAGAGTTATGCCTCTGAAATTGTTATTTAGAGGAAATAGAAAAGGACTGACAGTTCCTTTATCTGTCATCTCAGTCTTGCAGTAAACTTCACATGACTATGGGCAAACCTCCTTTCTGAATAATTCTTCTCGGATATCAAGTTGATAGTATCACCGTGTAAATAGGGTCATATACATGGAATTATGATCACGTGCGTGCCAACAGATACCATAGGAATTGGTCAGCAGCATGCGGTGGTTGTAAGTGCATGAATGTGTGTATGGCTGCCTTAAGTAATTTACAATGACCTTAATTACTTTTACATGTTTCCCCAATAAACTGGCCATGCATATGTTAAAGCTGATTCAGCGTTTGTTCCTTAACCTCTGATAATATTTAACAAAACCTCATTCCCTGCATTTTTTTTGTACAGTGTCACTCTCTATACTCAAAGAATCACATCTTCATTTCTCAAATATATACAGCACCCTCTCACATCAGTATCTAGGGATGCCACCCCTTCCCTTTAAATCGAACACACACAATATGTACAAGGTGCCATTTCATTACATATATAACATGGGTGAGAGCGCACAGACCTTTTATTCAAAAAAGGACCAGGGAACGCTAAATAGATTGGTGCCCAAAGGGACAAAAACCTGAACTACTGAAAAAGGACCGAAACAAAAAGATCGGTACGAAAAAAGGCCCCTTATACATAGGCACACCCCAATAATAAGTCCATAAAAAAAATCACTATTCGCTTGCTTGCTTCAAATCTCATACAGTGTCAATTTATTAAACCCTAAAGTGCATGTCATATGATTATAGCACCTACAATCGTAATAAATAAATTACACATAGTTAGCATAACCCATCATAAAAACACATCCCTGACCGTTATCAGAGAAATTACAAAGGCTGTATGGGGCCCGGTTAATTAGTTCAAAAGCTCTCCAAAAGTTTTGTTGGTATAAATGCATAGGGTATATTGAATCCAAAATCCATTCAAAACGTCCAGTCCTCTTGCCCACCAAATTTCACAGTGGTATATAAGTTGGAACAATATAACAATATATCAAGATGATTAAATGGAATAAACTCTTCCTTGCAAGTGTTGCAACCGGTGGTTACATTTACTTAGGAGCATGTCCTCCGTTAAAACCCAATGTGATAATGTCTACAACTCCAGTTCAAATACTTAAGAGCTGATTTCCACACAGTAATAGGTATAAATGTTAGACATTTTGTCAGAGCTGGAGTATCGGGACTTGTGTGACCCACTCGCATATAGAGTCTCTTCACCAGGGTGTTTTTGCAACCTCCTGCAGCTGTCGGCCATAAGGCACTCTTCCAACTACTAGCACTCCGGAATCCCAGACCAGCCAATCTCCTCGCATCGGCTTTCTAGAAGCTTTTGAACTGATTAACCGGGGCCCCATACAGCCTTTGTAATTTCTCTGATAATGGTCAGGGACGCCTGACCGATTGTTTGAGTGTTTTTATGACGGGTTATGCTAACTATGTGTAATTTATTTATTACGATTGTAGGTGCTATAATCTTATGACGTGCACTTTAGTTATATTGGGTTTAATTGACACTGAATGAGATTTGAATCAAGCGACTGGTGATTTTTTATGGACTTATTATTGGGGTGTGCCTATGTATAAGGGGCTTTTTTTCCTACCGCCATTTCATTACATACAATGCTGTAAGGCTACACTGAAACCGATGCAGCCCACACCATGCTTTTAATGTAAAGTCTGACAGCCGTTCAGCCTACATGTCAGTTATTAATATAAACGATTAGTATAGCGCTGTGCAACTCTAGGATGTCTGTCTGTATGTAGTACGTGTGTATGTATGTAGCACGTGTGTATGACACAGGTTACTGCTGTTCATAGTAACTACAGGAACACACACTGTTACTTATTACTAATTCCTTATAAATAAGAACTGGTGCATAGAGTACACAGGGTAAAATGCCCCTGGTTATGTTACTTGGCTACATGAACTCAGAACTACCAGCTGCAGACCGTTCCCTGTCCTACATTCCCTCCTCCTCTCCCCAAACTCCAATCACACACATCCCTCTGTCTCGACATTTCCAGTCACTGTGTTAACAGCCTCACCTTCTTCTATCCGGCTTCCTTCACCACTCCTCACTCACTTCCTGGTTCTTCAATAACAAGGCACAAAGTCATGTGATTGTGGATCACATGGTGGGGGAGGGTGTGACCTGTGGGGAAGGAGTTCTGTGCTGGGCCTGGTTAGCTGGGAGCTCTTTGTTCTGTACAACTAGCACATATAGATGCAATACAAGTTTTGCCTGTTAGCTTTTTATTGACTGCAGTTAGATAATAAATGATTGGTTGCTGCAGATTAATAACAGATAGACGCCATTCACTCTATTTATTGTGTCTATACAGATGTGCGATCGCAAGATCGGACCTTGGTGATCATTAAAGAGGCATGACCGAGCGCCTATACATTAAAAGATACTCTCCCAAAAAGGCCATTCGTCCTACATTCGCGTGTTGCTTATCGGCCCCACGTTCACACGTGTGTATGCCCACCACCTTTAAACCAAACACATGAAATCTACACGCTGCAAAGTACCAGTTCATTAAATGTATGTTACATCGCTACACAGTGAATCCAATCCAGCCTGTATGATGAAACCAGACAATGGGGTTGATGCAATAAAGGATGAAAAAGCTTGGCCATGCTATTAATATGCATCAACCAACCATTGATTTGCATACCTGTAGACCAGGAATGTCAAACTTGCAGCCCTCCAGATGTTTGAAAACTACAACTTCCAGCATTCCCTTGCAGCAATTTAATATCTGGACCAGGGGTGCCCAACCTGAGCCAAGCTGGGGGATGCACTAGTGGACCCCCCTGCAGTGACCTTTCCGTGGGTGTAGCCCGCCCCTGCAGGCCTCTGGTTGGGCATCACTGATCTAGAGGCCCACAAGTTTGACATCCCTGATATGGATTCATTGGCCCATTTTTACTGTAGTAAATCAGTAGTAAACTATGGCAATAGTGTTTTATAGGCAATCGTAAATGTATGTTGGGAATTTTCCGACCGTGATTGTTGTTGTTCGATCATGGTAATAAAATTGCAGAGCGTGGAATCGGTGTTAATCCTTAGTGTTACATCTTTTATTGCAAACAATTGACTCTTGTTTCTTTTTTGCCAGATATCTCCTTATCCTATAAGTGTCCTAATGTTATTATTTTATTCGTAATAATTCATAAAATGAGACTGTAAGGATGTTTTATCTCAGTGATAACATGCTATGTGTGATCCAACTCTGCTCTCCCTAAAAGGATCTGCATGCTAAGTATCCTCTTCAGTACAGCTGTCACTGGGCAGGCTTTTTATAAAAATAGCACCAAGGCAGCCTGTCATTATGTGCTGGGACAATGACCATGCAGTCTCAACCATTCATGTGCTTTCACAATATCCATGGTACAAATGTTCGAATAGACCAATCTGGAACTCATGCTACCAGGGAAGAGAGTTTTGCTAATGGCATCTGCTTCAGTCGGGAACCACTGGAGCCTGGGCAGATATTTTTGGTAGAAATCGAGGATAAGGAACTGGGATGGTGTGGACATCTGAGGGTGGGACTGATGGCTCGGGACCCACACAGTCTTGAAATGGTGCCAGAGTACTCTCTTCCAGACCTTGTTAACCAAGGGAACAGCTGGATCTTTGCTATTACTCGAAACCACAATAGGGTACAATCAGAGGAGGAGAGCAATTCAAGGGCAATCAGGAATCTTCTTTCTGACCCCTACCTCAAGGTTGGCAAATATAAATTTCCTAGAGAAAAACTGGTTGCTCGTAGTAGGCCAGGGCGCTTTAGCCATATCTTGGATGAACTATACAAATCTAACATGCTCCCACCTACAGCCCTCAGGAGTCGAATAGGGGTATTATATGAACCTCAACCTGATGGGACTCGACATATGCACATCATCATAAATGGTGAAGATATGGGACCCAGTGCAAAAGATATTCCACCCACACAACCTGTATATGCTGTAGTTGATGTTTTTGCCTCCACCAAGAGTGTCCGGATTATTCAGTTAGAATATGGCTGTATGTATCAATTACTGTGTGCTATGTAACATCTGACGCTAGTGTAGACATTGGGCATACTGTAACATACTATGTAATTCAAGGACATTGTTTTCTTTTACATTGACAAAAGCAAAATGGCCAGGCAACCAATCAAAAAGTTCTCTTATTTTTAGAGAGCAACGTTTTGGCCCAATCGATCACCTTTAAGTCAGATTGGGCAGTGATTGTTGGTGGTACCATCAGCCGACCGATCCCAGCAAAATTAGTCATTTAGAATGATCAATTTTAGCAAAAACGGTTGGTCCAGGTGCCAAATACTGTTCACTTTCATGACACTTCAGACTGACTTACTGATTGATATAATGGATAGTAAGTTGTTGGCCAGGAGCCAGGTTTGTGATTTTTTTGTATTTGGCCTAAAGGCTTGTACACACGCACGATGTGTGCACCAAGCAACGACCCCTGACGAACGTCCGAGAATCGTCCGAGTTTATGCATTCAGACAGGGGTCGTTCGTTGATCCGCCCGGCAGATCGACGAATGACCCTCGACCGAACGCATACACTCGGACGATTCTCAGCTGAAAAGCCCATTCGGCTCGGGTAGTTACTCGGCCGCACATCTTGCGTGTGTACGAACTTGAAAGCTGGCCCACACCTCAACATTACAACAATTAGCTATTTGATCTGCATTGAATGTTGAATCAACTGTAATCTCTAGTGGAGCGGTCAGTTTAACCTGCGGGATCATGTTTTATGTAATTACAATCAATATTATTTAAATGTAACTCAAAAGTCTGGACAAATGTTTTTAGCGTATGGTCAGCATTAATCAGTTTATAGTAGATAGTGAACAATTATCGTCTGATATTAGTTACAACTTTATGTGCATTGGCAGCCCTCAAAAAAAGGCTGATAATTATAAATGCCGTTACCCTATTAATTAGCCCAGTTTATCAAATACTAATTCTTAAACTACGTACAGACATAAGATTCCAAACGCATCATCCGCATCTTTAATCCACGAGCACCGAGAGCGAACATCCTTAGCTGCATCATTCACATCGCCAACGCCCACCATGGGGCACTATGGGGTCATAAGTAAAATTTTATGTCTGTATGTAGCAAATAAGTTTGCATTGCTGCTCATTTCTTTTTAGCCTAAAGGTTGACAAAGTATACAGGTATTGTATATATAAACAACTGAACGTCTTCAATTAACGTGAAAAGTGTATATTCATTAATTGAGTGAGCATTCCCTTTAGATTATCTTATAAATTCTTACACATTAAAATGAGATAAAGTAAGTGTAAGGGCACGGCCACACTGCAACGCAAACATAATCGCATGCGATTTCATGTGCGATTTCGTTGTGTTTGCGCGTGCGTTTTTTTCATTAAGTATTGAAAAATACATGCAAAATGCGGAACGCAAATCGCAATGCACGTTTTCGGTGTGTTTCCGTGTTTTCAATGATCTGAAAGCGCAAACACAGAAAAATCGCAGCAGTGTGGCCTAGCCCTAAGATAGATATACACACAAACAGCTAAACTATACATACAACCACTAGTGTACTGCAGGATAAACTATCACAGGCTATAAAGTGTAGATTGCTTATTTTAAAGAACTAAAATGTAGCACAAAGATGTTCTTACAGATAGGATACAAATGGAAATGTGTCAGTACTCAAGGACGGAATTACATCTCAGGAACCTGTAGGCACAAAAAGCCTGGAGCCCTTTACCCCACCCCTAATCACAGGCCACACATACCTAACCACACCCATTTTCACTTTTTTATTTAGTTTAAAAGTTGTGAACAGCAAAAAACATGAACTGATTAAAATGGTCAAATACTTTTTAAAACCTTAAAGAGGAACTGTGGTCCAAAAATGACTTTAGGTAAATTGATAGGAATTGCTCTCCTGAGAGTTTTTGCAATTTATTTCCATTATTTATTTTACATAGTTTTGAGGACATTTACATTTGTGTGTGTGATATGGCAGCAGCATCACCAGGTCCCCTGCACTTCCTGCTCTGAAACCTGTCAGTCAATCTGCCCTGTCTCCTCCCCTTTACAACCCCCCTGTTCCCTCCCACTCATGGACCCCATGGTCCTTTACAGTTGCAGGCCACCCTTGGCCCATTCCCTTAAAGCCCCATGTGGCCCCGCCCACTCGCGGGTGCCGCATGGGGCTGTGAGAACTTTTTCACATAGTGAGAGAAGGGCTGTAGATTCCCTTACCTTCTCTGCAGCTCCTTCACACAGCAGAGAGGAGGAGGGACTTCCTGTCTCCCTCACACACTGAGGGAGTCTGAGGCTGTGCTCGCCAGCAGCACTGTGCAGGAGAAGCCTTAGGAATGTCACATGTCAGCCTCCCATCCATTAACTTTCTGGTCAGTCATTTCTTTATATCTTGGGCTGTGGAGCACGTAGAGAGGTGGTTGATGGCTCGTTTTAATGGTAGGAAACTGGCCTTTCATTGAAACTCAACTTGTTTGGAGACCACAGTTCCCCTTTAAAAACAGAGGAGGACCAAAAAGGAGTGGGGGGAGATTGACAGCCACAACTCAAACCACTGATGCCCCTAGGCACATGCCTACTGTGCCCAATTGAAAATCCAGCCCTGTCAGTGCTTTTTGAATGCTAATTATATCTATATTTAATGTAAAACTGTAAATACCTGCTATATTTGTATGAACTAGTGACAAACTACATAAACCATATATATAATATGGCACTTTATGAATGTTATTTAATAGTTGTCTTTTTGATGGTGACAGTCTGGTAAAGTAATATCCTCTAAATATTGAGTTCGACATTGATACCGAAGAAACATAATTGTCATTTGTTTGTTTTCAGTTCCCTCCCTGCAGACTTTTTGTCGCCTGGTTATCCAGAAACACATTGTCCACCGACTAGATATTGACGGGCTTCAATTGCCAGAGCTACTGAAGAATGTCTGCAAGTATGACTGACAGCAGCCAATATCTAGATAACGGAAGGCACTAAACTGTCCAAAGGAAAAGGCATTGGCTGTGATTTACAGTGTACAAAAGTAGAGATGTGCACAATGTCTGTGCAAATGTTTGTGCTATTAGGGTATTTTAGCAACCCTGGAAGAGCTCAGGGACAGATACTGAGGATACTGTTGAGTGGGTCCCTTAATGCTACCTGGTGGCCCCAGAACCGCAGTTCAATACTGTTAACATTGTTCTTTGTTAAGGGATTTACATTAGGTATATATTATCCCCCTAAACAGGCCTTTAGAAAACTCGTGTTTGCACCTTCTGGCATGAGACACACAGAGCCACCACTTAAACTATTTTCTTTATGTATTTGACAAATGGTAATATTGACTTAAAAAGTGTAATCAATGTAACTTAATTTCTTTTTTAAGGTGTTTATGTTTTGTACTAATGTTGTTTCTAGTTCTGTATGCCCTTCCTGTGTCATTGTTCATTTTGCTTGTCTAAATGGTTTGAGTAAACCCAGCTATAGACTTCCTACTGCTCTGGTGAGTATGTGGTATGAAGAAAATAAACCCAGTCTTTTCATGGAATGTAGTGCTTTTTAGGGATTTTGGCAGATTAGAAACTGATGTTTTATAACCTGCCAAAATAGATCACATTACGGTGGTTTACATAAGACAATAGTTTCAAAGAATTGTTCATTGTTATAACTGACTGTCCAGAATTCCTTTATGTGTGAAAAAGTCTCTTTAAGGAGAACTAGCATGTCATTTTTGTTTTTGAATATATTAAAAACACTTACCTGCCTCCCTGGATACTGTTTGGTGATTCAAAATGGCTAGTTAAGTTAGCACTAAATGGCTGTAGCAGCTTGTGTCCATTACATTAATCCCAGCCTGAGTGGGCTGATGTACCTCAGCATGACCACCAACAGATGGGGTTAAGAATTAAAGAGGCATTGACAAAAATTCATTTTATAAACAAAATTTTCATTAATGGAAAATGTTACATAAATACAATATCTGCTTTAACAAAATGTCAGACCACATTTATTCAGTTCCATCTGTGCTATAAAAAGTAGTGGGTATAAAATAGTTTTATTAATATATATTAGTAGAGTTTTGAGGGGAAAGTATATATATTTTCCCTGTTTTGCCTGTGGTATAATGTAAGCCAGTTTTGAGTTTTTTATAGTATTAGGAAGTATAGACTCTAGAACATTTAGCTAAGGTTATTACAAAATGCTTCTTTTTTTAGTACAGCAATTAAAGGGTAAATATGATTAAAAACGCTTTATCTGACTTATGGGTCAAAAACAGCTTTACACAATACATAACTTCTCTAATCCTAAAACACTGTCAACTATACAATCACTATAATTAGGTAGCCAATAGTGATCATTACATGTTTGGTGACTATATAGAGTATAGGGAGAGAAGTTTGGGAATTTGAGGGGGGGCCGTTTGTAATTGATTATAAACAGAATCCAAAGGAATCTGGACTTTTTGTTAGGAAAAATATAGAAAAGCAACTGAAACATTTATTATGGAAAAAAGGGAACACCGCGCAGCCTTGAAATAGCTAAATCTAAAGGTTCATACAAACGCGTGATTATAGGGGCCGACTATTGTGCCATGTATGGGTGCTTCATCGGCTGAAACAGCCAATTAGTCGGGCTGACTGACCAATGAGCCCTTTTGCCTGGTGAAGTGCCCATACACGGTACGATAATCAGGGAAAACTGACATTCATACACATTGTGTGTTGTGGGTCAGCACATGTGTATGAGGCTTTAGGTTCGATACACATCGTCCGTTATTTCAGCCCAAATCACTTGCGCAACCAAAATTGGGGCTATCCGGCACACCAAATTTACAGTCAAACTATGAGTCCGCTACATGTCATTTCTTAAGCAAAATGGATTCAGCATGAATCAACACAGAGCTGCAGCTGTGAACAAAAGTGCAGGTTTTATTACAGAAACATGCGGTGCTACATGTTTCGGACCACACATCCTTTCTCCAGCATGAGAAAGGACGTGTAGTCTGAAACATGCAGCACCCGTTTCCATAATAAAACATCTTGCATGACAGATCCTGTTTGTCATCTTTGACAGATTAGTACTGTGTGTACCCACCTTTACTTACAGAATTTATGTCAACCTGTTTTTCTTTTATAAATACTATAACATCAAGTAGGACTGCCAAACACAAATAGTAAATAATACAATTTTCTTACAGTAGTTTGTGGCACATAATATCTAAAAAAAACACTAGGGGGTCCCAAAGAACATCTTTAACGTTCGGTAACCTAAAATGTATGAAAGGAACCCGATCTATAGCTTCACCTGATCATATGGTCCAATCCAAGCGTCTGCTAGATCCCTCAACATACTATATCGTTGCTGAAATACCTCAGTACTACACTCTGCTAGTAAACGGGTCATCTGGTTCATTAAAGCCTCCACATGCCTATGTTTTTCATAGAGCCCTGCGCCTTCACCACTGATAATTTCTAGGGTAGGAATGGCTACAGGCGGTATGTTTTGGTGTCCTTGCGGCTGTTTTTGCCAGGAGCTGTCAAACATTTCAGGCTTTATTACCTTCTTATTAACAGTGAGGACAGCCATTATATGGCGGCATGGTAATTTCAGGCACTGGTAGACGTAACAGGTACAGGTATTGGGATTTGTCAGGTTTACTTCATGCGGGTTCTCAATTAGCTGGATATTTATATTTTTGTCCATTTTGAGCATGAGCTCTTCGGACTTCTGAGCAGCACAAAATTCCTTCATGCAGAGATCAGAGGCTGCGGGAATACAAATACGTTCCAGTGATTCACAAATTAATAATCCAGCCTCTGATTCACTTTCGGGGTCCAAACTAGAATTCTGTATCTCCTTCACAGAACTCAAGCAAGAATCTGACACCGTTTCAGGTTCCAAAGAAGAGGTTGATGTTGTAGGCATCACTATATCCATCAGCATGCACTGTTCCCCACACAGCAGGGATTCATGATCAGTGCTGCAGGTTTGCCCATTAGGTCGCCAAAAGCCTGTTGTGTTCTCTTGTAAGAATTTAGCCATAGCAGTGATGTTGGCCTCCAGCCCACTGGATTTATTAAAGATATTGTTTAATTCCTTATAGGCCAAATCTATAGTATGCAAATACACAACACATTGAGAAAATGTTCTCCAGCGATGCACAACCCAGACTGAATCCTCAAGAAGCAACTCTGGCTTTAGCTTTGCTACCTGATCCAGTTTAAGGTACTTGTGTAGGGTCATATGGAGTTCCTTTAGGTTATCAATGGACGCCGAACACATTGTTGTTTTCAGTGCATCCAGCAGAAGCTTCTCTGTCTCAATAGGCAATGATAGTTGGTGAATCCTTTGCTGTATAAATTTAGCAACATGATAAGCAGAGAAAATAACCTCAGCTGATGGAAACATTTTTGATATGACATCGGCCCCTCTGAACACAGGGTCTACAAGAAAGGTTTTGACATCTGACCAACAGGAATTAAAATTCTTTAACACGGCGAACATGTTAGTTAGGCTGTCTGAAGTGTCATCTTTAGGGAGAGCAATGTGTACAAGTTTTACAATATCATACTCCATCCTCATACAGGGTCCTTCTGCCACAAAAACATACAGGACCTTATCACTTGAACTGCTCATGCGAATCATCAACAAGACTTTAGGGCACTCACTAAACAATTTAGCCATTGAGCTGGATTGGAAATTTAGGGACTCAATATTTTTTGAAGAATCCAATGTAAACAGCAGCTGAGACTGAGGATCATTGGCCACCAGGTTCTGCAGTAATGGTAAAGCATTATCACTTGATGTACAATCTTGTGATGAATTTGATTTCATTTTCAGCATCTGTTAAGAGATCACACACAAAAAAACCCACTTAAGGTCCATTTTAATTAGATTTATGTCACATATAGTCTCTTCCACTAGACAGAGCATGATTTTAAAGGGCATTTCCACCCCCTGAAATAAAAATGAATCTTTTGTAGTTTACCTGTAGTTCTAAACCTCTTACTATTAAGGCTGTGCACACGTGGTCCGATTGACCACCGCAACCAGAATTTCGATTAATCTGGCTAGTCGTGATGAACTGATGTTTGTCAAACGTTTATCTAAATCGTCCGATCAGACATGCTGGTAAATTTCGGCTGTGGTATTTTTTCATTTTACCAGACCGTGTGTACCCAGCCTAAAGGTAATGGATAAATTCCAAAGCAAACAAAGGTGATGGAAAGCGCACACTGTTAATCGAAGAATTCTGTTTTTATTGCATCACTAAACACACAACTTTCGGAGAACGCTATGTCTCCTTCATCAGGTGTGACACCTGATGAAGGAGACATAGCGTTCTCCGAAACGTTGTGTGTTTATGTGATGCAATAAAAACAGAATTCTTCTGATTAACAGTGTGCGCTTCCATCAACCTTTGTTTGCTTGTGCTATAGCGTGGAGTCCTTGAGGTAGAGGACAGAGGGAAGCAGCACCTGAAGTATACTGGCACATTGCCTGAAGGAGTGCCTAGGCTCATAACCATACTAAATGGATAAATTCCATCGGAGACAGTATCGGCATTTAGTTGCCCTTCTCTGAACCCTTTAAATTTCAAAGGTAAGTTATTTGTTAGTTTTTTTCCTGTCATTTGCAAATAGTAGATTTTAATATTTATTCCAGTATAACATCATTATATAGTAAGGAGTCTCCTCCCACTCAGTCAGTGTCTATGGTGCTTTGATTGCGATATTTACAAAAATGTGAAGCTGGATTAATCTGCTCTGAAGGTTTTATTCACCTTCAGAAAGTGAAAGTTTCAGTCACCTTCTGACAGGTATCCACAGTAGAATATAAGAACCAGCATACTCCAGTCTTAAATGTCTATTATACTCATCTTCCCTCCGCTACTCTTCCTTAGTCAGTACTTTCTACCCAGGTCCTCACCCCTGAGTTCGCTTAACTTGCTGCAAATACTTACTTACACGCTGCTCCGTAGGCTCCGCCCCTCCTCTCTTTGTGCGACGAGGCCAATAGGAAGACACGCTCATTGCAGAGCGTGTCTTACCATTAGCCTCGTCGCCGACAGGGCTCACCAGAGCAGCGCGTAAGTAAATGAAGCAAGTTTAGCGAACCTAGGGGTGAGGACCTAGCGGTTCAGGTCTTTACCCTGGGTAGAAAGTACTGACTAAGGAAGAGGAGCGGAGGGAAGGTCAGTATAATTGTCCTTTAATCTTCAATGTTTTAATAGTGCATATATTGATGGTGTATAGTTCAGAAAGGTACAATATTGAAAAATGCATTGCATTTAAAATATAAACAGGGTTATTCAATAAAAGTTCTTATTGTTAAAAATGGTGCTAATTTTGCCCCAACCAATCAGATGTTAGCTTTCAAATGTTAAATAAGATCTGACTGGCTGGGGCAAAATTAGCACCATTTTAAACAATAAAAACTATTATTTAATCTCCCTGAATATCTACACTCTGAAAGGATGGCTGATATTTTTAAATTAGAAGCATGACACAGACTGTATTGTATTCACTGCTATATAGCCTTGAGACAACAGTTCCCCTTTAAGACGGGAAAAAGTATTTAAATCTACTAATTACAAATGAAAGGTTAAAGGAACAGTTCACTGGAAAAGTGAACTATTTCTATAAAAACAAAACAGGAACAAGACAAAAAAAAAAGTGCATACATACACTTCAAGGCAAGAACTGTGGCAGCTGTGTGCATTTTGGAGGTCACAAACCCCCCTAATAGTACCCAAGGTGAGAACCTAAACTGCTAGTTCCTAATCACTTGGTTTGCCCTTTCAATCATTACAAAGCCTAGCTCATAATGCCGGTCTTGCTTCACCCACTCACACAAGACTGTTCCCAGTCTTCCCATTAGACAATCACAAAACTATGGTGGATGAAGGGAGAGGCTGTCACTATGAGTAAAGGCTCATACACATGTGCGACCGCGGGTCCCGACCTGCGACACACGGTGATTGTTGAATGACCGACTTGGCGGATCTCCATACGAATGACCGTTTCGACCGATAAAGCGCTGATAAAGTGTTCGTTCGTACACATCGTGCGTCGCAGGTGCAAGCCTTTAGACTTCGACAGTGTGGTAAGGGGCTCCGAGTGCACACCTAGCAATATAGGTCCTCACCCTGGATCCTATTATGGAAGGTGCTTTGGGGTTTAATGACAAATAGTTGCACTTTAATATCAAGTTTGCTGCTTATTTGCATTACTTTTAAACACCAGCTTATAGCTGTCAGCCAAGAGGAATTTAAACCAAGCTGCAATTAAATCAGGTTGTGCTTGCTATGTAAATTCCAGCAAAAATCTTATATCATATTTAGAAAGTTATGGGAATCAAACAGAATTGGAATACTGTGCTGAGTGAGTAAAAACCGACTTGTCGAACCCCTAAATTCCCCCCATATACAAAGCTGGTTAATTCTATATTAGAAAAAGTTGGTTGCTTATTCAGTTAGTTTCTTATTCACATTTGATTGATTTTTTGTTCTGAAATTAATAAGAAACTGGTGTTTCTTAATAGGTAAATTGGCATATAATTCAGTTAAAGGACAATTATACTCACCTTCCCTCCGCTCCTCTTCTTAGGTCTGTACCTTTTACCCAGGGTAAGGACCTGAACCGCTAGGTCCTCACCCCTGGGGATAGGGAGGCATGTGTATTAAAGTGTATAAATAAATTAAAGGAGCATAATCTAAAATGTATGTTTGCAAATGTGAGAAGCTTGGCTGACAAAATGGGTGAATTGTAGATAATGCTGTTGACTGAAAAGTATGATGTAATGGGTATAGCAGAAACATGGTTGAACACTTATCACGACTGGGCAGTACATTTAGGAGGATACCCCTTGTTTAGATAGGATAGAGAAAATAGTAAAGGGGAAGCAGTATGTGTTTATGTTAAACAAGAGTTGAAGCCAAATATACCGTTAATTCCCTTTCTTCTCTTCTGCCATGGCAGCGTACCATGGGGGTTAACTCCACCCAGTTCGGAGGCAGGAGAAGAACTTAAAATGGTTCCCAGACTCCTCACTCTCAGTTGAACTTTTCTAGCCAAGGAATCCGACTTATTTATACATCAATCTTCTTCCAAATAAAATTTTAGAGTGATGAATGACTAGGAACCTCGCCAAAAGTTCGGCTCGATTAATGAAAACCAAATCCAAAACCATAATATACAATCAAGGCATCAAAGTTATCCTCACTTTAATGATTAATGATTAGTAAACAAGGGTAGGGAAACTCTGTACACTGTCATGGCAGAAAAGATGAAAGGGAATTAATGGTAAGCATAATTCATACTTTCTTCCCCCGGCCATGCCAGTGTGCACCATGGGGATGTCCCAAAGCAAATAATTAATGGGTGGGCACTACTGTCTGAAGAACCCAGGCAGTTAAGAGATCCAGGCAGTGTCCCTACATCCAACTTATAATGTCTGACCGAGATAGCATATCCTTTAATTGAACCTCTAAAATTAACAAATAAGAACAAGGATCTTCTGAATTCTTTTGTCCTATCAATATAAATTTTGGCTGCCCTAACTGGATCTAGACAATGATACTTGGCTTCTTTAATATTATTAGGCTGAGGGCAAAATGAAGGCAATACAATCGGTTTATTAATATGAAATTTAGATACAACCTTGGGTCTAAACCCTGGAGGAGTTCTAAGTATAATAGACTCCCCCCCCCCCCCCCCCCCCCCCCCCCCCCCCCAACCCTACCCCTACCTCCCCGCTGGGAGTGTCACTAGCTGTATTGCAGGGGGAGTGCTGGAAGACAGAAAGTGTATTTCAGTGGGGATACTGGGAGTGTCACTAGCTGTATTGCAGGGGGAGTGCTGGGAAACAGAAGGTGTATTTCAGAGGGGATGCTGGGAGTGTCACTAGCTGTATTGCAGGGGGAGTGCTGGGATTTATATGGACTAATCTATGTAGCCTACCAAAATTGTATGTCTAAAACACATATACAATATTTTTTAAAAATCACTAATAAAGATATACATAATAATATATACAATATTTTTTAAAAATCACTAATAAAGATATACATAATAATAATCAATGATATAAACTGTCATAAAAACACACACACACCAATCATAATAAAATTCATATATACACATACAAATAAAATACACAAACATACATGAAAAAAAGTTTGGTCATGCAGTTAAAAAATACACACAATGAATAAAAAATAATTTCATTTGGATTAATTTATAAAATTCATTACTGTAGAATTTATAAATATTAAAATAAAAAATGTATTGTCAATCAATATAAATGAAATATATAAGCTTTTAACAAGTACCAGTTACAATTATACACAAAAAATGTGTCAGATGCAAAATAAAAAACACATGCAGTGGTTGTCAGGATCCCCTTAGACTCGTCGGTCTGCAGGGGCCAAGATTAAAGGGTCAACGTGTTTTACGGCTTGCTGCGCTTTTCCAAGAATATATAAACTCTATTTCTGTTTCTTTTAAAAGCGGCATGCATTTCGCGCGCCCATTTTGGATTTCCACAGAGATGCGTACACCATGCATTCCAGCGCCATTTTGAAAATCGCTTGTGAATATAAAGTCGTTTTAGCTTATATAGGGCGTATTCGGAATGCGGTTTATTTGTGTCGGGGCTCTAAAAGCTTGTCCTAAACATTCTATATAGGTGGTGGAATGTTGGAGATGAGAATAACGTTTAAAATGCTCTATTAGAGTACTGGGGATGATTAGTGCACTGATGGACCGTGACATTTAAAACTGGGAGACACTGTAGACACTGGTGGTTGATTGCCCAGATGTGTTAAACATACATAATAAAAAATTATGTAAATTTATTATTGGTAAATATTATAAATGTGAAACAAGATAAAAACCACATAAAATCAAGTAAAATAGATGGTATAAAGACCTAATTCATAAAATAAATAGTATAAAAACAAAGTTCATAGGCATGGTATGGTTCAAAAGGTTCAGCACAATAACGTAATCTATCTATTTCAATGTGGTTGTACAATATAAGCATACATATATTGGACGCACAGGGAGGGAAACTAAAAGAATTGGAGAACATCTAAGAAATATCCAGAAGAGAATTAACCAACAGTACCCAGACACTGGAACGCTTGTGATAAAGGCACAACCTGGCACGGGATACAAATAATGAAAGAACCTGAGAGGAAGGGAGACATACAAGAGTAGAAACCAAATGGATTTACAAAAATTCCGACATTATTATGATTATGTGTTTTATTTTAATCTTGTTTCACATTTTAGAATATTTACCAATTTACTAGTAATAATTTACAATATTTTTATTATCGTTAACACATCTGTGCAATCAACTAACCAGTGTCTACCACGTTATTTAGGTTATTTTAAATGTCACAGGTCCATCAGTAAGAACAAGCTGCGATAGGGTCCATCAGTGACATAATCATCCCCAGTACTCTAATAGAGCAGACAATAGATTTAAACATTATTCTATCCTAATGTTCCACCACCTTGATAGAATGTTTAGCACAGCCCTTAGAGCCCGACAAAAATAAACCGCATCCGAATACGCCCTATATAAGCTGAAAACGAGCTTTATTCACAGACGCGATTTTACAAAATGGCGCTGGAAACACTCGGGAAGTCCGAAATGGCACGAAAAGTTTTAAAAGGTATGTCCACCCTAAAAATTTATTTTTTGATATATGATTTCCCCTGTCCCCCCAGCGGTTGGGGCTGGGGGGACAGGGGCAATCATAAACTAAAGGGTTTTAAGCTAGGGGGAGGGAATCCTGAGAGGGAGGGAGGGGGAGAAGGGCTGCAGTACGCATGCCAAACTTCTCCCGGAGGCCAGGTAGGAGGCAGAGTCCTATATGGACTCTGCTATCCTCCTGGTAGGCAGTTTTTGGGACTTTGGGGGGGGGACAACAGGAGAAACTTATGGAGCTGGGATGTGAGGGGTAGGATTAAAACTACACAATGGGGCCAGTTAGTTGGGGGGATTAGAGTTTTGGGGGTGGACATGCCCTTTAAAAGCAAAAACAACACTGCAGAGTTGTTTTTATGCTAATTTTATTTTGCTGAGCACTTTACATTTTTGTGTATAAGTGTAACACAAAAATGGACCTGCATCCTTATCTAAGTAGTGAATTCTTAACCATTGGTGTGTATGTTTTTACTAGATTTTATATCTTAAGAACTTTTAAAACAACTTGGTCTTTTTAATCTTTATCTTTCATATTGAGTGCAACCTTTCCTGACTAAACAAATCACATACACATGCTCTGTACTGTGTTCCTGAAACACGCTGGGAGTTAGAACAACTCTACATAAATCTGAAAGAGGGTTCCTTGCCACAATCTACAGCCAGTCTTTCTGTCCTGTGATTTCCTAGTGACAGAGTTATGCCCTGAAATTGTTATTTAGAGGAAATAGAAAAGGACTGACAGTTCCTTATCTGTCATTCAGTCTTGCAGTAAACTTCACATGACTATGGGCAAACCTCCTTTCTGAATAATTCTTCTCGGATATCAAGGTGATAGTATCACGTGTAAATAGGGTCATATACATGGAATTATGATCACGTGCGTGCCAACAGATACCATAGGAATTGGTCAGCAGCATGCCGGTGGTTGTAAGTGCATGAATGTGTGTATGGCTGCCTTAAGTAATTTACAATGACCTTAATTACTTTACATGTTTCCCCAATAACTGGCCATGCATATGTTAAAGCTGATTCAGCGTTTGTTCCTTAACCTCTGATAATATTTAACAAAACCTCATTCCCTGCATTTTTTTGTACAGTGTCACTCTCTATACTCAAAGAATCACATCTTCATTTCTCAAATATATACAGCACCCTCTCACATCAGTATCTAGGGATGCACCCCTTCCCTTTAAATCGAACACACACAATATGTACAAGGTGCCATTTCATTACATATATAACATGGGTGAGAGCGCACAGACCTTTTATTCAAAAAAGGAACCGGGAACGCTAAATAGATGGTGCCCAAAGGGACAAAAACCGAACTACTGAAAAAGGACCGAAACAAAAAGATCGGTACGAAAAAAGGCCCCTTATACATAGGCACAACCCCAATAATTAGTCCATAAAAAAAATCACTATTCGCCTGCTTGCTTCAAATCTCATACAGTGTCAATTTATTAAACCCCAAAGTGCATGTCATATATTATAGCCTACAATCGTAATAAATAAATTACACATAGTTAGCATAACCCATCAATAAAAACACATCCCTGACCGTTATCAAGAGAAATTACAAAGGCTGTATGGGGCCGGTTAATTAGTTCAAAAGCTCTCCAAAAGTTTGTTGGTATAAATGATAGGGTATATTGAATCCAAAATCCATTCAAAACGTCCAGTCCTCTTGCCACACAAATTCACAGTGGGATATAAGTGGAACAATATAACAATATATCAAGATGATTAAATGGAATAAACTCTTCCTTGCAAGTGTTGCAACCGGTGGTTACATTTACTTAGGAGCATGTCCTCCGTTAAAACCCAATGTGATAATGTCTACAACTCCAGTTCAAATACTTAAGAGCTGATTTCCAACAAGTAATAGGTATAAATGTTAGACATTTTGTCAGAGCTGGAGTATGGGACTTGTGTGACCCACTCGCATATAGAGTCTCTTCACCAGGGTGTTTTGCAACCTCCTGCAGCTGTCGGCCATAAGGCACTCTTCCAACTACTAGCACTCCGGGAATCCCAGACCAGCCAATCTCCTCGCATCGGCTTTCTAGAAGCTTTTGAACTGATTAACCGGGGCCCCATACAGCCTTTGTAATTCTCTGATAATGGTCAGGGACGCGCCTGACCGATGTTTGAGTGTTTTTATGACGGGTTATGCTAACTATGTGTAATTTATTTATTACGATTGTAGGTGCTATAATTTATGACGTGCACTTTAGTATATTGGGTTTAATTGACACTGAATGAATTTGAATCAAGCGACTGGTGATTTTTTATGGACTTATTATTGGGGTGTGCCTATGTATAAGGGGCTTTTTTTCCTACCGCCATTTCATTACATACAATGCTGTAAGGCTACACTGAAAACCGATGCAGCCCACACCATGCTTTAATGTAAAGTCTGACAGCCGTTCAGCCTACATGTCAGTTATAATATAAACGATTAGTATAGCGCTGTGCAACTCTAGGATGTCTGTCTGTATGTAGTACGTGTGTATGTATGTAGCACGTGTGTATGACACAGGTTACTGCTGTTCATAGTAACTACAGGAACACACACTGTTACTTATTACTAATTCCTTATAAATAAGAAACTGGTGCATAGAGTACACAGGGTAAAATGCCCCTGGTTATGTTACTTGGCTACATGAACTCACGAACTACCAGCTGCAGACCGTTCCCTGTCCTAACATTCCCTCCTCTCTCCCCAAACTCAATCACACACATCCCTCTGTCTCGACATTTCCAGTCACTGTGTAACAGCTCACCTTCTTCTATCCGGCTTCCTTCACCACTCCTCACTCACTTCTGGTTCTTCAATAACAAGGCACAAAGTCATGTGATTGTGGATCACATGTGGGGAGGGTTGACCTGTGGGGAAGGAGTTCTGTGCTGGGCTGGTTAGCTGGGAGCTCTTTGTTCTGTACAACAGCACATATAGATGCAATACAATGTTTGCCTGTTAGCTTTTTATGACTGCAGTTAGATAATAAATGATTGGTTGCTGCAGATTAATAACAGATAGACGCCATTCACTCTATTTATTGTGTCTATACAGATGGTGCGATCGCAAGATCGGACCTTGGTGATCATTAAAGAGGCATGACGAGCGCCTATACATTAAAAGATACTCTCCCAAAAAGGCCATTCGTCCTACATTCGCGTGTTGCTATCGGCCCCACGTTCACAGTGTGTATGCCCACCACCTTTAAACCAAACACATGAAATCTACACGCTGCAAAGTACCAGTTCATTAAATGTATGTTACATCGCTACACAGTGAATCCAATCCCCTGTATGATGAAACCAGACAATGGGGTTGATGCAATAAAGGATGAAAAACTTGGCCATGCTATTAATATGCATTAACCAACCATTGATTTGCATACCTGTAGACAGGAATGTCAAACTTGCAGCCCTCCAGATTGTTTGAAAACTACAACTTCCAGCATTCCCTTGCAGCAATTTAAATCTGGACCAGGGGTGCCCAACCTGAGCCAAGCTGGGGATGCACTAGTGGACCCCCCGCAGTGACCTTCCGTGGGGTGTAGCCCGCCCCTGCAGGCCTCTGGTGGGCATCACTGATCTAGAGCCCACAAGTTTGACATCCCTGATATGGATTCATTGGCCCATTTTTACTGTAGTAAATCAGTAGTAAACTATGGCAATAGTGTTTTATAGGCAATCGTAAATGTATGTTGGGAATTTCCGACCGTGATTGTTGTTGTTCGATCATGGTAATAAAATTGCAGAGCGTGGAATCGGTGTTAATCCTTAGTGTTACATCTTTTATTGCAAACAATTGACTCTTGTTTCTTTTTTGCCAGATATATTCCTTATCCTATAAGTGTCTAATGTTATTATTTTATTCTAATAATTCATTAAATGAGACTGTAAGGATGTTTTATCTCAGTGATAACATGCTATGTGTTCCAACTCTGCTCTCCCTAAAGGATCTGCATGCTAAGTATCCTCTTCAGTACAGCTGTCACTGGCAGGCTTTTTATTAAAATAGCACCAAGGCAGCTGTCATTATGTGCTGGGACAATGACCATGCAGTCTCAACCATTCATGTGCTTTCACAATATCATGGTACAAATGTTCGAATAGACAATCTGGAACTATATGCTACCGGGAAGAGAGTTTTGCTAAGGCATCTGCTTCAGTCGGGAACCGGAGCCTGGGCAGATATTTTTGGGTAGAAATCGAGGATAAGGAACTGGGATGGTGTGGACATCTGAGGGTGGGACTGATGGCTCGGGACCCACACAGTTGAAATGGTGCCAGAGTACTCTCTCAGACCGTTAACCAAGGGAACAGCTGGATCTTTGCTTACTCGAAACCACCAATAGGGTACAATCAGAGGAGGAGAGCAATTCAAGGGCAATCAGAGAATCTTCTTTCTGCCCTACACTCAAGGTTGGCAAATATAAATTTCCTAGAGAAAAACTGGTTGCTCGTAGTAGGCCAGGGCGCTTTAGCCATACTTGGATGAACTATACAATCTAACATGCTCCCACCTACAGCCCTCAGGAGTCGAATAGGGGATTATATGAACCTAACACCTGATGGGACTCGACATATGCACATCATCATAAATGGTGAAGATATGGGACCCAGTGCAAAAGATATCCACCCACACAACCGTATAGCTGTAGTTGATGTTTTGCCTCCACCAAGAGTGTCCGGATTATTCAGTTAGAATATGGCTGTATGTATCAATTACTGTGTGCTATGTAAAATCTGACGCTAGTGTAGACATTGGGCATACTGTAACATACTATGTAATTCAAGGACATTGTTTTCTTTTACATTGACAAAAGCAAAATGGCCAGGCAACCAATCAAAAAGTTCTCTTATTTTTAGAGAGCAAACGTTTTGGCCCAATCGATCACCTTTAAGAGATTGGGCAGTGATTGTTGGGGGGTACCATCAGCCGACCGATCCCAGCAAAATTAGTCATTTAGAATGATCAATTTTAGCAAAAACGGTTGGTCCAGGTGCCAAATACTGTTCATTTCATGACACTTCAGACTGACTTACTGATTGATATAATGGATAGTAAGTTGTTGGCCAGGAGCCAGGTTTGTGATTTTTTTGTATTTGGCCTAAAGGCTTGTACACACGCACGAGTGTGCACCAAGCAACGACCCCTGACGAAAGTCCGAGAATCGTCCGAGTTATGCATTCAGACAGGGGTCGTTCGTTGATCCGCCCGGCAGATCGACGAATGACCTCGACCGACGCATACACTCGGACGATTCTCAGCTGAAAAGCCCATTCGGCTCGGGTAGTTACTCGGCCGCACATCTTGCGTGTGTACGAACTTGAAAGCTGGCCCACACCTCAACATTACAACAATTAGCTATTTGATCGCATTGAATGTTGAATCATCACTGTAATCTCTAGTGGAGCGGTCAGTTTAACCTGCGGGATCATGTTTTATGTAATTACAATCAATATTATTAAATGTAACTCAAAAAGTCTGGACAAATGTTTTTAGCGTATGGTCAGCATTAATCAGTTTATAGTAGATAGTGAACAATTATCGTCTGATATAGTTACAACTTATGTGCATGGCAGCCCTCAAAAAAAGGCTGATAATTATAAATGCCGTTACCCTATAATTAGCCCAGTTTATCAAATACTAATTCTTAAACATACGTACAGACAAAAGATTCCAAACGCATCATCCGCATCTTTAATCACGAGCACCGAGAGCGAACATCCTTAGCTGCATCATTCACATCGCCAACGCCCACCATGGGGCACTATGGGGTCATAAGTAAAATTTTATGTCTGTATGTAGCAAATAAGTTTGCATTGCTGCTCATTTCTTTTTAGCCTAAAGGTTGACAAAGTATACAGGTATTATATATAAACAACTGAACGTCTTCAATTAACGTGAAAAGTGTATATTCATTAATTGAGTGAGCATTCCCTTAGATTATCTTATAAATTACACATTAAAATGAGATAAAGTAAGTGTAAGGGCACGGCCACACTGCAACGCAAACATAATCGCATGCGATTTCATGTGCGATTTCGTTGTGTTTGCGCGTGCGTTTTTTCATTAAGTATTGAAAAATACATGCAAATGCGGAACGCAAATCGCAATGCACGTTCGGTGTTGTGTTTCCGTGTTTTCAATGATCTGAAAGCGCAAACACAGAAAAATCGCAGCAGGTGGGCCTAGCCCTAAGATAGATATACACACAAACAGCTAAACTATACATACAACCACTAGTGTACTGCAGGATAAACTATCACAGGCTATAAAGTGTAGATTGCTTATTTAAAGAACTAAAATGTAGCACAAAGATGTTCTTACAGATAGGATACAAATGGAAATGTGTCAGTACTCAAGGACGGAATTACATCTCAGGAACCTGTAGGCACAAAAAGCCTGGAGCCCTTTCCCCACCCCTAATCACAGGCCACACTACCAACCACACCCATTTTCACTTTTTTATTTAGTTTAAAAGTTGTGAACAGCAAAAACATGAACTGATTAAAATGGTCAAATACTTTTTTAAACCTTAAAAGAGGAACTGTGGTCCAAAAATGATAGGTAATTGATAGGAATTGCCTCTGAGAGTTTTTGCAATTTATTTCCATTATTATTTTACAAGTTTTGAGGACATTTACATTTGTGTGTGTGATATGGCAGCAGCATCACCAGGTCCCCTGCACTTCTGCTCTGAAACCGTCAGTCAATCTGCCCTGTCTCCTCCCCTTTACAACCCCCCTGTTTCTCCCACTCATGGACCCCATGGTCCTTACAGTTGCAGGCCACCCTTGGCCCATTCCCTTAAAGCCCCATGTGGCCCCGCCCCACTCGCGGGTGCCGCATGGGGCTGTGAGAACTTTTTCACATAGTGAGAGAAGGGCTGTAGTTCCCTTACCTTCTCTGCAGCTCCTTCACCAGCAGAGAGGAGGAGGGACTTCCTGTCTCCTCACACACTGAGGGAGTCTAGGCTGTGCTCGCCAGCAGCACTGTGCAGGAGAAGCCTTAGGAATGTCACATGTCAGCCTCCCATCCATTAACTTTCTGGTCAGTCATTTCTTTAATCTTGGGCTGTGGAGCACGTAGAGAGGTGGTTGATGGCTCGTTTTAATGGTAGGAAACTGGCCTTTCATTGAAACTCAACTTGTTTGGAGACCACAGTTCCCCTTTAAAAACAGAGGAGGACCAAAAAGGAGTGGGGGGAGATTGACAGCCACAACTCAAACCACTGATGCCCCTAGGCACATGCCTACTGTGCCCAATTGAAAATCCAGCCCTGTCAGTGCTTTTTGAATGCTAATTATACTAATTTAATGTAAAACTGTAAATACCTGCTATATTTGTATGAACTAGTGACAAACTACATAAACCATATATATAATATGGCACTTTATGAATGTTATTTAATGGTGTCTTTTTGATGGTGACAGTCTGGTAAAGTAAATCCTCTAAATATTGAGTTCGACATTGATACCGGAAGAAACATAATTGTCATTTGTTTGTTTCAGTTCCCTCCCTGCAGACTTTTTGTGCGCCTGGTTATCCAGAAACAACATGTCCACCGACTAGATATTGACGGGCTTCAATTGCCAGAGCTACTGAAGAATGTCTGCAAGTATGACGACAGCAGCCAATATCTAGATAACGGAAGGCACATAAACTGTCCAAAGGAAAAGGCATTGGCTGTGATTTACAGTGTACAAAAGTAGAGATGGGCACAATGTCTGTGCAAATGTTTGTGCTATTAGGGTATTTTAGCAACCCTGGAAGAGCTCAGGGACAGATACTGAGGATACGTTGAGTGGGTCCCTTAATGCTACCTGGTGGCCCCAGAACCGCAGTTCAATACTGTTAACATTGTTCTTTGTTAAGGGATTTACATTAGGTATATATTATCCCCCTAAACAGGCCTTTAGAAAACTCGTGTTTGCACCTTCTGGCATGAGACACACAGAGCCACCACTTAAACTATTTTCTTTATGTATTTGACAAATGGTAATATTGACTTAAAAAGTGTAATCAATGTAAATTAATTTCTTTTAAGGTGTTTATGTTTTGTACTAATGTTGTTTCTAGTTCTGTATGCCCTTCCTGTGTCATTGTCATTTTGCTGTCTAAATGGTTTGAGTAAACCCAGACTATAGACTTCCTACTGCTCTGGTGAGTATGTGGTATGAAGAAAATAAACCCAGTCTTTTCATGGAATGTAGTGCTTTTTAGGGATTTTGGCAGAATTAGAAACTGATGTTTTATAACCTGCCAAAATAGATCACATTACGGTGGTTTACATAAGACAATAGTTTCAAAGAATTGTTCATTGTTATAACTGACTGTCCAGAATTCCTTTATGTGTGAAAAAGTCTCTTTAAGGAGAACTAGCATGTCATTTTTGTTTTTGAATATATTAAAAACACTTACCTGCCTCCCTGGATACTGTTTGGTGATTCAAAATGGCTAGTTAAGTTAGCACTAAATGGCTTGTAGCAGCTTGTGTCCATACATTAATCCCAGCCTGAGTGGGCTGATGTACCTAGCATGACCACCAACAGATGGGGTTAAGAATTAAAGAGGCATTGACAAAAATTCATTTTATAAACAAAATTTTCATTAATGGAAAATGTTACATAAATACAATATCTGCTTTAACAAAATGTCAGACCACATTTATTCAGTTCATCTGTGCTATAAAAAGTAGTGGGTATAAAATAGTTTATTAATATATATTAGTAGAGTTTTGAGGGGAAAGTATATATATTTTCCCTGTTTGCCTGTGGTATAATGTAAGCCAGTTTTGAGTTTTTTTAGTATTAGGAAGTATAGACTCTAGAACATTTAGCTAAGGTTATTACAAAATGCTTCTTTTTTTAGTACAGCAATTAAAGGGTAAATATGATTAAAAACGCTTTACTGACTTATGGGTCAAAAACAGCTTACACAATACATAATTCTCTAATCCTAAAACACTGTCAACTATACAATCACTATAATTAGGTAGCCAATAGTGATCATTACATGTTTGGTGACTATATAGAGTATAGGGAGAGAAGTTTGGGAATTTGAGGGGGGGCCGTTTGTAATTGATATAAACAGAATCCAAAGGAATCTGGACTTTTGTTAGGAAAAATATGAAGAAAAGCAATGAAACATTTATTATGGAAAAAAGGGAACACCGCGCAGCCTTGAAATAGCTAAATCTAAAGGTTCATACAAACGCGTGATTATAGGGGCGACTATTGTGGCCATGTATGGGTGCTTCATCGGCTGAAACAGCCAATTAGTCGGGCTGACTGACCAATGAGCCCTTTTGCCTGTGTGAAGTGCCCATACACGGTACGATAATCAGGGAAAACTGACATTCATACACATTGTGTGTTTGGGTCAGCACATGTGTATGGGCTTTAGGTTCGATACACATCGTCCGTTATTTCAGCCCAAATCACTTGCGCAACCAAAATTGGGGCTATCCGGCACACCAAATTTACAGCAAACTATGAGTCCGCTACATGTCATTTCTTAAGCAAAATGGATTCAGCATGAATCAACACAGAGAGCGCAGCTGTGAACAAAAGTGCAGGTTTTATTACAGAAACATGCGGTGCTACATGTTTCGGACCACACATCCTTTCTCCAGCATGAGAAAGGACGGGTAGTCTGAAACATGCAGCACCCGTTTCCATAATAAAACATCTTGCATGACAGTCCTGTTGTCATCTTTGACAGATTAGTACTGTGTGTACCCACCTTTACTTACAGAATTTATGTCAACCTGTTTTTTTCTTTTAAATACTATAACATCAAGTAGGCTGCCAAACACAAATAGTAAATAATACCATTTTCTTACAGTAGTTTGTGGCACATAATATCTAAAAAAAACACTAGGGGGTCCCAAAGAACATCTTAAACGTTCCGGTAACCTAAAATGTATGAAAGGAACCCGATCTATAGCTTCACCTGATCATATGGTCCAATCCAAGCGTCTGCTAGATCCCTCAACATACTATATCGTTGCTGAAATACCTCAGTACTACACTCTGCTAGTAAACGGGTCATCTGGTTCATTAAAGCCTCCACATGCCTATGTTTTTCATAGAGCCCTGCGCCTTCACACTGATAATTCTAGGGTAGGAAAGGCTACAGGCGGTATGTTTTGGTGTCCTTGCGGGTTTTTGCCAGGAGCTGTCAAACATTTCAGGCTTTATTACCTTCTTATTAACAGTGAGGACAGCCATTATATGGCGGCATGGTAATTTCAGGCACATGGTAGACGTAACAGGTACAGGTATTGGGATTTGTCAGGTTTACTTCATGCGGGTTCTCAATTAGCTGGATATTATATTTTTGTCCATTTTGAGCATGAGCTCTTCGGACTTCTGAGCAGCACAAAATTCCTTCATGCAGAGATCAGAGGCTGCGGGAATACAAATACGTTCCAGTGATTCACAAATTAAAAATCCAGCCTCTGATTCACTTTCGGGGTCCAAACTAGAATTCTGTATCTCCTTCACAGAACTCAAGCAAGAATCTGACACCGTTTCAGGTTCCAAAGAAGAGGTTGATGTTGTAGGCATCACTATATCCATCAGCATGCACTGTTCCCCACACAGCAGGGATTATGATCGTGCTGCAGGTTGCGCCATTAGGTCGCCAAAAGCCTGTTGTGTTCTCTTGTAAGAATTTAGCCATAGCAGTGATGTTGGCCTCCAGCCCACTGGATTTATTAAAGATATTGTTTAATTCCTTATAGGCCAAATCTATAGTAGCAAAACACAACACATTGAGAAAATGTTCTCCAGCGATGCACAACCCAGACTGAATCCTCAAGAAGCAACTCTGGCTTTAGCTTTGCTACCTGATCCAGTTTAAGGTACTTGTGTAGGGTCATATGGGTTCCTTTAGGTTATCAATGGACGCCGAACACATTGTTTTCAGTGCATCCAGCAGAAGCTTCTCTGTCTCAATAGGCAATGATAGTTGGTGAATCCTTTGCTGTATAAATTTAGCAACATGATAAGCAGAGAAAAAACCTCAGCTGATGGAAACATTTTTGATATGACATCGGCCCCTCTGAACACAGGGTCTACAAGAAAGGTTTTGACATCTGACCAACAGGAATTAAAATTCTTTAACACGGCGAACATGTAGTTAGGCTGTCTGAAGTGTCATTTAGGGAGAGCAATGTGTACAAGTTTACAATGTCATACTCCATCCTCATACAGGGTCCTTCTGCCACAAAAACATACAGGACCTTATCACTTGAACTGCTCATGCGAATCATCAACAAGACTTAGGGCACTCACTAAACAATTTAGCCATTGAGCTGGATTGGAATTTAGGGACTCAATATTTTTGAAGAATCCAATGTAAACAGCAGCTGAGACTGAGGATCATTGGCCCAGGTTCTGCAGTAATGGTAAAGCATTATCACTTGATGTACAATCTTGTGATGAATTTGATTTCATTTTTAGCATCTGTTAAGAGATCACACACAAAAAAAACCCACTTAAAGTCCATTTTAATTAGATTTATGTCACATATAGTCTCTTCCACTAGACAGAGCATGATTTTAAAGGGCATTTCACCCCCTGAAATAAAAATGAATCTTTTGTAGTTTAGCTGTAGTTCTAAACCTCTTACTATTAAGGCTGTGCACACGTGGTATGACCACCGAACCAGAATTTCGATTAATCTGGCTAGTCGTGATGAACTGATGTTTGTCAAACGTTTATCTAAATCGTCCGATCAGACATGCTGGTAAATTTCGGCTGTGGTATTTTTTCATTTTACCAGACCGTGTGTACCCAGCCTAAAGGTAATGGATAAATTCCAAGTAAACAAAGGTTGATGGAAGCGCACACTGTTAATCAGAAGAATTCTGTTTTTATTGCATCACATAAACACACAACGTTTCGGAGACGCTTAGTCTCCTTCATCAGGTGTCAAACCTGATAAAGGAGACATAGCGTTCTCCGAAACGTGTGTGTTTATGTGATGCAATAAAAACAGAATTCTTCTGATTAAACAGTGTGCGCTTCCATCAACCTTGTTTGCTTGTGCTATAGCGTGGAGTCTGAGGTAGAGGACAGAGGGAAGCAGCACCTGAAGTATACTGGCACATTGCCTGAAGGAGTGCCTAGGCTCATAACCATACTAAATGGATAAATTCCATCGGAGACAGTATCGGCATTTAGTTGCCCTTCTCTGAACCCTTTAAATTTCAAAGGTAAGTATTTGTAGTTTTTTCCTGTCATTTGCAAATAGTAGATTTTAATATTTATTCCAGTATAACATCATTATATAGTAAGGAGTCTCCTCCCACTCAGTCAGTGTCTATGGTGCTTGATTGCGATATTTACAAAAATGTGAAGCTGGATTAATCTGCTCTGAAGGTTTTATTCACCTTCAGATAAGTGAAAGTTTCAGTCACCTTCTGACAGGTATCCACGAGAATATAAGAACCAGCATACTCCAGTCTTAAATGTCTATTATACTCATCTCCCTCCGCTACTCTTCCTTAGTCAGTACTTTCTACCCAGGTCCTCACCCCGAGTTCGCTTAACTTGCTGCAAATACTTACTTACACGCTGCTCCGTAGGCTCGCCCCTCCTCTCTTTGTGCGACGGGGCCAATAGGAAGACACGCTCATTGCAGAGCGTGTTATTAGCCTCGTCGCCGACAGGGCTCACCAGAGCAGCGCGTAAGTAAATGAAGCAAGTTTAGGAACCTAGGGGTGAGGACCTAGCGGTTCAGGGCTTTACCCTGGGTAGAAAGTACTGACTAAGGAAGAGGAGCGGAGGGAAGGTCAGTATAATTGTCCTTAATCTTCAATGTTTTAATAGTGCATAATTGATGGTGTATAGTTCAGAAAGGTACAATATTGAAAAATGCATTGCATTAAAATATAAACAGGGTTATTCAATAAAAGTTTATTGTTAAAAATGGTGTAATTTTGCCCCAACCAATCAGATGTTAGCTTTCAAATGTTAAATAAGATCTGACTGGCTGGGGCAAAATTAGCACCATTTTAAACAATAAAAACTATTATTTAATCTCCCTGAATATCTACACTCTGAAAGGATGGCTGATATTTTTAAATTAGAAGCATGACACAGACTGTATTGTATTCACTGCTATATAGCCTGAGACAAACAGTTCCCCTTTAAGACGGGAAAAAGTATTTAAATCTACTAATTACAAATGAAAGGTTAAAGGAACAGTTCACTGGAAAAGTGAACTATTTTATAAAAACAAAACAGGAACAAGACAAAAAAAAAAGTGCATACATACACTTCAAGGCAAGAACTGTGGCAGCTGTGTGCATTTTGGAGGTCACAAACCCCCCTAATAGTACCCAAGGTGAGAACCTAAACTGCTAGTTCCTAATCACTTGGTTTGCCCTTTCAATCATTACAAAGCCTAGCCATAATGCCGGTCTTGCTTCACCACTACACAAGACTGTTCCCAGTCTTCCCATTAGACAATCACAAAACTATGGTGGATGAAGGGAGAGGCTGTCACTATGAGTAAAGGCTCATACACCATGTGCGACCGCGGGTCCCGACCTGCGACACACGGTGATTGTTGAATGACCGACTTGGCGGATCTCCATACGAATGACCGTTTCGACGATAAAGCGCTGATAAAGTGTTCGTTCGTACACATCGTGCGTCGCAGGTGCAAGCCTTTAGACTTCGACAGTGTGGTAAGGGGCTCCGAGTGCACACATGCAATATAGGTCCTCACCCTGGATCCTATTATGGAAGGTGCTTTGGGGTTTAATGACAAATAGTTGCACTTTAATATCAAGTTTGCTGCTTATTTGCATTACTTTTAAACACCAGCTTATAGCTGGCAGCCAAGAGGAATTTAAACCAAGCTGCAATTAAATCAGGTTGTGCTTGCTATGTAAATTCCAGCAAAAATCTTATATCAATATTTAGAAAGTTATGGGAATCAAACAGAATTGGAATACTGTGCTGAGTGAGTAAAAACCGACTTGTCGAACCCCTAAATTCCCCCATATACAAAGCTGGTTAATTATATTAGAAAAGTTGGTTGCTTATTCAGTTAGTTTCTTATTCACATTTGATTGATTTTTTGTTCTGAAATTAATAAGAAACTGGTGTTTCTTAATAGGTAAATTGGCATATAATTCAGTTAAAGGACAATTATACTCACCTTCCCTCCGCTCCTCTTCTTAGGTCTGTACCTTTTACCCAGGTAAGGACCTGAACCGCTAGGTCCTCACCCTGGGGATAGGGAGGCATGTGTATTAAAGTGTATAAATAAATTAAAGGAGCATAATCTAAAATGTATGTTTGCAAATGTGAGAAGCTTGGCTGACAAATGGGTGAATTGTAGATAATGCTGTTGACTGAAAAGTATGATGTAATGGGTATAGCAGAAACATGGTTGAACACTTATCACGACTGGGCAGTAAATTTAGGAGGATACCCCTTGTTTAGATAGGATAGAGAGAAAATAGTAAAGGGGAAGCAGTATGTGTTTATGTTAAACAAGAGTTGAAGCCAAATATACCGTTAATTCCCTTTCTTTCTTCTGCCATGGCAGCGTACCATGGGGGTTAACTCCACCCAGTTCGGAGGCAGGAGAAGAACTTAAAATGGTTCCCAGACTCCTCACTTCAGTTGTGACTTTTCTAGCAAGGAATCCGACTATTTATACATCAATCTCTTCCAAATAAAATTTTAGAGTGATGAATGACTAGGAACTCGCCAAAAGTTCGGCTCGATTAATGAAAACCAAATCCAAAACCATAATATACAATCAAGGCATCAAAGTTATCCTCACTTTAATGATTAATGATTAGTAAACAAGGGTAGGGAAACTCTGTACACTGTCATGGCAAGAAAAGATGAAAGGGAATTAATGGTAAGCATAATTCATACTTTCTTCCCCCGGCCATGCCAGTGTGCACCATGGGGATGTCCCAAAGCAAATAATTATGGGTGGGCACTACTGTCTGAAGAACCCAGGCAGTTAAGAGATCCAGGCAGTGTCCCTACATCCAAATTATAATGTCTGACCGAGATAGCATATCCTTTAATTGAACCTCTAAAATTAACAAATAAGAACAAGGATCTTCTGAATTCTTTGTCCTATCAATATAAATTTTGGTGCCCTAACTGGATCTAGACAATGATACTTGGCTTCTTTAATATTATAGGGAGGGCAAAATGAAGGCAATACAATCGGTTTATTAATATGAAATTTAGATACAACCTTGGGTCTAAACCCTGGAGGAGTTCTAAGTATAATAGACTCTCTTAAGAATGAACAAAATGGTTCATCCACCCTCAAGGAAGTCAACTCACTAATTCTTCTTGCTGACACTAAAGCAATTAGAAAGGCCACTTTCATTGAGGCCCATTTAATATCTATTGATTCCATAGGCTCAAATGGAGAAGAAGACAAAACCTTCAGGACCAAATTTAGGTCCCAGTGAGCAACAGGTGAAATCTTTTAATACCTTGAAGAAATTGTTTAAAGGGTATCTCCACTGATGGAAAAACGTTTTTTTTCCCCCCACTATGAAAGTTCACCTTCCCCCAACCCCCCTCCTACCTTCCCCCCCCCCCCCAAAATCAGCTCTGTTGCTTTGCAGCAGCCTCTGCAAGTTGTGTAGCTCCTGGGGGTGTGTCTGCTACTGTGCTGGGCAGGCTGTCAGTCAATGTGCATCATCACATGCATATTCATGATTTCTGCCACACCCACTTGACCCCAGTGATGCCTGATGTAAACAAAGCCTTTCCTCCCTATCTCTGTATGATCTATTCACAGCTAATAGTGCAGGGAGAGACAGAGGGGGGAAGTTATAAGGTTCAGCCACACAGCTGAATATATATTTACCCCTATACAGGGGTAGTGCTGGGAGACAGAAGGTGTATTTCAGAGGGGATGCTGGGAGTGTCACTAGCTGTATTGCAGGGGGAGTGCTGGGAGACAGAAGGTGTATTTCAGAGGGGATGCTAGGAGTGTCACTAGCTGTATTGCAGGGGGAGTGCTGGGAGACAGAAGGTGTATTTCAGAGGGGATGCTGGGAGTGTCACAAGTAACATAGTAACATAGTATTGTTGGTGAAATAAAGACTTTAGTCCATCCTGTCCTACCTTTGTACCTTATCCAAAATGTCCAGAGGTTGTATAAATAAATATGGCCATCCACTCCCGATATGCCCATCTAGCAGTTACATATTAACATATTTTTTAAGGGTTGAATAAAGACATACGTCCATCTAGTCCAACCTTTATACCCTACCCATAATGTCTGTATAAGTTACAAGTAACATAGTATGGAGGTTGCATAAAGACATACGTCCATCTCGTACAACCTTGTACCCTACCCAAAAAATGCCGTCCGACACTGACATAGTAACCTATTATTATTAATTTTTAAAACACTTACATCTATCTAGTCCAAAAGTTATACCCTACCGAAATGCCCATCTATCAGTTAAATAATATAAGTATTGGAACTTTATATGGACTAATCTAGTAGCCTACCAAAATTGTATGTCTAAAAAATATACAATATTTTTTAAAAATCACAATAAGATATACATAATAAATCAATGATATAAACTGTCATAAAAAAACACACACACCAACATAAAAAATTCAATATACACATACAAATAAAATACACAAACATACATGAAAAAAAGTTGGTCATGCAGTTAAAAAAACACACAATGAATAAAAAATAATTTCATGGATTAATTTATAAAATTCATTACTGTAGAATTATAAATATTAAAATAAAAAATGTATTGTCAATCAATATAAATGAATATAATAATCTAATTGTATACGGTACATGCATAGTCATGTATACAAAGTGTACACAAAGTACTACAATATATAAATAAAAAATGAATGTATATAATGTATAAAATTATGTAGATTTTTTAATTATTTAATTAATGTGAATATATATATATAAACTGTAAACAGTAAAAATAGAAGTATTAGATTATTTGATTTGTTATTATTATTTAATTATTTTATGTGTTACATGTTACTTTAAAATAAAATGTAAAATATTTATCCAAGAGACTAACCTGTGCACAACCTGAGGACAAAGGACCCTGCCCCTGCCATAAACAGCCCCTGCCCCTGCCATAAACATGCCCAATACATACATTTTGTAGAGACCCCTGCCCCTGCCATAAACATGCCCAATACATACATTTTGTAGAGACCCCTGCCTCTGCCATAAACATGCCCAATACATACATTTTGTAGAGACCGAGCAGAGAAGTGCAGTTGTTGTCAGTTGTAGCCATGGGAACGACGAGCGTACGTTCCCATTGGCCGTCGGCAGCAGATGCAGGGTCAACCAACTTCCCGACTACGGAAGTGACTGAGTGCGCATGTACAACAGGAGCGTGCGCGCGTCGGGTAGATAACAAGCAGGCGGGCATGTCAGAGACAAGGAGAAGATGGCAGTAGAGCATTCCGGTTGGCAGAGGCAGCAGATCAGAACAAATATGGCACATATTAATCTGAGATTCCAGGTATGGGTTAATATTACTATAAACTACTATATTAGGCAATGTAGTTTTTTTCAGTGGAGATACCCTTTAACAAACGGTTCAGAAGCCAGATCTCTAGAGATTAGCCAGGATAGTGCTGAAATTTGGACCTCGGTTGAATTAATCGATAAACCTTTATTAATCCCTGATTGTAGGAATTTAAGGATTAAGGACAGGGGCCATACTTCTATCATTCCTTCTAGGAATGTATTCCAAATACGATGATATATCTTAGATATAGACATCTTTTTAGCACTAATTAAAGTTTTCACCACCGTATCAGAAAAACCTAGGGCAGTTAATTGTTCCATCTCAAAAGCCAAGCTGTCAATTTTAGATTTTTTGGATCTGGAAAGGAGACAGGCCTTTGAGTCAACAAATCCAGGATATTAGGTCATCGAAACTGGTGCTTTAGAGATCTCAGAATTAACTCAGAATACCAGGTTCTCCTGGGCTAATCTGGTACTATCAGAATTAACCTTGTGGGTTCTGATCTCAGTTTTTGAATTACTTTGGGTATCATAGGGATTGGTGGAAAACAATAACATAGATTGAACACCCACTGATGAGACAGGGCATCTATTCCTAGAGCTTTGGAATCCCTTTCTCGAGAAAAATACTTTGGGCACTTTGTGTTTACATAAGTTGCCATAAGATTGCAATTTGGAAGACCAAACTTTTGAACAATCATTTTATATACTTTCGAGTTCAGGGACCATTCCCCTGCTCTGATACTTGCTCTGCTTAAGAAATCTGCCATAATATTTTCTTTTCCTAGAATGAAAAAAGCAGAAAGTGTTACCGAAGCCTTTTCTGCCCAACCTAAAATTAATTTTGCTTCCTTCCAACATCCTAAGCTCCTTGTGCCGCCCTGTCTGTTTATGTAAGCCACCGCGGTACGGTTGTCGCACATTATCTTTACATGATTTTTGTTTAGCATAAGAATAAAATAAGCAAGTGCCTTTTTTATAACCCTTAATTCTAAAATATTTATTTGAAGCAGCCTTTACTCTTTTGCCCATAATCCCTGACTTACATGTTTTCCTATATGGGCACCCCAGCCCAAAGGGAAACATAATCAGAGGTTCTGTATAAACAAAACTTTTTCCTTGCTCTAGACTTCTTATTGATCTCCACCATTTTAGAGAACTTCTTACTTTTAACAGAAGAAAATTCCGTTGGTTTAAATTTAAAATCCTTGTTCCATTGGCAAATAAAATTTATTTGGAACATTCTCAAATGACGCTTTTGCTTGAATTTATTAACCATCCTAGCTTTTGTAAACATACTTGGGTTAATTTTAAAGATCTTAATGTTTCGTCTATAGACTTTCCCCAGATGATCCAATCGTCCAGGTATGGTGCAAGCCTGACTCCTATTCTTAACGCTGCTGCTATTGCAGACATTAATTTTGTGAATACCTGCGGGGCTGACGTTAATCCGAAAGGCATTGCTTTGAACGGCCAATGTATTCCTTCTACTTCAAATCTTAAAAACTTTTGATGAGGTTCGAAGACAGGAATATGGAGATAGGTGTCTTTTAAGTCCAAAGACGCTAGCAAATTTCCCTCTTTCCAAATAAGCTAGGATTGACCTTAGTGTCTCCATCTTGAATCTTTCTTTCAACATATATGAATTTAGAAGCTTTAAGTCTAGGACCAGACGAAAGGAGCCATCTTTCTTTAATACCACAAAAAGGTTTGAATAAAAACCCTGATTTATTTGTGCTGTAGGAACTAAGGAAATAATTCTTTTTTGTTTTAACTGAGTTACTGCTTCCAGTAAGGCCCTTCTCTTGACAAGGTTCTGAGAGACCCTTGAAGAAAAAAGCCTTCTTGGAGGGCTTTTTACAAATTGTAACCTCAGGCCTGTGGATACCACATTTAAAATCCACCTGTCTGTGGTAATTTGGGACCATTCCTCTGCAAAATAAAGTAGACGAGCGCCTACTTGCAAAGGGTTATTCCCCAAACCTTCAGAAGGAAGATCTCTTGCTCTGGAATCCTCTCCTGAAGGACCTACGATTTTCTCCACGGAAAGAAGAAAAACCACCCCTCTGAAAGGGCTTAAGAGAGGAAGAAAAATCCCTGTTTTGTCTAGAAGGTCTGAAAATATTATACCTATTTATTCTAAAATAAGGCCTGTTCATATTTTTAGAACCCTTCCTATCCTGAGGTAAAAACTTATTTTTATCTTCAATAGAAATCATAAATTTTAATTATTAAATTTTCTAATTCAGGCCCAAAAAGTTTGTTCCTTTGAAAGGCACAAGAAACCAACTTATTTTTAGAGGTCGAGTCTGCAGCCCAGGTCTCAACATAAGGCTCTAGAACCAACACTGACAATGCAAAGCCCTAGTGATAATTTATGAATCTAAAAACATCGCCAAATAGTTAGTGCTGAGATATGAATGACACCCTTCTAATAATGAACAATAGACATAATTCTTGAATGGCTGAAGCCAATTGATCAATAAGTTAAAGTTTTAGACATATAACTATCAACTTAGCTGATTCAATTTAGTGTCCATGGGATCTTTAAAAGAGAGGATCCTTCCATGGCATAGTAGTCCTTTTAGAGATTCTCGCCACAGCTGAATCCACTTCAGGCAAAGATTCCATCTTAGCTAAAGGGCAACTAAAGCCACAGAAAACACTGAAACCAGAAGGAAGAAACACTTGTATATAAAACCAGTAATGCTGTTCTTACCTCTCATTTGATACAGGCGCTGGGAAAATTTACCTAAATAACATATGTTTTTGTGCTTTACTTCTCAGCATTCTAGTATCACACAGTTGGTCAACGACCATTTGTTCTGCACATGCTCAGGTCTTAGCTATGGCACAAACTTGTTACAGTTGGTCACACCAATAATAATCTCTAGCCAATCCTTTTACAGGACAGATAAAGAAGGAAGCATAGACTGGGGTCAGGAGGTGTGGTCTGACACTACACATACAACAGATACTATCCAGTTCTTAACAGGCTTTGATTTACTTTAACAGAGTTTACTAAAGTGGCATTTTATAGTTTATTGATATGTTTTTAGGGGGGTTGTTTTCAGATTCTGGAGTATAAAAAAATGTTGTGTTTAGTTCTCCTTTTAAAAGGCATCTTCAAATGGGTATCTTTTTATTAACCGGAAAGGACTAGCCCTTTTATCTGGATATTCCCATTCAGCTTCAATAGTAACTAAGAATTGTTGTAATAGCAGAAAAAAGCAGATTTCTTAGTTTTAAAGGGTATCTCAGTGATAAAAGTCACCTGGGTTGTAAGGATAGATATGTGCAAGGTTGATATGTTACCTGCAGTATCCTGTGTCTTTCAGCAGTAGTTTTAGAAGAAATCCATAAGTTCTCCCAGAACGCTGTGGATGGTGCAGGTCCGCCCACTTTCAGTGATAGCCTGCTTGGGAAATGTCCGACGCGCATTTGCTCAAGTGCATGAGCAGAAGTGGAGAGGATCCGTTGGGAGCTGCTGCTGTCCTTGTTGATCTGACTGGTTGGTCGAAAACAACACAACACACACACACACACACAGACACACACACACTTCAAGACTGGAGGAATAATCACATGACCATCACAGCAGCTTGCTGACTCACTAATTAATGGAGGCGTAATCAGGTACTACCTTTTTCTCTCTCCCACCTCCTCCCTTACCGATTGCCTCTATTCCCAGCAATCCCCAATGAAATCAATCTTAGATCCTTTTTCAACACCCCTCTCAGAGTTAGACACAAAAAATCTTTATTAAAACAACACAACAAAACAAGTCCCCCTGCCTTGTTACAGTAGTGTGGGAAGAGGGTTTTAACTTTTTCCATCCCTGTCTCTCTCTGCATGATCAGCTGTTTTAAAAATGAACTTAAGAGAGTCAGGGAGGAAAGGATTTCTTACTGCAGCCAAGTGGGTGGTCTGCTACCATGATGAGTACATTGAGTGACAGCACTCTCGTAAGGGAGAAGACACAACCCAGGAACCTGACAACTTTCCCATGCTGCTGCAATCAACAAGGGGAATTCTGGGGAGAAAAAGGTAGGGGGAGGGTTGGGGGATGGTGTACTTTAAAATAAACCAAAAAAAAAAATGCTTTTCCCTCAGTGGAGATACCCTTTTAAAAATGTTATCCATAATACCCTCTTCAGGTTAGAACTTCCAACCCCAGGGTAACATATATTTCCTCAATCCATAAGAACCATATCAAAGTTTTGGGAATCTCCAGCAGAACAGGCTCTGAATTAAACTGTCTAAAGATGAGGATGATACTTGACCTTCCTTTGCCAATATGTTAACATTACCAATCTTCAAAAGGTATTGTCCTTTATCCTTAAAGAGGAACTGTGGTCAAAAATGACTTTAGGTAACTTGATAGGAACTGCTCTCTGAGAGTTTTTGCAATTTATTTCTATGTTTATTTTACATAGTTTGGAAGTATTTACATTTGTGTGTGTGTGATATTGGCAGCAGCTCACCAGGTCCCCTGCCATTCCTGTCTTCCTGTCTTGAAACCTGTCAGTCAGTCAATCTGCCCTGTGTCTCCCCCTCTTGCAGCCCCTGGTCCCTCCCACTCATGGACCCCAGGTCCTCCAGTTGCAGGCCCCCTTGGCCCATTCCCTTACAGCCCCCGTGGGGCCCGTGCCCACTTACGGGCCCCATGGTCCCGCCCACTCGCTGGTGCTGTGACCCCGCCCCACTCGTGGTTGCCATGGCCCGCCCACTCACAGGCGCCCCTAAGCCCGGCCCGCTCACAGGTGCTGTGGGGCCACTCGATGTGTATGTGTGGCACATGAATCTATCCTTCACATCCTAGTTGGAATATATTAAAAAAAAAACTCCAGCCACCCAACAACCACTTCGTACAATACCTCAAATACCTCTCAGACATAGTTAATTTGCATGGGTGACTTTAATGCTATCATGAACTCCTCTTAGATAAACTCCCACCCCCTCCCTCCAATAAAACACACCACTACAGATAGTAAAGAGCAATAAAGGGTAGATATATGGAGGCCACGATACCCCACAACTAAAGGATACACTGCCACTCATCTACTTTCAACCATTATCCGAATAGACTACATATTTATATAAAAAGAACTACCCCACAGATATCCCCCAACGGAGAGGGATTTCGGCCATCCCAAAATGTTTTTCAATAGGATGTGGCGCAGATGCTCTCTGGCCGGTTCGGAAGAAACACCCCTTCTGGCTAAATCTTTTCCCTACCTCAGGACCCCATTCCCAAAACAAAATTAAACTGAAAATGAGCGCACCAAACACTGTACAACGGCCCCCATCACGGGAAAAAAAAAAAAAAACCACAGGAAAATGTTTCTCTAATAAAAAAAGTATTTGAACACGGAAAACCAAGTCGGCTAAACTATTAGCCAACGAGCACATGGACCAATGAGTACCAACAACATTTTAGCAACAAAGGGCTACCAACGGTAACGCGCCACAACACACACCGATATCCTATACAAAATATCACACAATATGCTACAAAAGCTATATCAGGCACAATGCTAATATAACACCCAACACAACTAAGAAGATTATCTAGCCAATGTAGAATCTCCCAAAAACGTACCCATAATGAAAGAGCCATTAGAAGCAGACCATCACGATAACAGAAATACATATGAATCGAAGGATCGAGGAAATATCTATAATGGTAAATTCCCTCAAGTCAGGGATGCCCACTTTCGCCTTATTATTCGCGGCCATAGAACCCTCGCCAATACAGCTTAGAACAAATTCATCTGATCAAAGGCCCTAGGTGCTCAAACTGCACTACTGCCGAGTCTACGCTGATGACCTAATTCTAAATCTGGCAGACCCAGACGATCCCTAATCACTACTCATGTTATAATCTCACAATTTAGCCCCATTTCTGGGATTACATCATCAATGGAGTAAATAGCCTGATTCCTCTGAGCCCCCCACTATAACATCACAAGGTGCCGTTGATCTGGTCCTGTTGTTAACCACATTTTAATACTTAGTATACGCACCACTCAAACACCCAGACACTTTCTTGATAAAAACAAACATACATCCTCTATAGGGGTCCCGATACCAAGTCGGATCTGAACCAATTAATAAACTTACGAGTGATGTCAAATAACTTTAAACTATCAATCCTCCCCTAAATCCTCATCTACCCTCCAACCTTCAGCCATACCATACCAAAACTTCTTACATTGACAAAGTATACTTCTCTCTCTTGATATTGGGGGCTAGGTTGTGGTGACCAAATTCCATATCCTCCAGTGTAAACCTCAGCGGGCTGTGCCTCGGGGTTTATTAGTATATGTCGGTCCAATTTCACACCTTACGATGGGTCATCTCCTTCCCTGGCCAGATTTTGTTTATAACAAAAATCCTTTATTGTAAATTCATTACCACCATTGATTTTATTCCAGTTTGTTTTCAGATGCAAAATAATCTGTGTCATGAATCAATTCACAAAGCAGAAAATCCAGACGCTTACAGTTCAAACGTCACATGATGTGCACATTGAAAATGGATATTAACTCAATTCCAGTACTGTATAACAGTAAAATCATTAAAATGGTAGTTAGGTTTTTCATCAAGAAAATGTCAAAAGCTAGTAAGGAGCAAGCAGTCAAACATGAAAAACAAACCCAAGCATGTAGCCGGGCAGACACAAAGAAGATGGTGTGCGTACGTAAGAAGATGTGGATTAGCTTTTAAGACGAAATTGTTTTACGAAAATTGTTTGGAAAACCTAAACTGTATCTTCCTGGCAATAGGATGCTGTCTTGGGTTTTAACCTGGGAGGATTAACAGGGCGGAATTAAGAAGGGCGTTCTGATTTTGTATTGTAGGACTAAACACAATTAAATGCTGCACATGGTTTGTCTGTTGGGAGACCAGTATGACCAGCTCCTGTGGACCAATCAACAACAGTATGATTAAGGAAATACCATAAAAAGTGATTGTTTAGCGATAATGATAGAAACAGAAGGACGGTAAAGAAAAAGATCTGGGTACTAAAAGCGACATGATTGTAGAATAAATTATTTTTGCAAAAAAGTCGTTGGAGAATAATACAAAAAACACACTCCAAGCCTGAATACTTGTAGTGAGAAAGGGTCAGGTTTAAAGAAAATTCTTTCACAAAGCCTCCTATCTGTTGTTGATTCCCCGGCATGTATACAACCATGGTCGGCGCTTACTTGCCAACTTACAAATGAAATGGACACATCATAAACCTCCTCAGTAAGAGGAGCTTCATTCAAAAACGTGCTATGCATTCCCCTTTATTAGGCTTTAGTTCCCCTTTAGTATAGGACCACAATCATCAAGCCTGACTAAATCCACATGCCATTCAAAATAAACAAAAATTGCACATATGCCAACAATTGATCGTTATACAAATGTGTTAAAATTTGTAGAAAGAATACCACCACTATCCAATAGGGGTGGGACTAGAGATTACCCTTGCAAGTAGGTTTGTACTGTGAGTTTAAACCAGTAACCTCAACTCAGCGCATTGAGCATGTACTTTTGTTGCAGAGAATCTACCAAAACCACTGGTCACCAAGAAATTACAGGCCATGTCCACATCTCCATTGATTGACCAAGTTGTATTTCTTGTAAAGGAGACAGGTGTTTAAACACATCAGAGGTTTCACTTCCCTACACCAATATATATTTTATGAATGAAATCGGTTAAAGCAGGGGCATTATTTAGGAAGTATTACAGGTGCCTGCTGGAATCCCCCCTAACAGCTCTGCTCAGTGCTTGTTGTTGTTCCACTTCTCCTGGTGCTCTATAGAAATTGATACATGTTTTACAATATTTACTGTAGATATATTACAATAACCAATGCAACATCCTGAATATTAAAAACTGTGCTGTCCCATAGAGACATAAACATCCACATACTATTAGAATACCTCCCACACCCATATCTAAGATATTAAATTAAAGTATTTACTGTACGCTACACTGTGATGGGAGCGATTAAGTGAGCAGGATAGGGGACATGAGAGATCCTGGTGGTGGTTGACAGGGATTCTCAAATGGTGGCCTCCAGAGGTTACAAAACTCCAACTCCAGCATTCCTCAACAACAGAGGGAATCGGGAATGCTGGATGTTGTAGTTTCAAAATCGGGAGGCCCGCCGTTTGTTCACTGAAATCCTGTGTATAGCGACTGTCAACATTGATGTATATATTTATATAGACTGAAACTTTGGGCGGGTCCTCTCTTCCTATTGTATAACCAGTATTGCCTTGTAAAGAAATTGTAATTTTATTTATATATTACCAGTGTATAAGTAGGTATGACTTTGTATAAATGATTACCCTTATGTAACGATGTGACTATGTAGTTGTAAAGGCACCACGAAAAGAGTTGGTGTATATATAATCTATAATACTGTATATACTCGAGTATATTAAAAAAAACTAAAAAATCCTACCCTTGAATTATACTCGAGTCACTAACCTGAAAACCTGGCAGCGTTATGCTTTTTTTCTCTTTCGCATCACGTGCTGTGTCTTAGGTGTCGCAATTACGCGGCGCCGCAGTCTGACCCGGCGCCGAGTTGGGACGTCACGCTCCTGAACTGTGGATGATGAAGAGGAGGAGCGTGCGGCTGCTAGACTGTTCAGTGTTGAGTGATTTTCAGTAAGTTTGCAGACGGATTACATAAAGACCTTAAAGCAAGTCTTTCTTCACTGAGGGGCTCTGGGGGTGGTAGGAGCCGTGCTTGCCATTGAAGATGTTTGGAAACTGACAAACTCCCAGCAAACTAAAGCATGCTGGGAAGTTGTAGTTTCAAACAAGCTGAGTGGAATAGTGCAAGGAATGGGGTTATGGTGGGAGTGATCCGCCATTTAACAGGGGAAAACAAGCCTTTAAAACAATACAGAATTAGGAGGATGTATTTTTGACAAGATTTCTATTGTTTGTATTGTTTTTGAGGCTTTAGTTGCCCCTTAATGGACATCAGCAATTCCCATACAGTTAGTACATACAGAAAAGCCATACTGGATTTGGCTATTACTGTATGGCGGAAATTCTACTGTCCATTTAAGGGAAACTAAAGCATCAAAAAATACAGATCAGAAGGCAGTAAGTGGTCATAATTATACCCTCGACTTATATCTCGAGCAATCATGTTTGATGATTACATATTGATTATTTATACAGAACAATAAAGTGCTGCATATATTAGTCCAATGTATCGACTCCCTCTACTTTGTAGTAAAGGGAATGGTAGCGAGAATTTTCCATTTTGCCAATAGGTCCCCGGGTACCGACAAGATTTAGCAAATTCTTCAATCCACCATCAGGTCAACAGCTCTGACCTGAGGACACTTCTCAGTATGTAGAGCAGATGTGGGATTTCTCAATTAAAATAGAACATTGGCTGGGGTACAGAAAGGATAAACTTTTCGTCTTCCGAACCATTTGCCACTAGCGAGTCCAGGGGGAATGTCCCCTATGGACGCGATGTGATTGAAGTGATTTACGACCCTGGCCCGATCACCACGTTTGCTGATATGCCACGCAAAACAACACCAGATTTTTCAGCCTGATATACACAGAAATACTCACTGGTTGGGTCTGCTTGTGTGTACCAGCTTTATTAAATATACGTTATAACAAAAGGAGAGAGATATCTGTGTTTCCAACTGTAATGATAATCAAGTATAGAAATAATTATTATATGATCCAAATTATAATATAATATAATTATGGCATTGTATTTGGTTCATTGAAACTTCCTACTGTGCTGTTAGCAGTGGGGACCATTCAGGAATCCCCTTGAAAATCCTGCGCTTGCCCTGTAAGGAGTTCAACACAAACACAGATACTTTCATGTGAAAAATGTAGTATTTTCCTATTCCCACCTTAATCTGCCTATACGTGATACATTTACAATATAAAGTTAAAGGGGTTTTTTTTTTTTTTTGTTTTTTTCTAGTTTTATATATTGTATTGTTATCTTTTTGTATATTATGTCCACCCCCCCCCCCAATTTTGAAAGAATGGTTTATTCAGTTTAACTGAAGAACGGGAGGTAAAGAGCTATGCTTTACCTCCCCTTTCTTCAGTAAAACACTGCAGAAAAGATGAAGAGACTTACCGCTATTGCTCCAGTTTCACCGACAGGTCCCAAACACATCCCAGTCTCTGCAATGTGTGAACTAGCGCGCACAAAGGCAAAGGACTGTTGATGCTTTGGAGAATGTCAGTGGGTGTCGGAGACTGTTAGTAGCGACTGGAGCTCTGACTTTCAGTAATACTATGAGCGCGCTCCAATGAAGTAGAAAATATGTTAGGAACATTCAAGAAAGGGGATCTCTGGAGGAGGAATTACTGTTGCAGAACCTAAAATGCGCAGTTCAATCCCCAAACTATGTCGAAATAAATCATTTTTTAAAATTGATATTGTTCACTGACTAACTCCCCTTTAATAACTACAATCCCCCAGTCCTCAAAAAATCAAATGGACTCACCAGTGTATCGGGATGGAGATTCAGTCTGGTACTTCATACTCTCATATACTCGCCCATAGGCGCATAAACATCAAGCTGCAGGTAAAAAAGCCAGTTATTAGTTTATAAAACCTTTTTTTGAGCGTAGTAGCGGTGCAATCACTCCATGCAATATGACAGTAGCTGGGGTTTGCATGGTTGCACCCTTCCATTTGATTATAGGGACATAGTATATCTGTCCCAAGAGTGAATTTTTATGTAGGATGCTAGATCCTGTCTTTTTTTCATTTAAATAACATTTGGAGGAATAAAAAAATGCAACCAATTGGTTTATTGTTGGTGGTTTCCCCTTTCTATGCCTACTGATGAATAAAACATGGGTTTCTACTTTTTGTTTGTTTGCAAACGGTTTGTTTGTGTGTGAGATGGTTATTCTTAAGTGGATCACACCCTAATACCTTGAAATACATGTTCGACCATTCTGCTCAATTAGGAGGACTGCATAATAGTGTTTATTCCGAGAAACTGACAACATTCCCCTAAAATTCTCACCTGCGCATACTTCCCATCTTGCACACCCATCACCATCAGGATGAATGTTTAAGGGCTATCCTAACAAAGAGGTATCAGGAACGTTCGGTAGCAGAGCTGTTAACACAAGGGGGTCCCAGACGTTATCTGCTTTTGAATAACAATATGGATACAACTTCGCCCCAGACGGAGGAAAGCACAAAGCAAGAAAGTCAGAGAGAAGTGGTATAATAATAATATGGTTAATTAACTCTGACCTATTACTTCCCTTGCCACTTCTGAAATATATCTACTAGTGGAATAATAATCAATTAACTTGCTAAAAACACACAGCCAAGGGTACTCACAGGTTCAATGTTTTAGGAGTGAGGTGAAACTTGCAAGAGATAGAAGACATACTATATGATCACCTTTATCTCTGAACAAAAGCTAGTCTATCAGTATGATTGTGTGTTCACCTTCCACTTACAGAATGGGACCCTTGGAAGCCCATAGCATAACGGCAGGAATAGGACTCACCTGACCTCATGGGGCTCCTCCTGGGCAGGGACCTAATATAAATTATAGATGTTCCAATCACTGTGTGTACACATCAGGCCTGGCTTATTGTACCCTAGATGTACGGGAATTATGGGGCACAGTTTTGAACAAAAGCATTTTCTGTGTAACAACATGACAGCCTCATTGCTTAATTGCAGCATTAATTATACAATATTAATTTATATTATGTCTCGTTTGACCCTTGAAGATGAAGGACATTTGAAGAAGCAAATAATTGTATACTTTACATATACACACCATATATAAACTAGAAAGAAGATGAGAAGAGGACACTACATACGGGTATCAGCATTTATTGGCACAAAAACATCCAAGTTTCGGGGAGCTTTTCAGTTAGGAAGTGGGGCAGTAGCTCCCAGAAAGTTGTATGTTTTTTGCCAAAGATTATGTGATGGAATTATGAGAGTTCTCGTATCTTCCTTGTTGTGGACCCCGACAACCCCATTTTTAGACATAATTCTTTGGCAGGGAACTATAGCATTAAGTAAAGCTAACACCCTTACCTATGGTAGGCCAAAACATTTGGGGCAAGAGAGCAGCCTAGTGCTATATCTTAAGCAATAAGGTTTTTGGGTGCAAGCAAGACTGATAAATTATTGCTGTATTAAGTCTTTTTAAGAGCCAGATAGACAAAGGAGGGGAGCACTTACACGCAGTGAACAAACAGTTTCCATCTGGATTGTGTGGTAACTGCAGCACGATACCACACACACCCGAAGTATTTTTGCCAGTTCAGTCCAGAGAGCTGCAAAAAGCAAAATAAAAAACGAATCTCAGAAAAGGCTCTATGGCCCTGTAACACTGTATTTGGGGCTATAAAACAGTTAAAATAGGGTAAAGTAAAAATACAAAAGGGATAACACACAAGGTGTCTTCAATGTGTGCTGTCATTACGTTCATCTTACACCTCCAGAGAGAATATAATGCAAACAGCAGTTAAAGACAGAGCTAAAAACTGCAAATGAATTAAAGTATAGGCACGAAAGGGATTTCGATTCATTGCAATATTTAATACGCCAGTAGATGTCTCCATTCTATGCTTTCCTTACATAATGGCCTTATCATGCGGATTAAAGGGGTCGAGCAACATGGTCCCAACAGATTTAGAGCACATTCACAAGATGGCTGTCACGTCTTTCTTTGCGTGTGGGCTGTTGAATTATAAATTAACCTGTGTGGGTACTAGGTGCAAGCAAAGTAATATCCCCTTCTTTGTGTTGGTGGAAAGTCTGCCCCAAGCTAAGGTCTACACATAACACTTCTCAGGAAGCTGCAGCCTTGCCCCAAAAGACGGGCAGCCAATCATGTTGACAGCTCATAGGACACATGTCTACCTTTAACCAGAATAGTTATCGCGTTGCATTCACTCATGTCTTGACCCAGATAATTGCTTTTTATACCAAAAAATTCAGATTATTCTCAGGTAGAATGGATTAAAGAAATGAGGAATGTAAAAATTCAAGGTAAAAATAAAAGGGGAACTGAACCTGACATCTCAAGGTATTCAAGGACTTGCTAAGGTTTGCAGCATATAGCCGATACCTACTGCCGATCATTTGCAACTACCCACCCAGTCGCGGGGGACTCAATAATCTGCTGTATGTTGCCCGTCGACCATTTTGACAGCGACCAATCATCGGTCGATAGAGGAGCCCAACAGTAAGGACAAAATTTAAAAAATCGCCACAAAAAAAGTAGCACCAATATGGACAGTATATATAGGGAGAGACAATAAAAATCTTAGCGTTAAACAATTATGCAAATTTGCCCCACCAATCAGATAGTATTTAACATTTGAAAGCTAACATCTGATCGGTGGGGCAAAATTAGCACCATGAATGATAAGAACTTTATTGAATCTCCCTGTTTATCTATTCTAGGAAAACCATGGAAACAAAAAAACAAAGGCATAAATCATCTATTAGTATTGGTTCCTAGTAGACGGTTCTCATACTGGCTGGAAAATAAACTACAGGCGCTTCCATATTGGTGGAGACCTCATATAGAAAATATGTGCAATAGAGATAGTAAATAGTGGGGGTCCGGTACGTGGCCATAGATGCACAAGTCACAGGGCTCTTTGAAAACAACATGGCTTGTAAGTTGTATGGCAGCAATAGGGAAGACCTTTAGTTACAGATTCTACTATTACATGTACTAAAATACACTTACTACAGAAGTATCTTAAATGTATACACATATACATATTAGGATTAAAAAAGGTAAAGCTGGTGAAAAACAAATAAAAAGACTTAATACAAAGGACAGATTGTAGTGCAAATGAAATATATAGTAAAGAGGAAAAAATGTGACTTTCCCTACACACTGCCCAGGATTCCGTGGGTAATAAGCAAAGTATATCAGACGTTGTCATATATTTTCATAGCTGCTTAGTCCATTCCCCACAGCAATCCCCTAAAACAATAAAAGTTTAGTTCCTGGAATATCAAAAGGAAAGATCCTAGGGCCATGCATCTACCCTGCCTGCTTTTCCATACCTTAAGATTTATCGTGGAATCCTGAGACACCTCTACACCAGTGTTGGTACATACACTCCCCACCACTAGCTCTCCCGGTGATGTTAAAAGTCTTTTACTGGAATTGTGGACTAAGCTGGAAGAAGTTTAAGGCCAGATAATTATTGTGAGCAACCTAAGGAGGAGCAATGGGGTTAACCCAATGAGTTAATGAAACAGATGTGGCTAAGGCCCATTAGAAGGGTCAAATCTATTGCTTATATATACCTCGTGTCATTTGTTTTATAGTTTTTATCATCAGAATAAGAAAAGCCTACACCAGCCGGGGATTCCAGGTAAAGAACATTGCAATCTGAAAAACAAACGCAAACACCAATCAAAGATCAGGAAATGACATCAGGCAAACAGAAGGCATGAACACATGTTTATAGAACATGCTGTGAAAAAAAAGACATTTTTGATTGGTTTGTTACATAATTACAGATATGTTGCAAAACAGTTTTTAAACAGATATAAACTCTTTGTTCCAAGAATAGTTGTTATACTCCAGAGTCAAGCCATCAGGTTGGATCTATGTAAAGAAGTCAAAATAACAAAATTAGATATCGTTGCAAGAGACTTTTAAATAACATGTTAACAAAGTTTAAATTAAAAGGGAACCCACCAGGAAAAGGGCCATGTTCAGTCGCAGGAGACCATCTAGAGACTGCAACCAGGACCTCATTCAGCCACAGGACTAAAGGATCAGAGCTGGGATCCTTCGGGATTCCACAACTGGTTAGAAAAAAAAAGGCTCAGCGGAGAGTTAAAACAAACCTAAATTTTAGAAAAAGAAAGAGTTAAGCTACTCACCAGTAGTAGAGGACGGTGCCTGCCCCCTGGTACGGTTGAAAAATCCAGGAGTACTGACGGAAAAGATGGCTGCTTTGCCAGTCCTGGCATAAAGATAATTCATCTGCGGAGACGGCAGACACAGAAAGAGCCCCCAGGAGAAGGCAAGGACCAGAGGAATAGACCATCTAAAGAGAGAGATCACAAACAGTGGCGTAAATAAGGAATCACTGGGCCCCCAGCCAAAAACTGTGTGGGGCCCCTGTCCCTGCTTCATCTACAGTGGATTCTGGGAGGAGGTATATTTTTCATAGGAAAATAAGAGCATGGGTGGTCCCTCTAAAACTCAAACTGCCTTTTTGTAAAGTGATGGCGTAAGTAAACACTATTACCTGTAAGCACTATTTTAAAGGAATGGTTGCGCTCAATATATAAAGAGATACGAGAGAGATAAAAGATATAAAAAGTGTGTCTCTTAAAAAGTATAAAATCTAGTAAAAACATACATTAATGGTTAAGAATCCACTTACTTCCTAGAGTAAGGATGCAGGTTCAGTCAGTTGTAGCTTTATTGACAGTTACACTTATACACAAAAATGTGTCAGTGCAAAATAAAAAACCACACTGCAGTTGTTGAGGATCCCCTTAGACTTCGTGTCTGCAGGGGCCAAGATTAAAAGGGTCAACTTGTTGTTTTACGGCTTGCTGCAGCTTTCTCAAGACTATATAAACTATATTCTCCTGTTTTGCTTTTTTAAAACGCGGCATTTGCGCATTTCGGATTTCCACGAGTATGCGTACCCACCATGCATTCCAGCGCCATTTTGTAAAATCGATCTGTGAATATAAAGCTCGTTTCAGCTTATATAGGGCGTATTAGGAATGCGGGTTTTATTTGGTGCGGGGCTCTAAAAGCTTGTCCTAAACTTCTATCATAGGTGGTGGAATGTTATGAGATGAGGAATAACGTTTAAAATGCTCTATTAAGAGTACTGGGGATGATTATGTCACTGATGGACTGTGACCATTTAAAACTGGGAGACACTGGTAGACACTGGTTAGTTGATTGCACCAGATGTGTTAACATACATAATTAAAAAATATTGTAAATTATTTATTGGTTAAATATTTATAAATGGTGAAACAAGATAAAAACCACAATAAAATCAAGTAAAATAGATGGTATAAAGACCTAATTCATAAAATAAATAGTATAAAAACATAGTTTCATAGGCATGGTATGGTTCAAAAGGTAAGCACAAAAGTAATCTATCTATTACAATGTGGTTGTACAATATAATGCGATACAATATATTGGGACGCAAGGGAGGAAACTAAAAGAATTGGAGAACATCTAAGAAATCCAGAGAGGAATTAACCACAAGTACCCAGACACTGGACGCTTGTGATAAAGGCACAACCTGGCACGGGATACAAATAATGAAAGAACCTGAGAGGAAGGGAGCATACAAGAGTAGAAACCAAATGGATTTACAAAAATGCGACATTATGTTATGATTTATGTGATTTTAATCTTGTTTCACATTTTAGAATATTTACCCAATTTACTAGTAATAATTACATATTTTTATATTGTTAACAATTATGTGCAATCAACTAACCAGTGTCTACCACGTTATTTAGTTAGTTTTAAATGTCACAGGTCCTCAGTAAGAACAAGCTGCAGTAGGGTCCATCAGTGACATAATCATCCCCAGTACTCTTAACTAGAGCAGACAATAGCTTTTAAACATTATTCTCATTTCTAAGTTCCACCACCTGATAGAATGTTTAGGACAAGCCCTTAGAGCACCGAAAAAATAAACCGCATCCGATACGCCCTATATAACGCTGAAAACGAGCGTTATTCACAGACGCGATTTACAAAATGGCGCTGGAAACACACCGAGGAAGTCCGAAATGGCACGAAAAGTTTTAAAAGGTATGTCCACCCTAAAAATTTATTTTTGATATATGATTTCCCCTGTCCCCCCAGCGGTTGGGGCTGGGGGCGACAGGCAGGCAATCATATAACTAAAGGGTTTTAAGCTAGGGGGAGGGAATCCTGAGAGGGAGGGAGGGGGAGAAGGGCTGCAGTACGCATGCCAAACTTCTCCCGGAGGCCAAGGTAGGAGGGCAGAGTCCTATATGGACTCTGCTATCCTCCTGGTAGGCAGTTTTTGGGACTTTGGGGGGGGGACTACAGGAGAACCTTATGGAGCTGGGATGTGATGGTAAGGATTAAAAACACTACAATGGGGCCAGTTAGTTGGGGGGGGGGAGGGATTAGAGGTTTTGGGTGGTGGACATGCCTTTAAAAGCAAAAAACAACACTGCAGGTGTGTTTTTATGCTAATTTTATTTTCCACTGAGCACTTTACATTTTTGTGATAAGTGTTAACACAAAAATGGACCTGAGATCCTTACTCTAAGTAGTGAATTCTTAACCATTGGGTGTATGTTTGTTGACTAGATTCTTTATGACTAAGAACTTTTAAAACAACTTGTCTTTTATATCTTTTATTTCATATGAGTGCAACCTTTCCTGACTAAACAAATCTACATACACATGCTCTGTTACTGTCCCTGAAACACGCTGGGAGTTAGAACAACTCTACATAAATCTGAAAGATGGTTCCTTGCCATATCTACAGCCAGTCTTTTGTCCTGTGTTCCTTAGACAGAGTTAGCCTCTGAAATTGTTATTTAGAGGAAATAGAAAAGGAATGACAGTTCCTTGATCTGTCATCTCAGTCTTGCAGTAAACTTCACATGACTATGGGCAAACCTCCTTTATGAATAATTCTTCTCGGATATCAAGTGATAGTATCACCGTGTATAATAGGGGTCATATACATGGAATTATGACTCAGGAGTGCCAACAGATACATAGGAATTGTCAGCAGCATGCGTGGTTGGTTGTAAGTGCATGAATGTGTGTATGGCTGCCTTAAGTAATTTACAATGACCTTAATTACTTTTACATGTTTCCCCAATAAACTGGCCATGCATATGTTAAAGTGATTCAGCGTTGTTCCTTAACCTCTGATAATATTTAACAAAACCTCATTCCCTGCATTTTTTTTGTACAGTGTCACTCTCTATATCAAGAATCACATCTTCATTCTCAAATATATACAGCACCCTCTCACATCAGTATCTAGGGATGCAACCCCTTCCCTTTAAATCGAACACACACAATATGTACAAGGTGCCATTTCATTACATATATAACATGGGTGAGAGCGCACAGACCTTTATTCAAAAAAGGACCAGGGAACGCTAAACTAGATTGGTGCCCAAAGGGACAAAAAACCGAACTACTGGAAAAAGGACCGAAACAAAAAGATCGGTACGATAAAAAAGGCCCCTTGATAAATGGCACCCCAATAATAAGTCCATAAAAAAAATCACTATTCGCTTTGCTTGCTTCTCAAATCTCATACAGTGTCAATTATTATAAACCTAAAGTGCATGTCATTGATTATAGCAGCCTACAATCGTATAAAATAAATTACACATAGTTAGCATAACCCATCTATAAAAACACATCCCTGACCGTTATCAGAGAAATGTACAAAGGCTGTATGGGGCCCGGTTAATTAGTTCAAAAGCTCTCCAAAAGTTTTTTGTTGTAAATGCATAGGGTATATTGAATCCAAAATCCATTCAAAACGTCCAGTCTCTTGCCCACAAAGTTCACAGTGGTAATAAGTTGAACAATATAACAATATATCAAGATGATTAAATGGAATAAACTCTTCTTGCAAGTGTTGGCAACCGGTGGTTACATGTACTTAGGAGCATGTCCTCCGTTAAAAACCCAATGTGATAATGTCTACAACTCAGTGTCAAATACTAAGAGCTGATTTCCACAAGTAATAGGTATAAATGTTAGACATTTTGTCAGAGTGGAGTATCGGGACTTGTGTGACCCACTCGCAATAGAGTCTCTTCACCAGGGTGTTTTGCAACCCTGCAGCTGTCGGCCATAAGGCACTCTTCCAACTACTAGCACTCCGGAATCCCAGACCAGCCAATCTCTCGCATCGGCTTTCTAGAAGCTTTGAACTGATTAACCGGGGCCCCATACAGCCTTTGTAATTTCTGATAATGGTCAGGACGCCCTGACGATGTGTTTGGTGTTTTTATGACGGGTTATGCTTAATATGTGTAATTTATTTATTACGATTGTAGGTGCTATAATCTTATGACGTGGCACTTTAGTATATGGGGTTTAATTGACACTGAATGAGATTTGAATCAAGCGGACTGGTGATTTTTTATGACTTATTATTGGGTGGTGCCTAGTAATAGGGGTTTTTTTCCTACCGCCATTTCATACATACAATGCTGTAAGGCTACACGAAACCGATGCAGCCCACACCATGCTGTTTTGTATAAGTCTGACAGCCGTTCAGCCTACATGTCAGTTATAATACAACGATAGTATGCGCTGTGCAACTCTAGGTGTCTGTCTGTATGTAGTACGTGTGTATGTATGTAGCACGTGTGTATGACACAGGTTACTGCTGTTCATAGTTAACTAAGGAACACCACTGTTACTTGATTACTAATTCCTTATAAATAAGAACTGGTGCATTAGAGTACACAGGGTAAAATGCCCCTGGTGTATGTTACTTGGCTCACATGAACTCAGAACTACCAGCTGCAGACCGTTCCCTGTCCTAACATTCCTCCTCCTCTCTCCCCAAACTCAAATCACAACATCCCTTGTCTCGACATTTCCAGTCACGTGTGTAACAGCCTCCCTTCTTCTATCGGCTTCCTTCACCACTCCTCACTCACTTCCTGGTTCTTCAATAACAAGGCACAAAGTCATGTGATTGTGGATCACATGGTGGGGGAGGGTGTGACCTGTGGGGAAGGAGTTCTCTGTGTGGGGCTGGTTAGCTGGGAGTCTTTGTTCTGTACAACTAGCACATATAGATGCATACAAGTTTGCCTGTTAGCTTTTTATTGACTGCAGTTAGATAATAAATGATTGGTTGCTGCAGATTAATAACAGATAGAGCCCATTCACTCTATTATATGTGTCTCTATACAGATGTGCGATCGCAAGATCGGACCTTGGTGATCATTAAAGAGGCATGACGAGCGCCTATACATTAAAAGAATCTCCCAAAAAAGGCCATTCGTCCTACATTCGCGTGTTGCTTATGGCCCCACGTTTTCACGTGTGTATGCCCACACCTTTAAACCAAACACATGAAATCTACACGCTGCAAAGTACCAGTTCATTAAATGTATGTTACATCGCTACACAGTGAATCCAATCCGCCTGTATGATGAAACCAGAGACAATGGGGGTTGATGCAATAAAGGATGAAAAAAAAGGCTGGGCATGCTATTAATATGCATCACCAACCATTGATTTGCCATACTGTAGACACGGAATGTCAAACTTGCAGCCTCCAGATGTTTGAAAACTACAACTTCCAGCATTCCCTTGCAGCAATTAATATCTGGACCAGGGGTGCCAACCTGAGCCAAGCTGTGGGGATGCATAGTGGACCCCCCTGCAGGGACCTTTCGTGGGGTAGCCCGCCCCTGCAGGCCTTGGTTGGGCATCACTGATCTAGAGGCCACAAGTTTGACATCCCTGAATGGATCATTGGCCCATTTTTACTGGTAGTAAATCAGTAGTAAACTATGGCAATAGTGTTTATAGCAATCGTAAATGTATGTTGGGAATTTCCGACCGTGATTGTTGTTGTTCGATCTGGTAATAAAATGCAGAGCGTGGAATCGGTGTTAATCCTTAGTGTTACATCTTTTATTGCAAACAATGACTCTTGTTTCTTTTTGCCAGATTTATCTTCCTTATCCTATAAGGTGATCCAAATGTTATTATTTTATTGTAATAATTCATATAAAATGAGACTGTAAGGAGTGTTTATCTCAGGGATAACATGTGTATGTGTGATCCAACTCTGCTCTCCCTAAAAGGATCTGCATGCTAAGTATCCTCTTCAGTACAGTGTCACGGGCGGCTTTTTATAAAAATAGCACCAAGGCAGCCTGTCATTTGTGCTGGGACAATGACCATGCAGTCTCAACCCATTCATGTGCTTTCTAATATCACATGGTACAAATGTTCGAATAGACCAATCTAATATGCTACCAGGAAGAGAGTTTTGCTAATGGCATCTGCTTCAGTCGGCACCATGGAGCCTGGGCAGATATTTTTGGAGAGAAATCGAGGTAAGGAACTGGGGTGGTGTGGACATCTGAGGGTGGGACTGATGGCTCGGGACCCAACAGTCTTGAAATGGTGCCAGAGTACTCTCTTCCAGACCTTGTTAACCAAGGGAACAGCTGGATCTTTGCTATTACTCGAAAACCACAATAGGGTACAATCAGAGGAGGAGAGCAATTCAAGGGCAATCAGGAGAATCTTCTTTCTGACCCCTAACTCAGGTTGGCAAATATAAATTTCCTAGGAGAAAAACTGGTTGCTCGTAGTAGGCCAGGGCGTTTAGCCATATCTGGAATGACTATACAATCTAACATGCTCCCACCTACAGCCCTCAGGAGTCGAATAGGGGTTTATATGAACCTCAACCTGATGGGACTCGACATATGCACATCATCATAAATGGTGAAGATATGGGACCAGTGCAAAATGATTTCCACCCACACAAACTGTATATGGTAGTTGATGTTTTTGCCTCCACCAAGAGTGTCCGGATTATCAGTTAGAATATGGCTGTATGTATCAATTACTGTGTGCTATGTAACATTGACGCTTAGTGTAGACATTGGGCATACTGTAACATACTATGTAATCAAGACATTTTTTCTTTTACATTGACAAAAGCAAAATGGCCAGGCAACCAATCAAAAAGTTCTCTTATTTTTAGAGAGCAACGTTTTGGCCCAATCGATCACCTTTAAGTCAGATTGGGGCAGTGATTGTTGGGGGGGACCACAGCCGACCGATCCCAGCAAAATTAGTCATTTAGAATGATCAATTTTAGCAAAAACGGTTGGTCCAGGTGCCAAATACTGTTCACTTTCATGACACTTCAGACTGATTACTGATTGATATAATGGGATAGTAAGTTGTTGGCCAGGAGCCAGGTTTGTGATTTTTTTGTATTTGGCCATAAAGGCTTGTACACACGCACGAGTGTGCACCAAGCAACGACCCCTGACGAAACGTCCGAGAATCGTCCGAGTTATGCATTCAGACAGGGGTCGTTCGTTGATCCGCCCGGCAGATCGACGAATGACCTCGACCGAACGCATACACTCGGAGATTCTCAGCTGAAAAGCCCATCGGCTGGGTAGTTACTCGGCCGCACATCTTGCGTGTGTACGAACTTGAAAGCTGGCCCACACCTCAACATTACAACAATTAGCTATTGATCTGCATTGAATGTTGAATCACTGTAATCTCTAGTGGAGCGGTCAGTTAACCTGCGGGATCATGTTTATGTAATTACAATCAATATTATTTAAATGTAACTCAAAAGTCTGGACAAATGTTTTAGCGTATGGTCAGCATTAATCAGTTTATAGTAGATAGTGAACAATATGTCTGATATTAGTTACAACTTTATGTGCATTGGCAGCCCTCAAAAAAAAGGCTGATAATTATAAATGCCGTTACCCTATAATTAGCCCAGTTTATCAAATACTAATCTTAAACTACGTACAGACATAAAGATTCCAAACGCATCATCCGCATCTTTAATCACGAGCACCGAGAGCGAACATCCTTAGCTGCCTCATCACATCGCCAACGCCCACCATGGGGCACTATGGGGTCATAAGTAAAATTTTATGTCTGTATGTAGCAAATAAGTTTGCATTGCTGCTCATTTTCTTTTAGCCTAAAGGTTGACAAAGTGATACAGGTATTGATATATAAACAAATGAACGTCTTCAATTAACGTGAAAAGTGATATTCATTAATTGAGTGAGCATTCCCTTAGATTATCTTATAAATTCTACACAATAAAATGAGATAAAGTAAGTGTAAGGGCACGGCCACACTGCAACGCAAAACATAATCGCATGCGATTTCATGTGCGATTTCGTTGTGTTTGCGCGTGCGTTTTTTCATTAAGTATTGAAAAATACATTGCAAAATGCGGAACGCAAATCGCAATGCACGTTTTCGGTGTTGGTTTCCGTGTTTTCAATGATCTGAAAGCGCAAACACAGAAAAAATCGCAGCAGTGTGGCCTAGCCCTAAGATAGATATACACACAAACAGCTAAAATATACATACAACCACTAGTGTACTGCAGGATAAACTATCACAGGCTATAAAGTGTAGATTGCTTATTTAAAGAACTAAAATGTAGCACAAAGATGTTCTTACAGATAGGATACAAATGGAAATGTGTCAGTACTCAAGGACGGAATTACATCTCAGGAACCTGTAGGCACAAAAAGCCTGGAGCCCTTTACCCCACCCCTAATCACAGGCCACACATACCTAACCACACCCATTTTCACTTTTTTATTTAGTTTAAAGTTGTGAACAGCAAAACATGAACTGATTAAAATGGTCAAATACTTTTTAAACCTTAAAGAGGAAATGTGGTCCAAAAATGACTTTAGGAAATTGATAGGAATGCTTCTGAGAGTTTTTGCAATTATTCCATTTATTTTTTACATAGTTTTGAGGACATTTACATTTGTGTGTGTGGATTGGCAGCAGCATCACCAGGTCCCTGCTTCCTGTCTGAAACCTGTCAGCAATCTGCCCTGTCTCCTCCCCTTTACAACCCCCCGGTTCCTCCCACTCCATGGACCCCATGGTCCTTACAGTTGCAGGCCACCCTTGGCCCATTCCCTTAAAGCCCCATGTGGCCCCGCCCACTCGCGGGTGCCGCATGGGGCTGTGAGAACTTTTTCACATAGTGAGAGAAGGGCTTGTAGATTCCCTTACCTTCTCTGCAGCCCTTCACACAGCAGAGAGGAGGAGGGACTCCTGTCTCCTCACACACTGAGGGAGTTGAGGCTGTGCTCGCCAGCAGCACTGTGCAGGAGAAGCCTTAGGAATGTCACATGTCAGCCTCCATCCATTAACTTTCTGGTCAGTCATTTCTTAATCTTGGGCTGTGGGAGCACGTAGAGAGGTGGTTGATGGCTCGTTTTAATGGTAGGAAACTGGCCTTTCATTGAAACTCAACTTGTTTGGAGACCACAGTTCCCCTTTAAAACAGAGGAGGACCAAAAAGGAGGGGGGGGAAGATGCAGCCACAACTCAAACCACTGATGCCCCTAGGCACATGCCTACTGTGCCCAATTGAAAATCCAGCCCTGTCAGTGCTTTTTGAATGCTAATTATATCTATTATGTTAATGAAACTGTAAATACCTGCTATATTTGTATGAACTAGTGACAAACTACATAAACCATATATATAATATGGCACTTATGAATGTTATTTAATAGTTGTCTTTTTGATGGTGACAGTCTGGTAAAGTAATATCCTCTAAATATTGAGTTCGACATTGATACCGAAAAGAAACATTAATTGTCATTTGTTTGTTGTTCAGTTCCCTCCCTGCAGACTTTTTGTCGGCCTGGTTATCCAAGAAACACATTGTCCACCGACTAGATATTGACGGGCTTCAATTGCCAGAGCTACTGAAGAATGTCTGCAAGTATGACTGACAGCAGCCAATATCTAGATAACGGAAGGCACTAAACTGTCCAAAGGAAAAGGCATTGGCTGTGATTTACAGTGTACAAAAGTAGAGATGGTGCACAATGTCTGTGCAAATGTTTGTGCTATTAGGGTATTTTAGCAACCCTGGAAGAGCTCAGGGACAGATACTGAGGATACTGTGAGTGGGTCCCTTAATGCTACCTGGTGGCCCCAGAACCGCAGTTCAATACTGTTAACATTGTTCTTGTTAAGGGATTTACATTAGGTATATATTATCCCCTAAACAGGCCTTTAGAAAACTCGTGTTTGCACCTCTGGCATATGGACCACACAGAGCCACCACTTAAAACTTTTTCTTTATGTATTTGACAAATGGTATATGACTTAAAAAGTGTAATCAATGTAACTTAATTTCTTTTTTAAGGGGTTTATGTTTGGTATAATGTTGTTTCTAGTTCGTATGCCCTTCCTGTGTCATTGTTCATTTTGCTGTCTAAATGGTTTGAGTAAACCCACAGCTATAGGACTTCCTACTGCTCTGGTGAGTATGTGGTATGAAGAAAAATAAACCCAGTATTTTCATGGAATGTAGTGCTTTTAGGGATTTTTGGCAGATTAGAAAATGATGTTTTAAACTGCCAAAATAGATCACATTACCGGTGTTTACATAAGACATAGTTTCAAAGAATTGTTCATGTGTTATAACTGACTGTCCAGAATTCCTTTATGTGTGAAAAAGTCTCTTTAAGGAGAACTAGCATGTCATTTTTGTTTTTGAATATATTAAAAACACTTACCTGCCTCCCTGGATACTGTTTGGTGATTCAAAATGGTAGTTAGAGTTAGCACCTAAATGGCTGTTGTAGCAGCTTGTGTCCATTACATTAATCCCAGCCTGAGTGGGCTGATGTACCACTCAGCATGACCCCCAAAGAGGGGGTTAAGAATTAAAGAGGCATTGACAAAAAATTCATTTTATAAACAAAATTTTCATAATGGAAAATGTTACATAAATACAATATCTGCTTTAACAAAATGTCAGACCACATTTTATTCAGTTTCATCTGTGCTATAAAAAGTAGTGGGTATAAAATAGTTTATTAATATTATTAGTAGAGTTTGAGGGGAAAGTATATATATTTTCCCTGTTTTGCCTGTGGTATAATGTAAGCCAGTTTTGAGTTTTTTTATGTATTAGGAAGTATAGACTCTAGAACATTTAGCTAAGGTTATTACAAAATGCTCTTTTTTTAGTACAGCAATTAAAGGGTAAATATGATTAAAAACGCTTTATCTGACTTATGGGTCAAAAACAGCTTTACACAATACATAACTTCTCTAATCCTAAAACACTGTTCAACTATACAATCACTATAATTAGGTAGCCAATAGTGATCATTACAGTTTGGTGGACTATATAGAGTATAGGGAGAGAAGTTTGGGAATTGAGGGGGGGCCGGTTGTAATTGATATAAACAGAATCCAAAGGAATCTGGACTTTTGTTAGGAAAAATATAGAAAGCAACTGAAACATTTATTATGGAAAAAAGGGAAACACCGCGCAGCCTTGAAATAGCTAAATCTAAAGGTTCATACAAACGCGTGATTATAGGGGACCGACTATTGTGCCATGTATGGGTGCTCATCGGCTGAAACAGCCAATTAGTCGGGCTGACTGACCAATGAGCCCTTTTGCCTGGTGGAAGTGCCCATACACGGTACGATAATCAGGGAAAACTGACATTCATACACTTGTGTGTTGTGGGTCAGCACATGTGTATGAGGCTTTAGGTTCGATACACATCGTCCGTTATTTCAGCCCAAATCACTTGCGCAACCAAAATTGGGGCTATCCGGCACACCAAATTTACAGTCAAACTATGAGTCCGCTACATGTCATTTCTTAAGCAAAATGGATTCAGCATGAATCAACACAGAGCGTGCAGCTGTGAAACAAAGTGCAGGTTTATTACAGAAACATGCGGTGCTACATGTTTCGGACACACACATCCTTTCTCCAGCATGAGAAAAGGACGTGTAGTCTGAAACAGAGCACCGTTTCCATAATAAAACATCTTGCATGACAGATCCTGTGGTCATCTTTGACAGATTAGTACTGTGTGTACCCACCTTTACTACAGAATTTATGTCAACCTGTTTTTCTTTATAAATACTATAACATCAAGTAGGACTGCCAAACACAAATAGTAAATAATACAATTTTCTTACAGTAGTTTGTGGCACATAATATCAAAAAAAACACTAGGGGTCCCAAAGAACATCTTAAACGTTCGGGTAACCTAAAAGTATGAAAGGAACCCGATCTATAGCTTCACCTGTCATATGGTCCAATCCAAGCGTCTGCTAGATCCTCAACATACTATATCGTTGCGGAAATACCTCAGTACTACACTCTGCTAGTAAACGGGTCATTCGGTTCATTAAAGCCTCCACATGCCTATGTTTTATATAGAGCCCTGCGCCTCACCACTGATAATTTCTAGGGTAGGAAATGGCTACAGGCTGGTATGTTTTGGTTGTCCTTGCGGCTGTTTTGCCAGGAGCTGTCAAACATTTCAGGCTTATTACCTTCTTATTAACAGTGAGGACAGCCATTATATGGCGGCATGGTAATTTCAGGCACTGGTAGACGTAACAGGTACAGGTATTGGGATTTGTCAGGTTTACTTCATGCGGGTTCTCAATTAGCTGGATATTTATATTTTTGTCCATTTTGAGCATGAGCTCTTCGGACTTCTGAGCAGCACAAAATTCCTTCATGCAGAGATCAGAGGCTGCGGGAATACAAATCGTTCCAGTGATTCACACAATTAATAATCAGCCTCTGATTCACTTTCGGGGTCCAAACTAGAATTCTGTATCTCCTTCACAGAACTCAAGCAAGAATCTGACACCGTTTCAGGTTCCAAAGAAGAGGTTGATGTTGTAGGCATCACTATATCCATCAGCATGCACTGTTCCCCAACAGCAGGGATTCATGATCAGTGCTGCAGGTTTGCCCATTAGGTCGCCAAAAGCCTGTTGTGTTCTCTTGTAAGAATTTAGCCATAGCAGTGATGTTGGCCTCCAGCCCATGGATTTATTAAAGATATTGTTTAATTCTTATAGGCCAAAAATATAGTATGCAAATAACAACACATTGAGAAAATGTTTCCCAGCGACTGCACAACCCAGACTGAATCATCCAAAAGCAACTGGCTTAGCTTTGCTACCTGATTCCAGTTTTAAGGTACTTGTGTAGGGTCATATGGAGTCTTTAGGTTATCAATGGACGCCGAAACATTGTTGTTTTCAGTGCATCCAGCAGAAGCTTCTCTGTCTCAATAGGCAATGATAGTTGGTGAATCCTTTGCTGTATAAATTTAGCAACATGATAAGCAGAGAAAAATAACCTCAGTGATGGAAACATTTTTGATATGACATGGCCCCTCTGAAACACAGGGTCTACAAGAAAGGTTGTTGACATCTGACAACAGGAATTAAAATTCTTAACACGGCGAACATGTTAGTTAGGCTGTCTGAAGTGTCATCTTTAGGGAGAGCAATGTGTACAAGTTTTACAATGTCATACTCCATCCTCATACGGGGTCCTTCTGCCACAAAAAACTACAGGACCTTATCACTTGAACTGCCTCATGGAATCATCAACAGAATTTAGGGCACTCACTAAACAATTTGCCATTGAGCGGGATTGGAATTTAGGGCTCAATATTTTTGAAGAATCCATGTAAACAGCAGCTGAGACTGAGGATCATTGGCCCCCAGTTCTGCAGTAAGTGTAAAGCATTATCACTTGATGTACAATCTTTGTGATGAATTTGATTTCATTTTCAGCATCTGTTAGAGATCACACACACAAAAAACCCACTTAAGGTCCATTTTAATTAGATTTATGTCACATATAGTCTCTTCCATAGACAGAGCATGATTTTAAAGGGCATTTCCCCCCCTGAAATAAAAATGAATCTTTGTAGTTAGCTGTAGTTCAACCTCTTACTATTAAGGCTGTGCACACGTGGTTCCGATGACCACCGAAACCAGAATTTCGATTAATCTGGCTAGTCGTGATGAACTGATGTTGTCAAACGTTTACTAAATCGTCCGATCAGCACATGCTGGTAAATTTCGGCTGTGGTATTTTTTCATTTTACCAGAACGTGTGTACCCAGCCTAAAGGTAATGGATAAATTCCAAGTAAACAAAGGTTGATGGAAGCGCACACTGTTAATCAGAAGAATTCTGTTTTTATTGCAATCACATAAACACACAAACGTTTGGAGAACGCTTTGTCTCTCATCAGGTGTCACACCTGATAAAGGAGAACATAGCGTTCTCCGAAACGTTGTGTGTTTATGTGATGCAATAAAAACAGAATTCTTCTGATTAACAGTGTGCGCTTCCATAACCTTTGTTGCTTGGTGTATAGCGTGGAGTCCTTGAGGTAGGAGGACAGAGGGAAGCAGCACCTGAAGTATACTGGCACATTGCCTGAAGGAGTGCCTAGGCTCATTAACCATACTAAATGGATATAATTCCATCGGAGACAGTATCGGCATTTAGTGCCTTTCTGAACCCTTAAATTCAAAGGTAAGTATTTGTTAGTTTTTTTCCTGTCATTTGCAAATAGTAGATTTTAATATTTATTCCAGTATAACATCATTATTAGTAAGGAGTCTCCCACTCAGTCAGGTCTATGGTGCTTTGATTGCGATATTACAAAAATGTGAAGCTGGGATTAATCTGCTCTGAAGGTTTTATTCACCTTCAGATAGTGAAAGTTTCAGTCACCTTCTGAAAGGTATCCACAGTAGAATATAAGAACCAGCATACTCCAGTCTTAAATGTCTATTATACTCATCTTCCCTCCGCTACTCTTCCTTAGTCAGTACTTTCTACCAGGTCCTCACCCCTGAGTTCGCTTAACTGCTGCAAATACTTACTAACGCTGCTCCGTAGGCTCCGCCCCTCTCTCTTTGTGCGACGAGGCCAATAGGAAGACACGCTCATTGCAGAGCGTGTCTTACCATTAGCCTCGTCGCCGACAGGGTCACCAGAGCAGCGCGTAAGTAAATGAAGCAAGTTTAGCGAACCTAGGGGTGAGGACCTAGGGTTAGGTCTTACCCTGGGTAGAAAGTACGACTAAGGAAGAGGAGCGGAGGGAAGGTCAGTATAAATGTCCTTTAATCTTCAATGTTTTAATAGTGCATATATTGATGGTGTGATAGTTCAGAAAGGTAATATTGAAAAATGCATTGCATTTAAAAATATAAACAGGGTATTCAATAAAAGTTTTATTGTTAAAAATGGTGCTAATTTTGCCCAACCAATCAGATGTAGCTTTCAAATGTTAAAAAGATCTGACTGGCTGGGGCAAAAATTAGCACCATTTTAAACAATAAAAACATTATTTAATCTCCCTGAATATCTACACTCTGAAAGGATGGCTGATATTTTTTAAATTAGAAGCATGACACAGACTGTATTGTATTCACTGCTATATAGCCTGAGACAACGTTCCCCTTTAAGACGGGAAAAAGTATTTAAATCTACTAATTACAAATGAAAGGTTAAAGGAAACAGTTCACTGGAAAAAGTTAACTATTTCTATAAAAACAAAACAGGAACAAGACAAAAAAAAAAGTGCATACATACATTCAAGGCAAGAACTTGTGCAGCTGTGTGCATTTTGGAGGTCACAAACCCCCTAATAGTACACCAAGGTGAGAACCTAAATGCTAGTTCCTAATCATGGTTTGCCCTTTCAATCATTACAAAGCCTAGCTCATAATGCCGGTCTTGCTTCACCCCCACTCACACAAGACTGTTCCCAGTCTTCCCATTAGACAATCACAAAACTATGGTGGATGAAGGGAGAGGCTGTCACTATGAGTAAAGGCTCATACACATGTGCGACCCGGGTCCCGACCTGCGACACACGGTGATTGTTGAATGACCGACTTGGCGGATCTCCATACGAATGACCGTTTCGACCGTAAAGCGCTGATAAAGTGGTTCGTTTCGTACACATCGTGCGTCGCAGGTGCAAGCCTTTAGACTTCGACAGTGTGGTAAGGGGCTCCGAGTGCACCTGCATATAGGTCCTCACCTGGATCCTATTATGGAAGGTGCTTGGGTTTAATGACAAATAGTTGACTTTAATATCAAGTTTGACTGCTTATTTGCATTACTTTTAAACACCAGCTTATAGCTGTCAGCCAAGAGGAATTTAAACCAAGCTGCAATTAATCAGGTTGTGCTTGCTATGTAAATTCCAGCAAAAAATTATATATATTTAGAAAGTTATGGGAATCAAAACAGATTGGAATACTGTGCTGAGTGAGTAAAAAACCGACTTGGTCGAACCCCTAAATTCCCCCATATACAAAGCTGGTTTTCTATATTAGAAAAGTTGGTTGCTTATTCAGGTAGTTTCTTATTCACATTGATTGATTTTTTGTTCTGAAATTAATAAGAAACTGGTGTTTCTTAATAGGTAATTGGCATATAATCAGTTAAAGGACAATTATACTCACCTTCCCTCCGCTCCTCTTCTTAGGTCTGTACCTTTTACCCAGGGTAAGACCTGAACCGCTAGGTCCTCACCCCTGGGGATAGGGAGGCATGTGTATTAAAGTGTATAAATAAATTAAAGGAGCATAATTAAAATGTATGTTTGCAAATGTGGAGAAGCTTGGCTGACAAAATGGGTGAATTGTAGATAATGCTGTTGACTGAAAAGTATGATGTAATGGGTATAGCAGAAACATGGTTGAACCTTATCACGACTGGGCAGTAAATTTAGGAGGATCCCTTGTTTAGATAGGATGGAGAAATAGTAAAGGGGACAGAAGTATGTGTTTATGTTAAACAAGAGTTGAAGCCAAAAATATACGTTAATTCCCTTTCTTCTCTTCTGCCATGGCAGCGTACCATGGGGGTAACTCCACCCAGTTCGGAGGGAGGCAGAGAAGAACTTAAAATGGTTCCCAGACTCCTCACTCTCAGTTGAACTTTTCTAGCCAAGGAATCCGACTATTTATACATCAATCTCTTCCAAATAAAAATTTAGAGTGATGAATGACTAGGACCTCGCCAAAAGTTCGGCTCGATTAATGAAAACCAAATCCAAAACCATAATATACAATCAAGGCATCAAAGTTATCCTCACTTTAATGATAATGATTAGTAAACAAGGGTAGGGAAACTCTGTACACTGTCATGGCAGAAGAAAGATGAAAAGGGAATTAATGGTAAGCATAATTCAATACTTTCTCCCCCGGCCATGCCAGTGTGGCACCATGGGGATGTCCAAAGCAAATAATTAAGGGTGGGCACTACTGTCTGAAGAACCCAGGCAGTTAAGAGATCCAGGCAGTGTCCCTACATCCAACTATAATGTCTGACCGAGATAGCATATCCTTTAATTGAACCTCTAAAATTAAACAATAAGAAACAGGATCTTCTGAATTCTTTGTCCTATCAATTATAAATTTTGGCTGCCCTAACTGGATTAGACAATGATACTTGGCTTCTTTAATATTATAGGCTGAGGGCAAATGAAGGCAATACAATCGGTTTATTATATGAAATTTAGATACAACTTGGGTCTAAACCCGGAGGAGTTCTAAGTATAATAGACTCTCTTAAGAATGAACAAAATGGTTCATCCACCCTCAGGAAGTCAACTCACTAACTCTTTTGCTGACACTAAAGCAATTAGAAAGGCCACTTTCATTGAGGCCCATTTAAATCTATTGATTCCATAGGCTCAATGAAGAAGAAGACAAAAACCTTCAGGACCAAATTTAGGTTCCAGTGGCAACAGGTGAAATCTTTTAATACCTTGAAGAAATTGTTTAAAGGGTATCTCCACTGATGGAAAAACGTTTTTTTTCCCCCCCATATGAAAGTCACCTTCCCCAACCCCCCTCCTACCTTTCCCCCCCCCCCCCAAAAATCAGCTGTTGCTTTGCAGCAGCCTCTGCAAGTTGTGTAGCTCTGGGGGTGTGTCTGCTACTGTGCTGGGAGGCTGTCAGTCAATGTGCATCATCACAGCATATTCATGATTTCTGCCACACCCACTTGACCCCAGTGATGCCTGATGTAAACAAAGCCTTTCTCTCCTTATCTCTGTATGATCTATCACCTAATAGTGCAGGGAGAGACAGAGGGGGGGAAGTTATAAGGTTCAGCCACACAGCGAATATATATTACCCCTATACAGGGGTAGTGCTGGGAGACAGAAGGTGTATTTCAGAGGGATGCTGGGAGTGTCACTAGCTGTATTGCAGGGGGAGTGCTGGGAGACAGAAGGTGTATTTCAGAGGGGATGCTAGGAGTGTCACTAGCTGTATTGCAGGGGGAGTGCTGGGAGACAGAAGGTGTATTTCAGAGGGGATGCTGGGAGTGTCACAAGTAACATAGTAACATAGTATGTTGGGAAATAAAGACTTTAGTCCATCCTGTCCTACCTTTGTACCTTATTCCAAATGTCCAGAGGTTGTATAAATAAATATGGCCATCCACTCCGATATGCCCATCTAGCAGTACATATTAAAATATTTTTAAGGTTGAATAAAGACATACGTCCATCTAGTCCAACCTTTATACCCTACCATAATGTCTGTATAACAGTTACATAGTAACATAGTATTGGAGGTTGCATAAAGACATACGTCCATCTCGTACAACCTTTGTACCCTACCCAAAAAATGCCTGTCCGACAGTGACATAGTAACCTATTATTATTAATTTTATAAACACTTACATCTATCTAGTCCAAACGTTATACCCTACCCGAAATGCCCATCTATCAGTTAAATAATAATATAGTATTGGAACTTTTATATGGACTAATCTATGTAGCCTACCAAAATTGTATGTCTAAAACACATATACAATATTTTTTAAAAATCACTAATAAAGATATACATAATAATAATCAATGATATAAACTGTCATAAAAACACACACACACCAATCATAATAAAATTCATATATACACATACAAATAAAATACACAAACATACATGAAAAAAAGTTGGTCATGCAGTTAAAAAAATACCACAATGAATAAAAAATAATTTCATTTGGATTAATTTATAAAATTCATTACTGTAGAATTTATAAATATTAAAATAAAAAATGTATTGTCAACTCAATATAAATGAAATATAATAATCTAATGTATACGGTACATGCATAGTCATGTATACAAAGTGTACACAAAGTACTACAATATATATAATAAAAAATGAATGTATATAATGTATAATAAATTAGTAAGATTTAATTATTGATTAATGTGAATATATATATATAAACTGTAAACAGTAAAATAGAAGTGATAGTTAGATTATTGATTTGTTATTATTATTTAATTATTTTATGTGTACATGTACTTAAAATAAAATTGTAAAATATTTATCCAAGAGACTAACAGTGCAACCTGGGACAAAGGACCCTGCCCCTGCCAAAACAGCCCTGCCCCTGCCAAAAACATGCCCAATACATCACATTTGTAGAGACCCCTGCCCCTGCCATAAACATGCCCATACATCACATGTAGAACCCCGCCCACCTTGACATAACATGCCCCAATACATACATTTTGTAGAGGACCCGAGCAGAGAAGTGCAGTGTTGTCAGTTGTAGCCATGGGAACGACGAGCGTACGTTCCCATTGGCGCGTCGGCAGCAGATGCAGGGTCAACCAACTTCCCGACTACGGAAGTGACTGAGTGGCATGTACAACAGGAGCGTCGCGCGCTCGGGTAGATAACAAGCAGGCGGGCATGTCAGAGAAAAGGAGAAGATGGCAGTAGAGCATTCCGGTTGGCCGAGGCAGCAGATCAGAACAAAATGGCACATATTAATCTGAGATTCCAGGTATGGGTTAATTACTATAAACTACTATATAGGCAATGTAGTTTTTTTCAGTGGAGATACCTTTAACAAACGGTTCAGAAGCCAGATCTCTGAGATAGCCAGGATAGTGGCTGAATTTGGACCTCGGTTGAATTAATCATCAGATAAATTATTAATCCTGATTGTAGGAATTAAGGATTAAGGACAGGGGCCATACTTCTATCATTCCTCTTAGGAATGATTCCAAATACGATGAATATCTTAGATATAGACATCTTTTTAGCAATAATTAAAGTTTTCCCACACGTATCAGAAAAACCTAGGGCAGTTAAATGTTCCATCTCAAAAGCCAAGCTGTTCAATTTTAGATTTTTTGGATCTGGAAAGAGACAGGCCTTTGAGTCAACAAATCCAGGATATTAGGTCATCGAAACTGGTGCTTTAGAGATCTCAGAATTAACTCACGAATACCAGGTTCTCCTGGGGCTAATCTGTACTATCAGAATACTGTGGGTTTGATCTCAGTTTTTGAATACTTTGGGTATCATAGGGATTGGTGGAAAACAATAACTAGATGAACACCCACTGATGAGACAGGGCATCTATTCTAGAGCTTTGGAATCCCTCTCGAGAAAAATACTTGGGCACTTTGTGTTTACATAAGTTCCATAAGATTGCAATTTGGAAGACCCAACTTTTGAACAATCATTTTATATACTTCGAGTTCAGGGACCATTCCCCTGCTCTGATACTTGCTCTGCTTAAGAAATCTGCCATAATATTTTCTTTCCTAGAATGAAAAAAGCAAAGTGTTAACGACCTTTTCGCCCAACCTAAAATTAATTTTGCTTCTGTCCAACATCCTAAGCTCCTTGTGCGCCTGTCTGTTTATGTGAAGCCCCGCGGTACGGTTTCGCACATTATTTACATGATTTTGTTTAGCATAAGAATAAAATAAGAAGTGCCTTTTTTATAGCCTTAATTCTAGAATAATTATATGAAGCAGCCTTACTCTTTTGCCATAATCCCTGCTTACATGTTTCTATATGGCACCCAGCCCAAAGGGAAACATAATCAGAGGTTCTGTATAACAAAACTTTTTCTTGCATAGACCTCTTATTGATCTCCACCATTTGGAGAAATTTTATTTAACAGAATAAAAATCGTGTTGATTAAAAATCTGTTGATTTAAATTTCCAAAGTCCTTGTTCCATTGGCGAAGAAAATTTATTTGGAACATTCTCAAATGAAATAGGGCCCAAGGAACTGCTTCTATTGATGCTGTTAATAGACCCAAGAGCTCCATACATATTTCTGCCGAGTTACATTTCTGACTAAATTTACTATTTTGATTCTCTTCTTTTCTTGTAAAAAAAAATCTTTCCCACAGATGTGTCTATTAAGATACCTAAATGATTTAGTCTCTGAGTTGGGATAAAAACATTTTTGCTTGAATTTATTAACCATCCTAGCTTTTGGAAACATACTTGGGTTAATTTTAAAGATCTTTACGTTTCGTCTATAGACTTTTCCAGATGATCCAATCGTGCAGGTATGTGCAAGCCTGACTCCTTCTATTCTTAAAGGGTAAGTCCACCCTTAAATTTAACTTTTAATATGCTGTTCCCCCTGGTCTCCCAGCCTCAACCTCGTCATTTTTATTTTCAGAAAGCCCCACAAACTCTTACTACCTCTCCTCTTTCCTTCGCCGCGCGCGCCGGCCCTCTGCTTGCGAGAATGCAAGCAGAGGGGCGGAACGGCAGTCGCGTCTGTGATTGGCTGAGCGGCAGCCAATCAGGACGCGGCTGCCGGTCATTCAGTGCAGCGGAGGGGAAGAGGAGAGGTAAGTAAGAGTTTGGGGAGCTTTTGAAAATAAAAAATATGCTGTTAGGGCTGGGAGACATGGGGGAACAACATATTAAAGGGGTTTAATGTAGGGGGAGGGATAGTAGAACGGGAGGGAGAGGGAGGGGGGAGAAGGGCTGCAGTACGCTGGCAAAAATCTACCTGAGGCAAGGTAGGGGGCAGAGCCTGCAGCCTCCTGGTGGGCAGTTTTTGGCACTTTGGGGGGATAACAGGAGAACCCTATGGAGCTGGGATGTGAGGTAAGGATTAAACTACACTACATGGTGGGGCCAGTAGTTGGGGGGATTATAGTTTTGGGGTGGACATGCCCTTTAACGCTGCTGCTATTGCTGACATTAATTTTGTGAATAACCACGGGGCTGACGTTAGCCCGAAAGTCATTGCTTTGAACTGCCAATGAATTCCTTCTGGAGATAGGCGCCTTTTAAGTCCAAAGATGCTAGCCAATTTCCTTTTTCCAAATAAGCTAGGATTGACCTTAGTGTCTCCATCTTGAATCTTTCTTTCAACATATATGAGTTTAGAAGCTTTAAGTCTAGGACCGGACGAAAGGAGCCATCTTTCTTTAATACCACAAAAAGGTTTGAATAAAAACCCCAATTATTTGTGCTGTAGGAACTAAGGAAATAATTCCTTTTGTTTTAACTGAGTTACTGCTTCCAGTAAGGCCCTTCCTTGACAAGGTTTTGAGGACCTTGAGAGAAAAAAAGCCTTCTTGAAAGGGGTTTTTACAAATTGTAACCTCAGGCCTGTGGATACCACATTTAAAGGGCATCTATAGTGGGAAAATGAACTTTTTTTTCTTTCTTTCCACGAGTTCTATAATTCCCCACAACCCCCAGAGTGTCTTCACTTTTTTCAGATTCCCTCTCTGTCTGAGATACACCAGTTAGAAGATACGTGATTGCATTCCTCTACTCTACTTGGACTGTCAATCAAATCCTGTGACTGATCCCCCCTCCCTGCTCTGTAATAAACATAGAGATAAGAGCATTAACAGAGGGAGAGAGGTAGCTTTGATGGTAGATATAAGGCTGCACTTGACCCCCCTTCTTAATAGCTTTCACTGATTGATGATGGGTCACAAATTGCTTTTCTTCTTCTTCTTCATGTCTCCAGGACAGCTTGCTTTCTATTGGCCACTGTGCGTGGGTGTGTTTTTCAGGATGTTGAACTTTTAACTCCTAATGCACCTGATAAGCTTGTTGGTTAGCTGGAGTTGAGACATGGAGGAGGTAACAGAGGGAAGGGGGAAGGGGAGAGTGCTGCACAGAGATCTGACACCATGGTTAAACAAAGTCACTGACAGAGATAGGATTAAGGCAGCATAGAGTACATGAATTTAACTTTGCAAAGGGGCAATGTGTTTTCACTATAGATGCCCTTTAAAATCCACCTGTCTGTGGTAATTTGGGACCATTCCTCTGCAAAATAAAGTAGACGAGTGCCTACTTGCAAAGGGATGGTCCCCAAATCTTCAGAAGGAAAATCTCTTGCTCTGGAATCCTCTCCTAAAGGACTTACGATTTTCTCCACAGAAAAAAGAAAAACCACCCCAAGGGCTTAAGAGTGGAAGAAAAATCCCTGTTTTGTCTGGAAGGTCTGAACATATTATACCTATTTATTCTAAAATAAGGTCTGTTCATATTTTTAGAAAACCTTCCTATCCTGAGTTAAAAACTTATTTTTATCTTCAGTAGAAACCATAAATTTATCTAATTCAGGCCCAAAAAGTTTGTCTCCTTTGAAAGGCAAAGAAACCAACTTATTTTTAGAGGTCGAGTCTGCAGTCAAGGTCTCAAACATAAGGCTCTACGACCAACCACTGACTGCCAAGCCCTAGTTGATAATTTAAATGAATCTAAAAAATCATCCGCCAAATAGTTAGTTGCTTGATAATTGAATGACACCCCTTCTAATAATTGATCATTAGGACATAATTCTTGAATGGCTGAGAACAAATAAAAAAAAGGCCAAAGCTGATAAATAAAAAAAAGTTTAAGTTTTAGACATAACACTGATTCAAGTTTAGTGTCCATGGGATCTTTAAAAGAAGAGGATCCTTCCATGGCGATAGTAGTCCTTTTAGAGATTCTCGCCACAGCTGAATCCACTTCAGGCAAAGATTCCCATCTTTGTTTAAAGGCATCTTCATGTGGGTATCTTTTATCAGACCCCAGAAAAGTCCAACTTCTTATTAGTTTTAAAAATTTTATCGATAATACCCTCTTCATGTTTATGAACTTCCAACCCCAGGGTAACATATATTTTCTTAACTAAAGAATCCATAAGAACCATTTTAAAGTTTTGGGAATCTCCAGAAACAGGCTCTGAATCTGAACTGTCTAAAGATGAGGACGATACCCGACCTTCCTCTGCATCAGATACATCCTTATCCAGTGGACTATTAGAATAATCCACCATCTTACATTTCTTTGATGATCTAATAACATCATCTTTAATAGTATTGCATGTATCAATCAAAGAAGCCTTGAACCAATCAAAAAATTCAGCCATAGAACAAGAAGTATCAGCTTTAGCAGCCTTATTAATACAGGCAGTACAAAATGTTCCCGAATCTATAGGAGATTCACAATTAGAACACACTAAGTGTTTAGATTTCATTAACATCTTTTTAGCAGATTTAGTTTTGGATTTGGATTTAGCATCTTTAGTAAGAGAAGATTTTGCCTTAGAGGCAGCATCAGTGCAGGTTTGAGACATAATATGCTGCAACAAATAAATTAAAAATATAATCAGGCTTCAACAGTAAGCCAATATACAAGTACTGTACCAAGCGGAGCCACTTGACTCACCAACCAATCTTAGCAGCTTACTGTGGTCAATCGGACGCCAGCTAACTGTCTCCTCTTAGCCACGAGGGAGAGACTGAGCTGCACTTCCGTCCCTCCTATCAAGGCCCGCTTCCGAGACCGTGACGTCAATCGTCCGGATCTCGCCGGACTAAGCTGCTTTGACGCAAAAAAAAAAAGAAATCCAGAACTGACATGTGAACAAGCATTCGTGTGTACGTGCGCAACTACTGCCCAATCCTATACCGGATCCAGCCAGGCAGTCATCCAGCAACATCTGCATCCTGAAGCAGATACATCAGCCTTCCAGGTAATCCTATGTGCAACTGAACAGCACACAGTTCACCTCCGGTGGCAGGACAAGAACAACTGAGAGTGAGAAGTCTGGGAACCATTTTAAGTTCTTGTCCTGCCTCCGAAGTGGGTGGAGTTAACCCCCATGGTGCACACTGGCATGGCAGGGGGAAGAAAACTGGCAATATGGATGGTAAAGCCGAGGCAATATGGGTAGGATTGGGAATATGTGTGGAATTGGTAATTGCCTGCTACAAGCCACCAAATGTTAGCAGGGAGGAAGATAGTCAGCTTCATATGCCGATGACAAGGGCTGCAAGTTTGGGGAGTGTTCTGATTATGGGGGACTTTAATTACCCTGAAATTGATTGGTGTAGTAAAACTGCCAACACAGTAAAGGGTGATGAGTTCCTGAATTTGCTACAGGATCATTTTCTCTCACAGGTCATTGAATTTCCAACTAGAAAGAGAGCTCTGTTGGATCTGGTAATATCTAATATCATGGAGCGTATTATAGATATAAAGGTAACTGGAGGCTTAGGGATTAGTGACCATGAAATAGTGTTGTTTAGCGTATGTTATCAAAAGGAAAAGTGCACTGGGTTAACAAAGACTTTCAGAAAAGCAAATTTTCTCAGTTTAAAAGTAGCTCTTTAGCATGTCAAGTGGGATGATATATTATCAGGTAAAGGTACTGAACAGAAGTGGACTGTTTTTAAGGGGATTTTAAGTCATTTCACATCTAAATTTATACCCTTGGGAAATAAATGTAAAAAAAAACAAGTCTGCGACCATGTTGCTTAATTCTGATATAAAGATGGATTGGAAACAGCCTTTAAGAATTATAAAAACTGTAACAAGGATTGTAAGAAAGCAAATAAGCTAGCTAAAATGAATAATGAAGTTAGGATAGCTGGACAAAGCATCACTTACCCTAAACATTTTTTTATTATTTCTAGAGAGGTATGAATTCAAGGGAGTAAAAAATGTTATTTTCCCTCTTTACAAAGCATTGGTAAGGCCTAATTTGAAATATGCAGTGTAGTTTTGGAATCCTGTGTACTAAAAGGACATCATGGAAGTGGAAAGGGTTCAGATAAGGGCCACTAAGAAAATAAAGGGAATGAGGGAGCTTTAATATGAAGACAGATTTGATAAGTTACAATTATGTACACTAGGGAAAAGGCAATTGCGTGGGGATATGATTACTGTGTATAAAAACATTAATGTGCCCTACAACAACCTGGGGCATTGTTTACACAAAGAACATGTCAGATGACAAACAGACATCCCTTAAATGTTTAGTCTTCACGTTCGGAAAGGGATTTTCACCGTGAGAACAAAAACACTATGGAACTGTCTTCCATTGGAAGTTGTGATGGAATTGGATAGTTTCAAAAAAAGCTGGATAAGATTCTGAAAAGAAGGGATGTTGCAGGTTACTGGTATTGATACATTAAGTAGAGTTGATCTTATAGTATTGCTGAGTAGGTTGGATGGTCGTATATCTTTATTCAACTTCAAATATTATACTAATATCTAAAAGGTGCCCATACACTTCTTTAGACATTTGTCTTTAGATAGATTAGACATTTATCTAAAGACGTCTAAGAACCAACTAGCCCGTTCTTTTATGCAATCAATTTGAGATCACAAAATGAATGGGCCAAATGTCTAATCTATCGAATGTCTGCCTAGTGTATTTTCTGAACAGATTCCCGATCGACCACAACATTCGGTAGGGCTGGTCAAAGTTCCCTACCATGTACGAAATTCCAAAGACGGGGAGGATGAGTAATTATTGATTCTGTGTATGGGCACCAAAACATACAGTGAATAATAACTGGTGGAATCAAATTCTGGTTTAAAAATCTGCTTGTTTACATAAAGCACACTGGTGGTAAGTGTGAAAGCTATTTAGGGCACTTTCTCTTATTTAAGGGCATGTCCAGGCAAAAAATAACTAAGTGTTTTACCCCCCAAAACCTAAGATGGGTTTTAACCTTACCTTAATCCAACGCTCCCAAGCTGAGATATAATTACTTTTATCTCAGCAGATCCCTCGCCGAAAGCCCAGCCTGGTTACGAACGCACAGGAGTAGAGTGTGCTCGTAGCTGGCTTTTCTGGGTATGGACGGTCAGCCATTGGCCGTGACATCACCATCGCACTCAGGACTAACAGTACATACCCAAAGGCAGCAGGAGGAGGGATTGGCTGAGGTAAAAGTAAGTGTATCTCAGTGTGGAAGCATTGTATTTATGCAAGGTTAAAACACATCTTGGGATTTGGGGCTTGATTAGAAAACTTATTATTAAAAGGGCCAAAAAATAACTATGTTTAATTAAGATTGGGGTGATTTATACCAGAGCTGTCCAACCTGTGGCCCTCCAGATGTTTGCAAACTACTGCACGCAGGGACTGCTGGGAGTTGTGGTTTGCAAACATCTGGAGGGCTGCAAGTTGGATAGCCATGGTTTCCACACTGGTACTGATTTCATGATCAGCTGGCACATATCTAAAGCAATTTGCAACCAGGGGTCTGAATAAAATACTCACATTTTTGTAGTTTCTTTCATGAAGTGATGTTCCAATAACCACTCTAATACAACACTATCTCACCACACAGACCTTCTAATGGGACCACACAAACCACTACAAGAGAACCCAAACATTCAAATCATTCTCCGCTTCCTGTATAAGATGTTGCCAGTACTGACTGTTGTGCTAGGAAACCCCGCCTCTTCCCCTTTTCGGCAAAGGAATGTCACATCCTTTTGCAAAGCTCCCTGGGTGATGTAGTTCCCAGTCTCTTAACTGTACCAGCAGCATTTGCAGTCAAAATCACTTATGTGTAGCCTTTGTTATAATAAATGAGCATTGTCAGGATTACCAACTCATCCCTTTAAACCAAACACATGTGAAATGATCATGCTGCAAGGCTACATAACCCTACGCTTTACCATTCTCCTTTAAATAGGTACACTATTAAGAAATACATTGCACAGGGCTGAGCTAAGAACAAGTTCAATACATTAGGAGTAACATTGGAGCCTGGAGGGTATAAGGACCACAATGACTCCCAGCCTGTATCATGCATGTAATGGAAATACTGAATAGACTTTACCTGCCGGTACAGCATGACTGATTGCATTTTAACATGCATATATTTTTTTTTTAGCAATACAGGGTTGCCACCTTTCCCTGGCTGGTTAGTATTTCCATTAGAAGTTTGATGTAGGTTGCATTGATATTAGTGTAGCTATAGAGCATGCAGCCTTCATGGGTATTAAAGGGAAAGTTTGCCAACCCTGTATCATCTACCTATCTGTTTCCCAAGGTTCATACAAACGCGTGATCGCGGGTGCCAACCCGTGACACACGATGTGTATGGACACTTTATCGGCTGAAACAGCCGCTCGTTCGGTGATCCGCCCGGGTGCCGGCCTCCGAACGAATGTCTGTTTTGGCTGATAAAGCGCCCATACACGGACCGATTATTGCTCTAAACCCTCATTCGTACACATTGTGCGTCGCAGGTCGGGGGTTGTGCGAACCTTAAGTTTGTCTAACTATCTCTTTAGCTATTTATTATCTGTTAGAGGTGCAGTAAACAAACAGATTAGCAATGGTATTGATACATAAAGCTGAAGTTGATCCAGGGATATTTCTAATAGCCATTTGGAGTCATGAAGAAATTTTACCCCCTTCATACTGTCCTCTGGATCAACTGTTGGGGCTAGGCGTTAAGCGCACGCTAGTGCTGGCCAATTGGTCTGGCCACACTGGAGTCAGTTGCCCTTCCATCTGCTTATCAGAGAGCATGCGATCACCATTTTTGGTGTGCTTTGCATGTGCAGCGATAACACAAAATTACAGGAATCGCAGTGCAATCTTTTCTACAAATTCTATCGATCTGACCTGTGACATAAGGGAAATAGACTAAATTACCCCCCCAATCCCTTCTGTTTTGTTTTTAAATGTATAAAGTATGATTTTCTAAAAAAATATATTGAGAATTACTGGTATTAATACATATACTGTAGTTCAGGTTGGTACAGGGATACTATATAATATTGAGAATTACTGGTATTAATACATATACTGTAGTTCTGGTTGGTACAGGGATACTATATAATAGAGAATTACCATATACTGTAGTTCTGGTTGGTACAGGGATACTATATAATATTGAGAATTACTGGTATTAATACATATACTGTAGTTCTGGTCGGTATGGGGATACTATATAATATTGAGAATTACTGGTATTAATACATATACTGTAGTTCTGGTTGGCACAGGGATACCATATAATATTGAGAACTACTGGTATTAATACATAAACTGTAGTTCTGGTTGGTACAGGGCTACTATTAAATACTGAGAATTACTTGTATTAATACATATACTGTAGTTCTGGTTGGTACAGGGATACTATATAATATTGAGAATTACTGGTATTAATACATATACTACAGTTCTGGTTGGTACAGAAATACAATATAATATTGAGAATTACTGGTATTAATACATATACTGTAGTTCTGGTTGGTACAGGAATGCTATATAATATTGAGAATTACTGGTATTAATACATATACTGCAGTTCTGGTTGGTACAGGGATACTATATATTATTGAGAATTACTGGTATCAATACATATACTGTAGTACTGGTCGGAACGGTGATACTATATAATATTGAGAATTACTGGTATTAATACATATACTGTTGTTCTGGTCGGTACGGGGATACTACAGTATATAATATTGAGAACTACTGGTATTAATACATAAATTGTAGTTCTGGTTGGTACAGGGCTACTATTAAATACTGAGAATTACTTGTATTAATACATATACTGTAGTTCTGGTTGGTACAGGGATACTATATAATATTGAGAACTACTGGTATTAATACATATTTGTCTGCCCTAGAAAAAATTCTGCAGATGCCACTGAGGGGGCTAGATAATGCGCAGCTGTTATCTGTATCATGTGTGACTGATTGTGTCCTTTTCTAGTTTACTGTAGTATGGGGTATGAACCAATTGGATGGAGAATGGGTTTATTACTTTATCTCGTAAAGAGGCCCCCCAGCAGCCTCCACGAATCACTGGACTAATGAGATGTCCTTCGTAAACTGTAGCCACTTTGTTCCTAAATTGAAAAAAAACACAGTGCAACACTTACTCAATATCCAAATCTTTAAAAATCTACTGCTAACTTACTCCAAGTGGTCCGGGTGGTTAAAGCCACAGACCATCCGCTCCTGCCAACTGTGAGAGCTCCCATTTGTCCACACTTGACTAATCTCCATAATCAACCATACACAATATTCAGTTTACCAAATGCAAAATGCCTCAATCATAAACTCAACTTCGCTGGAAGTTTCAGGGCTAAGCCCCACTAGTCCGTTTTAATGCGTGTTCCAATTGTGCGTTAAAAAGTGCACACTAGTGTTGGCCAATTGGCTTGGCCATAGTCGTGCTAGGGTCCGTTGCACTGTGATCCTTGTATCTGAGTGCATGTAATAACCATTTTTGGTCCAATCCGCATTTGCACCTGTAGCGGTATATTACAGGGATCTCTCACAGCATATTGTCATATCTATTAAACAATGGGAGTCAGTTTCAGTGGACTTGAATAACGACACACCTCCATCAAGTCCAACCTTTTCACCTTCCTTTTTAACCCAACCTAAGGGCAAGGCCACCCTGCCCTGCACATGCAATCCCGTGCCATTTTGTGTGCGATTCTGATGCGTTTGCGATTTTTTTCTTTAGAGCTAGGGAAACGGATGCGCAATCGTGCGATTTCGGGTGCATTGCCATGATAGCAATATTAGGAAAAAAACAAGCACACCAAATCACGATAGTGTGGTTTAGCCCTAACAGTTGATCCAGACAAAGGCAAAAAAAAAAACAGCTAAAAAGGGGGGGGAAATTCCTTAGGAACCTGAGGAAGGGGGCACTTACCCCCCCGAAACGTTGTGAGATGTCGTGTGGTCTGTATTAATAAAGTTACTATTTGGAGTGCCACCCTTGCTATTCGTTATTCCTGTATCTAATATCCATTAAGGGTTGGATTATTTGGAGGAGTGAGCACCCATACTTGGTGCGAGTGCAGAGGACTCTTGTATTATTCTGTGGAAAAAATTCCTTCCTGACTCCAAACGTCAATTGGAATGTATCCCTGGATCAACCAGAACTGAAGTATATGTATTAAAGCGTATGTCCATCCATTTTATAACTTTCTTTTTTACTGTCTTACTGAAGAACAGGAGGTAAATGCTGTAAATCTCTTACCTCCCGTTCTTCACTAAATCTTATAGAGAAACTTACCCGCGGATCGTTCCAGCGCCGGCTTCTCTGACAGTCTCCGACACATCCACGCTCCTTCGCAGTGTGTGCGCATGCGTGCAGTGTAAAGGACTGGGGATGCGTCGGAGGCTGTCAGCCACGTTGGAGTCTCTCTGCAGCGCTGGAACAATCTGGGTAAGTTTCACCTGCTCTCCTGTAAGATTTACTGAAGAACGTGAGGTAAGAGATTTACAGCATTTACCTCCTGTTCTTCAGTAAGATAGTAAAAAAGATAGTTATAAAATGGATGGACATACCCTTTAACCAAAAAACCCTGATTCTTTTAGGAATTGACAAACCCCAGCACACACACTCTGAAGCATTCCCCCATTAAAAATCAGTGCAATGTGAAAGCTAACCCTTTTATTGTTAAAAATTGTGCTAATTTTGTCCCACCCAATCAGTGCAATGCGAAAGCTAACCCTTTTATTGTTAAAAATTGTGCTAATTTCCCCCCATCCAATAAGAACTTTTATTACATAGGCCTGATAATGCCTTTTCTAGTTGTGCAGGGTGAATGACATTAAGGCTATGTTCACACTAAACGATCTTACACAAGGGATGTTCCCCTCCATTGATTTCAATTACACTGTGTAAAAACACACCAAACTGCTGCATGCAGTGTGTTGGATACACAGCATTGTAGCCAATATGGGTGACTAGTATAATTTACTCATATGTGCAAAGCATTAGTGATTTCACCACATAAAAACACACCAAAGTGGCCCCTAGTGTGAATGAGTCCTAAGCTAATCTTTACATTTTTCATAATTCTTTGGGGGATCAGTACAGGGGCACATGCTGTGTGTGGACTGAGCAGTACAAATAAGAAATGGCTTTTGCCATTTAGTTTAACTAAAATGTCAGAGGTCACAGGTTTCCCCATCTCTAAATTAGACATACATTCATACATGAATGTACAAAATGAGAGCTATAGCAAAATGTAAACAATTCTTTCCGGACCCCGAGGTAATTGGAAATATCCCTGGATCAACGTCGCTATATGTTTTAACCAGAAAACCCCTTGATTCTTTGACAACCCCTCTAACCCTCACTCACCCGTGGGGCAATTCCTTGTTGTCCGCACATGGAAGCCTGCCTGGAGTGTGCCAAAAGGCACCTGAAGTATTCTCAGACCATGAGAAACAAAATTCTCTAATCTGAGACAGAGATTCAAATCTTTGGTGTGAACGCCAGGCATCACATTTGAAGGAAACCAGGCACCGCTCATTTCCAGGTCAATACCATCCCTAGAGTGAATCATGGGGTTGGTAGCATCATGCTGTGGGGGTGTTTTTTAGCAGCAGGAACTGGGATACTAGTCAGGATAAAGGGAAATATAACTGCAGCGATGTACAGAGACATCCTGGATGAAAACCAACTTGAACTGGGATATTGGTTCATCTTTTAGCAGGACAAGGACCCTAAGCACACAGCCAAGACTTCAAAGGAGTGGCTTCAGGACAACTCTGTGAATGTCCTTGAGTAGCCCAGCCAGAGCCCAGACATGAATCCAATTGAATATCTCTGGAGAGACCTTAAAATGACTGTGCACCGACATGATCCATCCCGATGGAGCCAAGCTTGTGGCATCATATTAAAAAAAGACTTGAGGCTGTAATTGCTGCCAAAGACAAAGTATTGAGCAAAGGTACATGTGATTTCTCAGTTTTATTATATTTAAAATATTTGCCAAAACCTCAAGTAAAATTTTTTTACAAATTAGAATACATGATTTCATAGCTCTACTCCTACTTGTATGTCAATCAAATCCATGTGATGTGACCCTCTTCTCTGCATAAGTCCCTCCCTACTGTTTTAAATAAGAATATTAGCAGGGGGAGAGTGGTAGCTTTGACTGCAGAGATAAGGCTGCAATCAACCCCCACTTCTTGATAGCTTTCACTGTTTGATGATGGGTCACAAAGAGAGAGATCATGTTGCAGCAGTAAACTGTACTGTTCTCCTTCCATGTCTCCAGGACAGCTTGCTTTCTATTGGCCACTGTGCGTGGTTTTTTTTTGAGGTTGGCTTGAAGAAACTTTTAACTCTAAGGCTGGATACACACCATACTATATTTTTGGTTGCATGGTGTGGGTAGGGGCAGCCACGACCATGCTTGGGTGCCCGAATCGAAAAAATGGATGAACGGTGTATGCCACTGCATACACTACAAAAGGTTATTGCGATCATAATTGCAATCTTAAACTGACCGATACTTTGATAGACAGATGTACAATGTTAATTGTATATAGATTTACTATACATATTGTTAAGACATTCAATTTGTTTTGTGATTAATGCAGAATGTCGTCTATTGTAAGGTTACATTACATTTAATTGGAACTTCAAAAAAACACTACAATCATTTTACCAATCAACTTTTTCAATAGTAATTACCATCGATATTAAGATCCAATGTAGCATAAGATCGGGGAAATGTGCAATTTTTCGGCCATTAAATGGAAATGTTGCACTGTACATAAAATTGGCCTAATGTATGGTCACCTTTACTGCACATGAGAAGCTTGTTGGGAAGCTGGCGTTTAGGTATGGAGAAGGTAACAGAGAGAGAGAGAGAAAGATCTGACACCATGGAAAAACTCAGTCACTGAGAAATGTAGGAGACAGACAGCAAAGAGTAATTGAAGTTTGCAATGGGGCAACGTGTTTTTTTCACCATAGATGCCCTTTAATATCATAAAGCACAATCCAGTCAGGAAAGTTTGCGGGAACGTCGAGCGAAACTGCGGCTCTACTCGACATAATTCAACATCTTGGATTGAAAGTTGGATCGGTGTTAGCATTGAGGATAGTTTATGGCCAGCTTTTACTCCTATAGCTACAGTATAAACACCTGGAACACATCTCACTGGAATGACTAATGCAAGGAAAGCACTGTTATAAAGATTTATAAATTGGAGCTATATATATAAGAAACAAAAAAACCCATTTTATTTGGAAAATATTTCACATTAAGATAATGGCAACATTTACATTTTCAGTCCATAGACATTTCATCCCTGACCCGAGTATCCAACCTACACAGCACATAACAGCCATTGGGACCTTCTCCCTCCAACGGCTCCCTTTTTACCCACCGTAAGGGAGCTTCTACAGAATTACTTTGGACACACTGTGGATCCACCACTGTGTTTGACTGTTTTCTCCATTTGTCCATTATATTCTGTAATGTTGAACTCTTTTCTTCTAAATTCGCTCCCCTACACTGAAAAAGAATATTGGAAAATTCCTTAGTTAGTGCCTTGATCTTGTTTTGTCTGTCATTAGCTGTTTCTTCATCTTTTGTATACTGTAATATCCTGTTTAATATTTTAATTTCACACAAGGGTTGAACATGCTTCTGAAAGCAGTGAGATACCATGGCTTTTTCAACAGGCTGCTTCTGTGTATATAAAATTTTCAGAATATGCCGACAAGGCAGCTGATAACGTTTGTTGAAATAACAGGAGCATGAGTGATAATTCTTCGTAATCTGATGTGGATCTTCTAGAATCTGGACTGAGATGGAATCACTATTCGCTCTGATGAGGTGGGTCGTCTTTTTAACCACTTCCCACTCATTTATGCAAAGCTGAAAACCTACATGGCTGCAGTGGTCCCAAAGAGAAAGCCCCATGCTATCAGTTACATTTCGCGGTCTCCTAACTGTAGAAGCAATGCGCTGTACATTAGGCTCCTTGTTTGGAACACTTACTTGTTTCACCAACCATTGACAGACATTTTTGCTAGAATCAGAATTTATAGCAGCTGGCATGTAAGAGATGAAAGAACAATTATCTGGAGTTTCAATGGTTTTCTTGGAATTATCTTCTCGCTGAAATGACAACTCTGTGTCTTTAACCAGTGAAATCAGTGACACAAGAGGTGCACTGCATTGAATCGGCTTGTTTTTGCAAGAAAAACCTGTGCTTGGCTTGAAGGATCCCAAAGAACTCTCTCTGGGATTCTCCATTCCTTTGCTGTTAAAGCCATCAGCATTTTCCATAAACTGCTGTATAGTAGATTCCATACAGGTCTGATTTTCCAGCAAGTGAGAAATTTTACTAGAGAGAATGTCCAGACTATCCATGTAGGTTCTACAGGAATGTAAACCTTTTTTGACGTGCATATACCAAAGCATTTTGCAAGAAAACCAGTGTGCGTCCAGGTAATCATACAGCTTTTTTCCTACTTTGCCCTGTAGTTTCTCTGCCAGGAGGGACAGTTTCTCAGGAGTGGTATTATATATTGCGTCATCTATCAGTAAACGAAGATTTTTTATAGTAGGTATAGATCCGTTAAGCTTCTGCTCAATCAGCCGCACCATATGATACACAGATAACAGGACCTGTACTGAGGGAAAGGTCTGTTTAAGAACTTCTGCATAAACAAAGGACATATCTGTAAAAATCACTTTTACTTTCAACCACTCTGGGTTGAAACCCTGAAAGACGTTAATCATTTTGCACAAGTTACTTGGATTTTCCTTTTTAATAAAAGAAATGTGAACCACTTTTGACCCGCGTTCTTTTGTCTCCACAAGAAAAGCATAGAGGACATAACCAAATTTTGTAGGGACTCTATGCAGCATAAGACATTCTGGGTACTTTTCAAAGAAACCCTTCATTGTACTAGTCTGGAATCCCAGATGCTCAAATCCCTGTTGACTTAAGGAACTTATAGAGGTCCTTGAGCCTGAATCCTCTGATGAAATTTTATTTAGCATCTGAGTCAAGTTCATAACAGAATCTCCACATGCAGGACTTTCATTTATATCATCCAAGCTTACACACAGCTCTTCAGTTTGAGAGACTCTCTCCTTGCACAACTTCTTACTTAGTGGTTCCAGCGCCTCCAGAGGAGTCATGGAATTAACAGCAAGATTCTTTGTTACCTCAGTGTGGATATGATCAGAATGTTCCTCTTTTATAAGCAGACAATCCAGTTTATCATCATATTGTAAAATAAAGTAAGCTGGGCATGGATTTTTTTTAGACTTTTTATGATTTTTCCCCAGTGCTTGGGAACAACGAAACTTTACGTGGGTAAATCTGCAATGCAAAAGAAAATGGATGTTAGCATTATAAGGTAACCTCTACAAACAGACAGCTGCCATCTTATTTCTTGAAAGCCAACAAATACACATCAAATTAAAAAGACTGGTATTAGAAGTCTCCTGGTATGAAAGGTAGGAGACAGTATTTTCAAGCTTATTCGAAAAGAGGAGCAAAAATGTGTCTGATGTTTTTATTGGTCTATTACAGTTAGAAAATATTTGATAACACCCGATTGGTCGCTGCAGATTAAAAACACAGGAAAGACTGCACCTCTTATTTAATAAGGCCCTTAAGTCTTTCCCGTTCCGATGAAGCTCCCTTTCCGGTGAAGATCCAGCCAAGACTAAAACCCAAGTTCTTCAAATGTACTTTAAAGTGCGTATTCACCCTAAATAAAAAAAATTGCCATAATGTCCCACTCCCCTGCCCACCCCCAGCCACCATGTTAGTTCTGTAATAAAAGTTTCCCAATAATACTTACAGTCCCTTCGCTCCTGTCTTCTCCTCCTCCCTGCAAAACGGTAGCTGCAGAGAGGGGCCGGACTGGCAGCTGCGTATGTGATTGTATAGCCCTTGTATAGTGTCTAGATACCTTAGCAGGCTTAAGAATTATTACAATGCTATCCAAAAATCCTCCAGTGTAAGACTACACAAATATTGTGTCTATATTCAATATTCCAATCACTCAAATATATTAGCACATATATGTCTGTATATTTGTATTAATGCATTCTTGGGGATGCAATGCTGTACAATACATACAAGTATCTACAAAATATAGATATCATAAAAGTGTCCAAACTATAATATATTGGGAGAGAGGCACCTGGCCCTGGAAAACCATTTAACTGCTTAAAATGTTTTAAAGGGCAACAATTTGCAAATAATTTAGTGTCAAGAAAATGCAGCAGTTCAACATCAAGGTTAACAAAAGTTAACATTTTTCAACATAATTAACTTTGTTCATGAGGTCATGGGTCCTGCTATACTCTAACCATTGGTTCACCTGAAAGCCTGGACATGGCCAGTAAAGCTACCCTTTCCCCCCAGGGGCAGTAAAACAGTGGATTGCCAATTTATCTTACGCAATATTTAATATTTTTTTTGTTTAATTCTCCTTTATATGGACTATAGTTAACGGTTTTTAATGCCCAGGCTCGCTCCATAATGTTTGTAAGAAAGCAAGATAAGGAAATATTTATTATAGGGTCACTATACTCACTCAAACAACTTTTCATTTTCTGAAATGACAATTTGAGAGAAGTAAAATGGCGATACTCACATATTTATCTGTGCTTGCTTTGTCATCAATTTATCAATTTTTAGTGAACGCACAACCTCATCATGGACACTGCACTGCTTACACATCTCCCCTTCCCCCTCTGCTGATTCTCTTAATTGTTACAGAACATGTGCTGGCAGGAAGCCAAAGATCCCAGTAAGAGGTCAGGGATGGGATACATAGTATCATTTCTGCTTCTGGAGTGACAGGTCTTCCCTGTAACTGTTGTGATTTCAAATGATGATTTCTCAGAATCTAAAGCTCAGATTTAAAATCGGAGAAAAGTATTGAAAGAATGGGATCTTATGGTATCTATAACCTAATTATAGAGTATAGATACCCTCTATGACTTGGAGTACATGTAGCACTCAACATTAGCAACGTATCAGTAAAACAAACCCAGATGTTGTGTAATACTTACTTGACATCTTGTCGCACACCTGCGCCCTTAGTACGATTGTGTTGCTGCACAGATGTCCTGCTCTCAATCATGTAGTCAACATGGTTTTCCCGTTTGTAAGAACTGAATCGCGCCTTGAAGTCCTCATAGGTCAGGAAACAGCTCCCTAGTAGCATAGCTGCTGTCCCAGTCACACAATGCTGTAATTATATGGCCAGCATGACAGAACACTGACTGAGCTATGGAGGGTCGGTCTACTCCATATACCTGGCAATAGCAGGGATTGTAGATACTGTCCAAGTAGGAAAGCCAATGATACAACGTCCTTCAGGAAGAACCACCTGCCCCAGTTATACTAAGCCCGGGACTACAGGTTGGTTATTAGCTTCACGGGACCAAGCTGTTAGGCTGCTGTGCCTGTTCCGCCAATCCCGGGGGCGCCTCATTAGAAAGCCCAATCTGTAAAATTTCCCTCTACGCGCTCTACTTCCGGCTGCGAAATAACCACGCCTCTAAAACTACTCAACGAGCAGACATCAGACCCCGCCCCTAGCAGTGGACCAATCAGCTAGTCCTTTCTAATCTTCCGACCAACTGGGAGGTTCATGAAAACCAAATATTTCCTTTACTCCTTTACGTCACATCCGTTTTCCCCTTTATGACGTTACCGGAAGCTATTACAGTTTTGCCACGTGAGTTGATCATGTGATGGTAAATATGGCGGCGTCCTCTCAGTCAGACTGTGTTAATGGGCCGGCAGAAGCGAAGCCTTCAGATCTGAGAAGCGTGCTGGTAACTAGTGTACTAAACCTGGAGCCGCTGGATAAAGATCTCTTTAGGTAATGAAGATAAGTGCTACACTGACTAAGCAAATCCAAGGACCATGTTAGTGACCGGTCAAGTGGATTATTAGGGTGGAGATAGATGTTATTCTGCAGCTGTCATTGGATGGAACGTCTTCCATGATTCTGTCCCTGTAACATTCTAGCACTAGAACCTTGCAACACTAAGTCATATGACCAGGATTTCATTTAATATGTTATAGTTTATTATTAGGCACTAGAGATGGACCCAAACCCGGACTTGAACCCTAGACAAATTTTATGAGTTTACAAAAACTATTTGAACCAGTTCGTTTTTCCGGACTCGCTGCTGTTTGATAATTATTGAATTTACAGACCGTTCGCTAACCCTTGAATGTATGGTTCGCTAACCCTCGAAAGTATCAATTGTTTTCGGTAACCCTCGAATGTACAGATTGTTTTCACTAACCCTCGAATGTAGCCTTTGATTTTCGGTAACCCTCAAATTTATGGATCGTTTTCGCTAACCCTTGAATTTATCATTCGCTAAGCCTTGAATGTGTCATTCGCTAACCCTTGAAAGCATCGTTAGTTTTCGCTAACCCTTGAAAGTATTGTTTGATTTTGGTAACCCTCGAATTTATGGTTCTATTTATGGTAACCCTCGAAAGTATCGTTCGTTAACCCTCGAATTGACCGTAACCCTTGAATGTAGCTTGCGCGAAACCCGACAATGGCCCGCTCGTGTTTAAGAAGTGTTTTAACAAGTTTTGGCGATAGCGACATGTTTCCCAGACCATTTCCCAGGTGCCATAGCCATTTACAGTGTTACCATTGTTTAGCTGTAAATTGCCCAGACTTTTCAAACTCCCCAATTGACTTTAATGGGTCCGAATTCGAACATTCAAACTTTTACTGAAGTTCGAAAGTTCAAAAAAGGACCGAACTTTTTATAGTTCGGCCATCTCTATTAGGCATCTGGCCTCTCCCTGAAATTAATACCAGGTCCCTGACATTATATACAGTCTTCCTGAAATATATATGTGTTACTTAGAGTGAGGAAAGTAAGTGTAATGGTTGTTAGTCTGTCACTCTCCAGAGACAGGGAGTGTTAAAGTGGGTTACACACAGTAGCAATCTATCAAAGATGACAAACAGAATTTGCAAAATTGTATAAAGTATAAGGAGAATGTTTGTGACTGCCATACTCCCTATGATTGCTGCTGACTCCATATACTTTAGTATAGGTGGCTGACCACGAACAAGGGAGATTTTCTATTTGAAACAAGTGTTGCCAAAGCTGAATGTTCAACGGCATCAGAAACTATTGTTTAGCCTGTACGCACTTTACAGATAAAGGGCCAATCTCGTTGGCTCCTTAGTAACTCCTGATTAGTTAAATCTGCAGCTTCCAATTACACTTAACTTGTTTTTACAGTGTACTTATCCTTTAATCTTGCCAGTATCTGCTTGTGTGTTTGTTTTCAAAATGTAGTGTTTGAGGTGTTTTGTATTTGGGACTAGCATACTATTATACTGTAACTTTAATAACCCAAGATGTATTAGATTAGTCTTTTATTTTTTACGTTACAGGGGATCTCATTACTGGGTGCCCAAAACCCAAAGGCTGTTTGGTGGACAGATCGTGGGCCAGGCCTTGGTTGCAGCAGCAAGCTCTGTTAGTGAGGATGTATATGTTCACTCATTACATTGTTATTTTGTTAGAGCAGGTAATGTTTTTTTTTTACTGCTTTGCAATGCTTTCCTATCTGCTCACAACTACACACTATTTTTCTTTTGGCTTCCAATTATTTTAGACTATACAAGAATATTAAAGTGTTCATTTTAAGGTACGGATGCAGGCTTTTTCTTAAAGCCTTAACTTGTTTGGAGACTGCAGTTCCCCAGAAAATAAAGCTAACCCTGTGTAAATTACCATGTAAAAGTTTATCATCATACAAAATTTGTAAATACACAACAAAAACTGTTTGCGTCTTGGGTATAAGTATCCCGTGATGCTGCAAGGGACTTCCTTTATCTGTGAAAATCAAAGCACTGCAGTTTTGCATTTTGTTGATGTAAATGCAGCAGGAGGAAATCTTCATTCAACTGCATTCAATTAAAAAAAAAAAAACCTAAACGCTAGGTCTATAACTTTAAAATGAGCCCAGAAATTGACTTGCCCAACCTTGTTCCATCTAATAACCGGCAGCAGTGTATGTTATCATCTGAATCTCACCCAATCACAGATGCGGCTGCAGGATTGGCCCCTTCTGTTCCTCCATTCCCAGAAGTATTAGCAGAGGCAATAAAGGAAGGTCAATTTCTCTGCTGATTTTAAAGTTATAACCCCAGCATTTAGGGTTGGGGGGAGGGGTCCCCTACACCGTTGATGACCCAACCAAGTGCCCATACACACAAGCAAAATGGCTTGTGGGTTGGCTCCATTAACACATGTGCCTGAAGCTTTAGCTATGCCATAGTCCTGACCCCTTACTTACATTCCAGGGTATTTACAGCCAAATGTGATGCATTTGGGGTTTAACAATCCTGGTGCCACCTACACCATAAATAACTCTGTTAAGTGAATCTCGACTGGAAAAAGATTTGGGGGTTCTGGCAGATAACAGACTTGGTTGTAGCAAACAATGCCAGGCAGCAACAGCTAGAGCTAGCAAGATATAGTCTTATATAAAGAGGGGAATAGATTCAAGAGAGAAAAATATTATTCTCCCTCTTTACAAGGCACTGGTAAGCCCTCATCTGGAATATGTGGTACAGTTTTTTTAATCCCGTATACAAAAGGGACATATTGGAAATGGAAGCAGTTCAGAGCAGGGCAACTAAAATAATAAGGGGAATGGAGGGGCTTGACTAGGCAGGCAGATTAGATAAGTTAGGGCTGTTTACACTGAGAAGCGACGTTTGCATGGGGATATGATGATTTTATATAAATACATTAATGGGCCATACAATAAACTCTCTGGTGCATTGTTCACCAATAGAACATGTCCGAGGACACGTGGACATCCTTTAAGGTTGGAAGAAAAGAAGTTTCATATTCAGGTTAGGAAAGGTTTCTTTACAGTGAGAACGATGAAACTGGAACTGGAAATCTGTCTTCCAGCAGATGTGGTAATGGCAAGTTCATTGAATTGCTTTAAAAGTGGGCTGGATAAGTTTCTAAAACTAAAAAATATTGAGACTTATATACTTAATATACTGCAGTTATGGTTGATCCAGGGATACTTTCCAGTTGCCTTTTGGAGTTAGGAAGGCCCCCCCTTGGGACTTCTCTTTATTCAACCTCAATTACTATGTTAATATATATAAACAATTCCTATGTCTCCAATAATACATCTTTTGTTCCTGTGTGTGCTTTCAGGGGACCCTAAAGTTCCAGCGCTATACCAAGTGGAGAGGATTCGGGATGGACGTAGTTTCTGTGTGCGATCTGTAAAGGCTATCCAGCATGGAGTTCCAATTCTGATCTGTCAGGCTTCTTTCCAGCAACTTCAGGAAAGCCCTCTCCAGCACCAGTTTACCATGCCCACAGTACCTCCACCAGAGGATCTCCTTTCACGTGAAGAACTTATAAACAAGTACTTAAGGTATAAAAGTCTCCTAATATTATCTTTGTTTTCTAGTCTAAGATGGAAAGGATGCATATGGTCACTGTGTGCCCATTGATTTCTACAGTTCATTATTCTTACAACAGGATTACCTGTTGGTATATTACAGAGTTGGCAATTTTTATTACTTTGCAGTACTTTTAAGTACAGCATGGTGGCTCAGTGTTAGCACTGATGCCTTGTAGCGCTGAGGTCCTAAGTTCGGTTCCACCCTTGGACACCTCTGCAAGGAGTTTGTACGTTCTCCCCGTGCTTGCGTGGGTTTCCTCCGGGCACTCCGGTTTCCCCCACAATCCTAAAGACATACTGATAGGTTGTAGTGATAAGATTGTAAGCTCTTCGGGGCAGGGCCTGATGTAAATTGAGTAAATAATTGTAAAGAGCCAAGGAATATGTAGCGCTATATAAGAAATAAAATGCATGCATGCATACTTACCCAATCGCTCGCTCCTTTGCCATGTACCAACAGACTCTGTCTTCTATGCGCAAGTGTGATGCACACAGAAGACAGTCTGTCGGGACCTGTTACACTACTCGGTGGAGGAGAGAAACGATCGGGTAAGTAGCTTACCTTCTTTCCCCGCTCTTGCAGGTAAGACGCAGCTCCTTTACCTCCCTTTGGCAAAATGGGTTCTTTTTTGTTCCAGGTTACCACTAGAGGGCACTCAAAACCCTATTAGTCACAGGCCTAGAAAATATGTTGTGGAGAATACTATAGTATATGTGTGAAATGAATACCAGTAATTTAATTTGTGTACATAATATGTATAGACTATTAGAATCCTATATAACATAACAAGAGAAAGGAAAGTGATTGGTACTTTAGTTTTTGGTAACTTGTCTCCCTTATAGTGACCCCTCCCTGATGGAGAAACACAAATTGGGTCTTCACAAGCTGACTGCAGAAGAGGTTCCTATTCAGATTAAACCTATAAATCCCCCGGATATGTTTAGACTGATTCCCCAGGAACCCCGCCAGATGTTCTGGGTTCGAGCAGAAGGATTTATTGGTGAGAAAAATGGAAGGAAATGGAATTTTGCATATGCATCTGATAAGAAACCATTGATATTTTGAACCTTGTGAAGCAGTTGCAGAATAACTACTATTTATCTTATATCTCTGTCTCCCCAAACCCCCACCCCCCATATCTGTGAAAAGCCAGAAGTAAATACAAGCATGTGTCTACGTTTTTACTGTTGATAACTCACAAGTAGTTTCCTAAATTCTGCAATCCAACAAGCTATAATACAGGCATTAACGTGGCTTGTTTTCGAAGCGCTGCATCATGGGGGGGGTGGGGGGTGTTTGGGTGAGTGAGTTTTCTTACAAGGGAAAAGAGTATCTGTGCATAGGAACTACTGTGAAAGGTGGAAACAGAATCACTTTTGCATTTTTAGATTCCGGTTTTGTAAGGAAAGCAGAGGACACTTAAGGGAGAAATATGGGTCTTTTTATACTTCCTAATGGGTACAACACTTTGATTTTCTGTTTGAGGGGTGAACAGGTCCTTTTAAAGGATAAGTATACTGAAAAAACAAATACAGTTTATATGGTAGCTGAATCCCTAACTAACCTTTCCCCCCACGCCGTGCATGCTTTTATTAGCGCCCTAACGTCACGTGGTGGGTGGCGCGCATGCACGAACCTAACTGGCACTGAAGATTTAGACACAAGCTGGAAACGAGGTCCAGCAACTCTCGGGGGGCGGAGCTTACTGGACTTCTTTCATCTTCCAAGATGGCCAGCACTTTCCAAGGGCTCAGGTAGGCTCTGAAGGGACCTAAAAAAAAAAAAAGGGGGGGGGGGGTTAAAGGTTATTTAGGGATTTAGCTACCATTTAACCCTTTCCCTGCCACAGATTGTATATTCACGATCTGTGCAGTGAATACTCAAACTGCCACAGATCGTGAATATACGATCTGTGGCTTCCCCCCTCCCAAAAATTTTTCCCCCCCTGCTAGGGCCGATCGGGGGGCAGCATTCAACTGCCCACCTAGCCCCCTCAACCCCCCCTCAGTTTGGTGCAAATTCGGGGGGGGTCAGGAGATATCCCTACCTTTCCTGCATCAGGCCTCCCACAGGAGGAAGTGAGGAGGAGCTCTTCAAAACGAAAGGGACCGGTGACTCACAGAACTTCCTCCTTCACCGGGGTCTTCCCATAGAGTGGTGTAAGACTGACACCTAAGTCTAGTGGAGGTACTGCATTTAGATCATGCTGCAGTCCCTGGTATAGCAAAAGCTGTCAAGCTGACAGCTTTTACTATACATTTTGTGAATGGAACTCAAGTTCCATTCACATAGGATTTTTTCTAAGTCTTTGCTACTTAGCGAAGACTTGAAAAAAAATGGGACAGAGATCAATTTGGTGATCACTTCTGATCACCAAATTATTGATCTTTGCCAATGAATGAAAAATCACTTCCTGGAAAATGATTTCCGGGAAGTTATTTTCCGATCGGATTTCGAATGGGAAAACGGGCATTTATGCCCTATTCCGTTCGGTATCATTCCCTAAGATGATTTGATGATCATCTTGGGAATGATCCCCAAAAAAGGGGAAATGCACACAAAAAAATCTTAAAGTGATCACACCACCTTTTTTTTTTTTTTTACCCTAAAACTAATAAATAAGCAAAAAACTTTGTCTTCTCCAGCTTCCCAATGTCCCAGGTGATATCGGTAAAGTAACCAGATCATTTATTTGTTGGATTTCAAGGGAAACTAAGCCATTTAGTAGGAAATTTTGCAGAGGTACCAAAAAAGACCGTATTGATTTATTAGGATCAGTAAAGTGTGCAAAAACTTGTGTGACTCTCCGTACTAACTGGTTTTCCACTAAAAGGGGGGTGGAGATAGGGGTGGGGGGTGGGTTGTGGCGTTTTTTTTTTTTTCTTGTAATTGCAATGCGCATGGATCCCATTTGAGCTAGTTGGGTGCCCCGTCTCTGTTTGCACCCACCCTTATGGCATACCGTTTGATTCAGGACATGTGGGAGATTGCCGTTTATGGGTTTTTTTACTTGCCGAGTGGGTTTAGGTAGGATTTCAACCATTGAGTCCTCTTATTTTTTTTTCACAAAATCTCCTAAAAGCACGGAGTTCTATGGATAACAGCGCCTGGATTTCTTCATGTATATACGAAAGCATAGTACCATCACGTAGCTGAAGGTGTGTAGCTTCCAAATATATGTTTTGTGGGGGAATTTCCAAGTTGATTAGGCTGTTCAAATTACAGAACACTTTGATTTTTTTCTTGTATTGGACTTGCGCATGCGTCCAATTTGAGCTATGTGGTGGCCCCGTCTCTGTTTGCACCCACCCTTATGGCATACCGTTTGATGCAGAGATGTGTGGAGATTGACATTAGTGGGTTTTTTTGCTGTTCAAAGGGTTTAGGTAGGATTTCAACCCTTGAATCATCTTATTTTATTTTTCACAAAACCTCGTAAAAACAACGGACTTCTTTGGATCAGTGGGTCTGGAATTCTTCATGTATGTATGAAAGCATGGCATTGTAACTAGCTGAAGGTGTGTAGATTCCAAAATATATAGTTGTGGGGAGAATTTCCAGTGTTTCGGGACTGTTTCCTTAGAAAAAGTTAGCCTGTTCAAATTACGAGCACTTTGATTCTTTCTTGTAATTGCATTTGTGCAGGCGTCCCATTTGAGCTAGTTGGTGGCCACGTCTCTGTGTGCATCCACGCATATGGCATAACGTTTGATTCAGAACATGTGGGAGATTGATATTTAGTGGGGGATTTTATTGTGGGGGGCATTTCCAAGTTTTGGGGCTGTTTGAATTTACAGAGCACTTTGATTTTTTTTCTGTATTACACTGTGCATGTGTCCCATTTGAGCTAGTTGTGGCCATGTCCCTCGTACTCCACGCATATGGCATACCGTTTTGATTGCAGGGCATTGGAAGATTGATATTGACAATTTTTTTTTTACATGACATGGAATTTGCCATGATTTTTAACTTTGAATTGTATTTTTTATACATTTTTCCTGAAAATCTGGTAAAAAAGCGAAATTTTACATGAAACTGCGCTCATACCATTGGTGGTATGCATAAAAGAATCACACCATTGTGTAGCTGAAGATGTGTAGATTCAAAAAATATAGTTTTGGGGGTTATTTCTAATATAGAGGGGTGTTTTAGTCTGACAAATCTGAAAAGTTGCTGTAATTGGGCCATTGTTCATTGGCTCACTTTGTGGCTAGTTGATTCCACGTTTGCGTGTGTAACCATACATAGGAATACCGTTTGATTCGGACATTTGGAAGATTGATATTTGGTAACTTTTTTTTACATTACTTGTAATTTTGGCATGATTTCTACCTTTGAGAGTGTTTTTTTCCAAATTTTTTAGAAAATCTGCTAAGCTGTGACTTCTACGAAGAACTGCGCCCACACCATTGATGGTACGAATGAACAAACTACAGAATTTCGTAGATAAAGGTGTGTGGATTTGAGAAATATATGGTTTGTGGGGTTGTTTTGTGGGGAAAAATTGCAGACTGTTCAAATTCAGATTTGGCTGAATATTTTGCTGTTTCTGAGCCATCGTGCATTGTCTTCACTTTGTGGCTTTTCGCTCCACGTCCGCTGTGTAACCACACTATGGCATACCGTTTGATTCAGGACATTTGGGAGATTGATATTTAGTAGCTTTTTTTTACATTCCATGAGGTTTGGCATGATTTCTACCTTTTGAAGTTGTTTTTGTTCATTTTTTCAGACAAATGCGAACTTCTATGAAGATGCTGCGCCCACCCATTGATGGTATGAATAACAAACTACAGTTTACATAGCTGAAGGTGTGTGTAGATTTCAGGATATTAGTTTTGGTGGGGTTTATTCTAAGTACGGGGTGTTTTGTGGAAAAAACTGCAGACGTGTCAAAATTCGGAATTGGCTAAATATTTTCGCTGTTTCTGAGCCATCGTGCATTGTCTCACTTTGTGGCTTTCGCTTCCACGTCCGCTGTGTAACCACACATATGGCATACCTTTGATTCAGGACATTTGGAATTGATATTTAGTAACTTTTTTTTACATTCCATGAGGTTTTGGCATGAATTCTACCTTTTGAAGTTGTTTTTTTGTTCTATTTTCAGACAAATGCAAACTTCTACGAAGAATTGCGCTCACGCATTGATGGTATGAATGAACAAACTACAGTGTTACATAAGCTGAAGGTGTGTAGATTTCAGGAATATATAGTTTTGTGGGGTTTATTTCTAAGTTACGGGGGTGTTTTGTGGAAAAAACTGCAGACTGTCCAAATTCGGAATTGGCTAAATATTTTCGCTGTTCTGAGCCATCGGGCATTGTCTCACTTTGTGGCTTTTCGCTTCCACGTCCCGGTGTAACCACACATATGGCATACCGTTTGATTCAGGACATTGGGAGATTGATATTTAGTAACTTTTTTTTACATTCCATGAGGTTTGTCAATAATTCTACCTTTTGAAGTTGTTTTTTGTTTCATTTTTCAGACAAATGCAAACTTCTACGAAGAATGCGTCCCACGCCATTGATGGTATAATGAACAAACTACAGTGTTACATAGCTGAAGGTGTGTAGATTTCAGGAATATATAGTTTGTGGGGGTTATTTCTAAGTTACGGGGGTGTTTGTTGAAAAAAACTGCAGACTGTCCAAATTCGGAGTTGGCTAATATTTTTGCCGTTTCTGAGCCATCGTGCATTGTCTCACTTGTGGCTTTTTGCTTCCACGTCCGCGTGTGTAACCACACATATGGCATACCGTTTGATTCAGGACATTTGGGAGATTGATATTTGGTAACTTTTTTTTTACATTCCATGGTGTTTGGGGATTTCTACTACCTTTTGAATGTTGTTTGATGTTCATTTTTTTTGAAAATCTGGTAAAAGTGCAAACTTCTCACGAAGAACTGCGCCCACACCATTGATGGTATCAATGAACGAACTACAAGCGTTACATGCTGATGGTGTGTAGATTTCAGGAATATATAGTTTGTGGGTGGGATTTTCTGAGTTGGGGGGGTGATTTGTGGAAAAACGCAGACTGTTCAAATACAAAACTGGCTAATTTTTTTTTGCTGCTTCGTGACATTTGGCACTGGTCACGCTCTGGGTTAGTTGGTAGCCATGTCTCTGGGTACACCCATGAATGTGGCATCCCGTTTTTTTCGGGAGGGGTTAGGCTTTCATATTTGAGATGCGTTTGACTTTCCTCCACAGTTTTTTAGCTGAAATTCGCATTTGATTTTGTCTCGATGTTTACAGTTGAGGAAAAAAGGAAATGTGAGAAACACACTTACAATTGGATGAAGAGCTGCGTCCGGGTATCTGCATTTTGATCAAACTTACTCACTCTAAAATCCTGCGGGTGTGTAGTTTCTAAAAATATCTCACTTGTGGGGATATTTATTATTTGGTAGATTTCTATGTTAACTGTCAGTAGTGGATTCAGGATAATAGTTTTGTGGGGTTTTTCTAAGTACGGGGGTGTTTTGTGGAAAAACTGCAGACTGTCAAAATTCGGAATTGGCTAAATATTTTCGCTGTTTCTGAGCCATCGTGCATTGTCTCACTTTGTGGCTTTTCGCTTCCACGTCCGCGTGTGTAACCACACATATGGCATCACCGTTTGATTCAGGACATTTGGGAGATTGATATTTAGTAACTTTTTTTTACATTCCATGAGGTTTTGGCATGATTCTACCTTTTGAAGTTGTTTTTTTGTTCATTTTTCAGACAAATGCGAACTTCTATGAAAACTCTGCGCCCACACCATTGATGTATGAATGAACAAACTACAGTGTTACATAGCTGAAGGTGTGTAGATTTCAGGAATATATATGTTTTGGGGGTTATTTCTAAGTAACGGGGGTGTTTTTGTGGAAAAAACTGCAGACTGTCAAAATTCGGAATTGGCTAATATTTTCGCTGTTTCTGAGCCATCGTGCATTGTCTCACTTTGTGGCTTTTCCGCTTCCACGTCCGCGTGTGTAACCACACATATGGCATACCGTTTGATTCAGGACATTTGGGAGATTGATATTTAGTAACTTTTTTTTACATTCCATGAGGTTTTTTGGCATGATTCTACCTTTTGAAGTTGTTTTTGTGTTCATTTTTTCAACAAATGCAAACTTCTAGAAGATTGCGCCCACGCTCATTGATGGTATAATGAACAAACTACAGTGTTACATAGCTGAAGGTGTGTAGATTTCAGGAATATATAGTTTGTGGGTATTTCTAAGTTACGGGGTGTTTTGGGAAAAAACTGCAGACTGTCAAAATTCGGAATTGGCTAAATATGTTTGCTGTTTCTGATCCAATCGTGCATTGTCTCACTTTGTGGCTTTTGCTTCCACGTCCGCGTGTGTAACCACACATATGGCAAAACCGTTTGATTCAGGACATTTGGGAGATTGATATTTGGTAACTTTTTTTTACATTCCATGGTGTTTTTGGCAGAATTCTAACCTTTTGAATGTTTTTGTTCATTTTTTGACAAATGCAAACTTCTACGAAGAACTGCGCCCACACCATTGATGGTATGCAATGAACGAACTACCGTTGTTACATAGCTGAGGGTGGTGATTTCAAATATAAGTTTGTGGGGGTATTTTCTAAGTTGGGGGGTGATTTGTGAAAAAACTGCAGACTGTCCTCAATCGCTGGCTAATTTTTTTTGCGTTTCTTCTGAGCCATCGTCATTGTCCCACTTTGGGCTTTTTCGTTCCACGCCGCGGTGTGTTTACCGACACTATGGAATCCGTTGATTCAGGACAATTGGGAGATGTGGAGTATTTTGGGAACTTGTGGTGAACATTCCATGGTGTGGTTGTAGGGAGGCGGATGATTTCTACCTTTGGGAATGTTGTTTGATGTTCCATTGGTTTTTTGAAGAATCTGGAAAGGTGAGGGAGTTGAATTCTACGTAAGAACTAGTCCCGCAACATGTGCCATTGATGGTAATCCATGAAAGAACTCCAGCGGTATAGCTGATGTGTGTAGATTTCAGGAATATATAGTTTGTGGGTGGTATTTCTGAGTTGGGGGGGTGATTTGTGGAAAAACTGCAGACTGTTCAAATACAAAACTGGCTAATTTTTTTTTGCTGCTACTGACATTTGGCACTGGTCACGCTCTGGGTTAGTTGGTAGCCATGTCTCTGGGTACACCCATGAATGTGGCATACCGTTTTATTCGGGAGGGGTTAGGCTTTCATATTTGAGATGCGTTTGAACTTTCCTCCACAGTTTTTAGCTGAAATTCGCATTTGATTTTGTCTCTGATTTTACAGTTGAGGAAAAAAAGGAAAATGTGAGAAAACAACTTACAATTGGACGAAGAGCTGCGTCCGGGTATCTGCATTTTGATCAAAACTTACCTCACTCATAAAATCCTGCGGGTGTGTAGTTTCTAAAAATATCTCACTTGTGGGGATATTTTAGTTAATTTGGTAGATATTCTATGTTAACTGTCAGTAGTGGTTATACATTTTAATTTGGTGTAATATTCTTGAAGGTGCAGTTTTAGTTTGGGGGAGTCTCCTGTACAGGAAAAGTGGGGTACCTACATATATCTGGTATCGTTGTACTCGGGAGTATCAGAGCTTTTAGAAACAGTAAGATTTTTGTGTGTAACCTTAAGATAACTATAAATAAAAATGGGAAAAATCCATGAAAATTTGCAAATTTTTCATTTTTTTTACATATTTTACCCATAATTCCAGTAAAATTTCCAGAAAAGTTACAAATTCTGTTACCATGTTAAAGTACACTTTGTGTATAATATTCCTGATTTACTGCAAGGTTTCCTACTGTAAAATTAGTCTAAAGCGATTGAGGGCAAAATCCTGAAAATTCTTCTGGCAGTTAACGCAAAAAAAAATTAAAATCTCCTGGCAGTGAAAGGGTTAAACTGTATTTGTTTTTTCAATATACTTATCCTTTAGATTAAGTATCTGATTGTATATCTAGAATTCAGATAGATCAACTAGAATTTAGTTCTTAAAGTTGCTCATCTGACTGGCTTTCCCAAATTAGTATACATTGTACAAGAATCTGTATATCCAAGAATGTCTCAATCTACATATCAAAATATTTTCACAGACAGGTTTCACAGACTTGCTGAATGCAGGGAAACTAAAGGCCTGACAGGCCTTAAAGGGTAACTGGTCTCCAATTCTTCCAAACAAGTTAGGGTTGTTTTGGAAAGCCTTCTTTAGTACCTAAACACATTGATAAAATGTGTAAGAACATATTGCTAAAACACCTACTGGTTTTAGCCATGTGACCAACCTCTGCCTGCATTAATAGTCTCCACATCTCAATTAGGCAGATCTATTTTATTCATGGGTATCAATTTAACCTGATGACCTGCAAGTCCCTGAAGATTATACTGTACTCTATTAGCAGTTTGCTAAAAATAAGTGCAATGATTAGATCAATTTTATTTCCCAAAACATTAAAAATTTAATCTGTCGGTGTATTAATTTGTGCTGTAAATCATGTTGATTTCAATGGATAACCATACATAAGCACCTGCTTTGAAATTTTATGCATGAAAAATAACATGCCCCAACAAAGATTTTTGAAATATTTTAATGATGGCTACAAAATCAGAGCAAAGTAAATTGTACACCAGTTTCTGCCGTTTAAAATGAAATGTTTACATGCATGGTAATACAATGATACTTTTAATATACATTCCAAATACAGGCACATTCAATAGGCTTAAAAGCTATTTATTATATATATTTGGCTGTGGCAAAAGTTTGAATAAAAAAAATATAAGTGCTTAAAGTACTGGCTAGAAAAATAGATTCTTAAATGTATGTATATTCTTTTGTTCCCTTTATAACTTAAGAATAGGACAGTGGTCTAGCACCCTGGATTGTTGCCTACACTTCATAAAGTTTCTATTTTAAGAGATAGCAATGCCTGGATTTCAAACGAATCTGCAGCTACTGGTGGCAAGGGAAGATTTGTTGCATACAGGACAGGGTGATGTCTCCTAAACCACTTTGGGATTGATGCCTCTTAAAATATATAACTCTTAAGAGTAAGCCAGTGTATACAGAGTGCTGGTTTGCTGCCTTTAAATTTAATAAACATTGATACTAACATGAACATTTTGCCCTTTGTTTTCCCTTTCTTAGGCCCAGAGAATATGCATTTGCACTGCTGCGTAGCTGCTTATATTTCAGATTATGCCTTTATAGGCACTGCCTTGCTTCCCCATTTGCAGTACCGCTTAAAATTTGTTGCTTCTCTGGACCATTCAATGTGGTTCCACTCCTCCTTCAGGGCTGACGAATGGATGCTCTATGAGTGTGAGAGCCACTGGGCTGGTAAGTAGGGGCCAGGAGAATCTTGGACGGAAAAGCAGTACATGGAATAATTGTATGAATGGGCTGTGGGTTAAAGCAGCACGGACACTTAAAGGAAAGTTTTACTTGGTAGATTATGAAACTAACAAATTGTGTGTATTTTTCTTTCTAATTATTTGCATTTCCATTCTGTGGTTCTATCAACTGGGATTTTAGCTGCATTCTAGCTCAGTATTAGTAATTCAGGTAAATCATTGTGAAGGTCAGCCATTAGGCTAGAGTTTTAACTACTGATCTTATTTGTTTGCGGATATTTTTGTTTAAACACTTTAAAACATGCTAAATATCTGATAAGAACGTGGACAACAATAATATTAGTACATAGACAATGACATGCTCAGCATCTTCATTTAAGGCACTTTGTATTTATTTGTAGTGGAAAAAATGGAGATGTTGGTTTAAATAAAGGACATTAATTAGCCTTTCCAGTATTCCTTGTAGTTGGATTCAGTTAAAAAGGTAAATAGCTACAGATTATTTTATGTGAGAATGGCAGGCAAAGGATAATTGAGTGGAAATAAAAGAATAGTCCTTCCTGTGGTTAGGATTTATGAGGACATTAGTTAGTGCTGCAGGTTCCACTGTGCAGTTAGGGTGAATAGAGGTAGAATGTCTGCACCAGCTATGCAACATTTAATTGGGGATAGAACTTTAGATTTTTTTTTGTCCCTCACAGGAAACAGCAGGGGACTTGTCCAAGGTCGCTTGTGGCGGAGAGATGGTGTTCTTGCTGTGACATGTGCCCAGGAAGGTGTTTTCAGAGTAAGGAAAGATCCTCCAGTGAGCAAGATATAGGAGAAGCATGCTGCACTGCACACTTCTTCCTTGAAACACCTTCAGCTGATTCCAAAATACAACCACATTAGTCACTCAGGAGGAGCAGAAAACAAAAATAATTGTAATTGACTTGTAAATAATTAGAATAAATTGTAAATGGATATAATAAATATTTTAATAAAAACCAAGTCTTCGCTAAACCTAATAAGTAACACTTTGCCTGCCTGGTTTGTGGATTTCCTTGTAGCAGAGAAACATTTTAGTGTCTTCTTCCATATAAACTACAAACTATTTGGTACACACAGATTATTTTCTGCCGGATTGATCCTTGATCTGATTGGAATCTAAAAGAGACACCAACAGTCAAGCAAGCCTTTGCTTTGCACAATTGGATATGCTAATGCAAGACCATCAGTCAAGCTGAAATATCAGCTTTTTACTCCTGTCAAACAGATTAACAATCAATGTAAAGTGGTGGGGAAAGTTATTGGACAGAAATCTGGCCATATGTACCAGGCCTTATAGAACCTATCCAGAGTGCAATTATTTTTGGACAAAACTACTTTGGTATAAAAACCTACTGTAATATTTAGCCATGAATTTTTATAATGGGAGAACAGTGATTATATAAGTCGTTCAGCTTTGAGGCAGGTCACTTGTTAAAACATTCAAAATAAATTATTAAAATCATATGAACACTACAAAACTATTACTGCAAGAGAACTGAAACCCAGAGAGGGCAATGAATGCAACAAAAAGTCATCACCTCCCCCCACTATGTATTAATAATAGAAGTCACTTTGGAATTCCATGACAAATCGTCCTTTGACTTCTATTATTCTTAATTTACAGTAAGGAGTTTACATTATTCAATATATAATCAACATCCTTTACCAATGCAGGTGCAAGTTTGCAGTAGTGCAGTATTTTGCAGAAGCCAATCTACAATTTGGTGTAGTGCATTTAGAAGTAAAGTGATTGTCTAAGGATTACAAGGCCTAGTGCTCTCTTTTTTTTTTTTTTTTTTATAATGCCTTTGTGTTTTTATTTGGAGCAATTGCAGATGTTTCAAAACTACAATTTCCAGCATTCCCTAGGTAAATACTGCAACCAAGAAATGTTAGGAGTAGTTGTTTACAAACATCTGAAGGGCCACAAGTTTGACATCCCTGTGTTAGTCTGTCAGTCATTGAAGCCGATGATAGTCTCTTTAACAAGAATATCTTTCAGACTTGGCACATTAAGAGTATTGAGTCCAGTTTCCTGAAGCTTTTGCAGTAATGCTTCAGACTCCCTTTTGTCTATCCCCACTCTCCATGACAGTTGAATATGTGAGTTAAGAAAGGGAACCAAAAAAGAAAAGTGCTGGTCTTGTTCCTCTTGAATTAATCCTAATGCACGTTCACTAAATGCCTGAGCCTCCTCCAAGGTGTCCAATTCCTGATGACAAACCACCAGTCCAACCAAGACCATCAATCTATGAGTAGAGGGTCCTGGGGGACAAAGTTTTTCCTGGAGTCGCCAACTATTGGTCCAGATAGGTACTGCCATTTTATAGAGACCATTGCAGGTCAGGGCCTGTGCTTTCTGTATGTCTTTTAAGTAAAAGAAAGTTAGGAATGGTGCTGAAGTACGCAAGGAAGGCAGCGAGGACACATGGCAAAGGAACTGCTCAAAGGCACGACTACGCTTGGCAATAGTCTCTGGAGTGAAGTTCTTGTGCATTCGTTTGCGAGGAAAAGAAACCCCTTTCATCTCAAAAGGGTATAGTCCACGAAGGTTTCTTCTAAGGCGATCTAAGTCAGAATAACGGCAGGAGATATAGGCAGGGTATGGATCAAACTTTCCAGACAGCAGTATGTAGATAGTGTAAACCTAAGGTGGAAATATAGAAAATGTCTTATACAAAGTAAAAAGTTGGAACCTTAGGCTCTGTACACACAAGCAAATATTTGATTTTGATGAACGATCTGTTTATTTTCCTTCTGATAACTTTGAGAAGTTGTTACAGACAACTTATTTTCAATTTTATTTCCCATTGCTCATGTGTGGATAATTGGATGTATTGCTATATGTTAAGGCAGCCATTCACATGGCCAGTATTTAACAGGATTTGCCCAATAACTATAAGGTTGTGGGTATCCAGAAATGACCAACCACGATGGCGGCAAAAAAGAGGGAGCCGATATAATTGACCCATGTACAGACACAAGGCCAACCAATGCACATACTCTTAATTTGTTTGTACTTGGTACAACAACATTCTTGTGTACCACATAGATTAAAACAAACATATATTGAGGTACTTCAGAAGAGAACTAGACTTTAGTGTTGTGAATAAATCTCACTTCTCATCTTTATTCCCTCCTCTTTAACCAAACCTAACAGTTGATCCAGAGTAAACATTAAACAAAATTGGTTAGGCACCAAATGTTAAGTATTATAATTAACTAGGCTCCTACCCTTGAAAGTACTACAGGTGCAACCATCCATGAAAACTAAATAATGAGCACAAATAGAAACAAAGCATGGATATCAATGGGCACACTGAACACAATCATGGGTAATATCATAAAAATTAACTTTTATTAGAGCCAGTTAAAAACGTAATTTTAGAAAATCAATTCAGTGCATGATTACAATCAGAAAACAAAGCTAAAAACATCCCATCAACCCCATAAATCTAATAGCAATATACCGGTATATTGAAAACATAAAGTGCTAATACACAACAATGGATCAAACCCTAGGTACACACAAATGTCCGTGAATTGGGCAGTGTCAGCAATGAAGCAGAGACTAAAGTGCAATACCAATTATACAATACCAAGGGTCCGGTACAAATGCTAAGGAGGGATCACGGGCAATTAAAACGATCCGCCAGACGCGTTTCGTCCGCAGCCGCGGACTTCCTCAATGGCACATGTGAAGTGCGTCATCAGATTGTGTCCATGCCACTTAAATACAAATGTCACGTGAGCATGTGACTCACGTGAGACTAATAGTGAACTATCGCGGCCATAATGCATTATGCCTTACGCGAGACTGGTCAGTGAACCGACCCGGCCATATTAGATTAAGGAAGTGCTGCTGTTGCCCAAATCACGCAAACCTACCAATCCATAATCCATCACAAGGTGAAATCCAAATAACAAAGAGATAATATCAAACAGTAAACAAATGAATAAATATACAAGGTTATCCATCTAATGTTGGTGTGAGATCCAGAGTAAGGCTGGGGGGAAAGTATCCCTGGATCAATCAGAACTACAGTATATATATTTAATACCAGTAATTCTTAATATTTGTAGTTTTAGAAACGTATCCAGAACACTTTTAAAGCTATTCAATTAACTTGCTATTACTACATCTCACTGTAAAGTATACCTATCCTAACCCAAAGATGAAACTTCCTTTCTACTAATATTAAAGGATGTCCATGAGTCCTCCAATATGGCCCATTAATATATTTATATAAAGTGATCATATTGTCACTTATCCAATGTAAACAGGCCTAACTTGTCTAATCTGCCTGCAAACCCCTTCAGTACCCCCTCCATATTATTATTTTAGTTGCCTTTCTCTACTCCCATCTTGAAAGGAAGTTAGCCTTAATTCCATAGGTGGTGCTGACCATTTTCTTGTTTACCCTCAACAAATCATCCTTTCTCTAATTCACCAACACTGCCTGTTTTTAACTGGGTTAATGACAATAAATGGAGGCACATAAAGTGAATGACAGTTATTATAGTCAAAATACTTAAAAAGAAGTGCAACAAATATAGATCGCTTACTGCAATTCGTCTTTGAAGTAAGGAGTAAGAAATATTCTTCTTACTCCTATGCTCCCAGAAATATAGTAGGAACAAAAAAAAAAAATCAAACACTGTTTTTGACTTCTGCCATAAACTGTTACTTACCACATACTTGGCATGGCCATCATGGACAACATTAGCCTCTGTCACTTCAAAAGTCAGGCTTATAGGAATACATTCATTCCGGGAAAGCTTCCACATTTCTCTGAGCTGCTTAGTTAAAAGAGTATGTGATCTCTGTTCTTCATGTGATCTGGAATCTGGAAAGAAATAAAGTCCAAAAATATAAGTGCAGGTAGCCTGCTTGTCTTTTAAATTTGCAGGGTTATTCAATAAAAATCCTTATCGTTAAAAATGGTGCTAATTTTGCCCCAACCAATTAGATGTTAGCTTTCAAATGTTAAATAAAATCTGATTGGTTGGGGCAAAATTAGCATCATTTTTAACAATAAGAACTTTTATTGAATCTCCCTGTTAGTGTTTTATGAGTAGTATATCCTACCAGTACTGGACCCCATTTCATCACTGTCTTTAGAATGAAGGCTGTCTTCACTTAGGCTTAGGGTTCCACTTAATCTCAGCGACAACCCTTCAGTGTCATCCACCAGCTCAGCACTCTCTGGAAGTTCTTCTGGGGGACCAAGACCCTTTTCCTCCCTCTGTGTTGTTGAACGGAACTGTTGCAGAATCTTGGAGGCCATCTGCTGCAAAAAGCAAATAATTTCCAGTACATCCACATCAAGTTCAAATTAGTGGGTTGTTAGCCTATTTAGCCTAAAATTTACTGAGTTACAACAATTTTTTTCATGCCTTTCAATTTGATTCCTAACCAAAGATTATCATATCTATGTCATATAAGTATAACTGCATCAAATCCTGTGGGGGACTAGAAGAATCTTGTTACACAATATTGCTCTGGTTATGACTTTTATAGAAAGCAAAGCGATATATTATTTTAATAAGTAGACTTTCTGATAAATATCTAGAAGGCTGAGCATCTATGATCTACAATTAGGACATTCCAGTCTGTTACTAGCACAAAACTAGACATCTGTCTTTATAGAAGGATCCTACTGGCTAAAATCTCAGATTTACCATGATATGAGGGGCATTCAGCTACACTTTTTGATAATGAACAATGCACTCCCCTGAACATTCTATAACTACTAGCAACCCCCCGATTCCTTAAAGAATTGTTTCCCCTGCATTTAAAGACCCCTCCCTTTCCCTTATCTTCCCCCCCCCCCTCTTTCCCTTCTCCCTGTCTCTCTCTCACGCTCCCCCTTCACTTTCTCTTCCTCCTCTCACTCTCTGTCTCTTACCCCCTCCTGGAAACGACATTGAAGTCTCTTGCGCGCGCGTCTCGAGTGTGCGAGCACAAGTAGGGGTCGGCTTCTCTGCAGTGGCGCGCAGACGGTGGGGAGAGGAATTGATGACGCGACGCTTGAGCTTCTGCGTCCGTGGGTCATTTTAGTTACACCTCTCGGTTAGTATATAGGATTCTGCAGAGTAGTAAGCAATATCTGATTAACTATGCAAGGAAAACTGGGTGTGCTTTTCTGTGATTTCACAATTATGTTGTAATGAGCGAGTTTTACTAGAATTTCTAGTGTATCTTTGTATTTAAGACTAACATCACTATGAAATAATGTCACAAAGCAGTGCTTTCCTTTCTCAGGCAGTGGAATTGTGTTCTAATGAATTCTTATGCAATCTGATGATGTAATACCTTATATAACGCCTAGAGAAAATATTTACAGCAGTACCATTTTAATGAATACATGTTTGGTGGTATTCATAAGGGTAAAGGATGCCTTTACATATTTTGTCCTGTTCTAAAAATAATTAATTATATTTTAAATGCTATTCAATCTTTTAAACAACTACTGCTCCCAATAGCCAGGCTTGCTCACATTGCAACACAATTGAACTTTTTTAAAAGGATGAAAGCTAATTTCTCAGTCAGAAATATCTGCTAAAAGGAGCTTGCTAAATAGGCAAAATGGAATAGTAAAAAAAGAAAAACTTGCAAGAACAGTTAGAATAACCTTTGATAATTACATTCCTTACAGTGTAATGAGTAAATAAAGAAAGGTTCTCTGACTTTTTTATGCTTTGTAGGTTATGAAAAAAACAGTTCCCACTAAACAACTAGATTAATAAGGGGACTGGGCAAGCAGATAAGGCGCTTGCGTGGGGATATGATCATGGTGTACAAATACATTTACAGGCCATACAATAAACTAGCTGGTGCATTGTTCACCAATAGAACACGGACATCCCTTAGGACTGGAAGGAAGAAATATGGAAGTGATTTTTCACTGTGAGAACTTTTCTACTGAAATTCAGAAACAACCGAAAAAAAATATCCCTGTCTCAAGTACTTTCACACAATAGTTCTCCTTTCAATTGGATAGGATAGATCATATTTGCTAACTCAGGATCTGGCTAAATCAACTAGAAGTTTCTACTATGTGATGTTCCAACAGAACTAACATGCCGAGATGATATTACTGCATTCAGTGCACTGCTAAACACTGCTGGGGCCTGCTGGATAAGAGTAGGCCATGTGATGGCAGTTTGAGGTGCCTGAGCAGTATGATCAGGATGGCAGCTCTTACACTGACGGTCCCACATGGCAGGGGAAGCAGAGATAAGAATTACAGCTCCATCCACCCCACTGCTAATAGGCACTGCCCTCAAAAGCCTGTCAGACATTATAAGTTAGGCTCCCAAGCACTCCAAGCCAAACCACATCACAAGCCATCAATGAAGAGCCTGCAAATTTATGGCCTGACACAGGCACTAGACCTTACATGTTACTACTCTCACTGCGCCTTATCCAGCTCATCCTTCTGGTCCTTCTTCTCGAAGCAGCTTCAGGGTATCCCAAGTAAACAATGACAGATCTCTATTCCTGCACTAATATTCATATCTGAATTTTTCCTGCTCAGTGTCCTCATTACCTAGGTAACCCCAACCACAGACAGCTTTTAAATGCTTAGTCATTCTAGATGTTACCAAGGGTTACTGACCAATCCAAACTTTTTACTACACTGACAGCTCTTATAGAGTTTAAATTTCATTGTGGCATAAAAATTAGATTGCAATACTTATATGAAACCAATCTCTGAACCCGCCCCCCTACATTAACCCCTTAACAACATAAAAGTCAACATCTCCCCTAGAAGGAACTAGAAGCTATATGGTCTATTCCTTCAATACAGTGAGATCCCTCTCTAAAAGCTCCTAGCCTATTGCCTCCACTATAGGTTTTAAAGTGATATAATTTGAATCATTCAAGATTTGTGTTCTTAGTTTTAAAGGGTACCCCACTGCAAATAAACATTTTTGCCATTTTTATTGAAGAACGGGAGGTAAAGGAGCTGTGTCCATTGTCACGAAACGCGTTAGGGACAGGTTCCTCTAGTGGGTTTTTCCTCACATTTGTTGGCCATGTGACACAATAAAGGATTTATTTTGCACCGGGTTGAAGACTCGTCCCTTCCATTTTTATTGTTTAGCTGAGACGTCTGGCGGTTTCTGTTGTGTGGAGGTGCCGGGCCTCCTGGGACTGATGGTCTCCCTGTGCTGCTCGGCCCGTTGGTAGACCGGGGGAGGTAAGATACCTGACTGTTACTGCGTTCTTCAATAAAACCTGCAAGAGCCGGGAGAGAAGGTAAGCTACTTACCCGATCGTTCGCTCCTCCGCCAAGTAGTGTGACAGGTCCCGACAGACACTTGCGCATAGAAGACACTTGCGCATAGAGTCCATTGGAACGCGGCAGAGGAGCGAGTGATCGGGTAAATATGTATGTATTTTATTTTTTTTATAGGGCTACATATTCCGCAGCGCTTTACAATTATTTACTCAATTCACATAAGGCCCTGCCCCGAAGAGCTTACAATCGAATCACTTTATGTACACATACAACCTATCAGTATGTCTTTATGATTGTGGAGGAAACCGGAGTGCCCGGAGGAAACACACACAAGCACAGGGAGAACATACAAACTCCTTGCAGATGTGTCCAAGGGTGGAATCAAACTGAGGACCTCAGCACTGCAAGGCATCAGTGCCAACCACTGAGCCACTTACCTTCTCTCCCAGCTCCTGCAGGTTTTATTAAAGAACGGGAGGTAAGACAGCTCCGTTACCACCTGTTCTTCATTAAAACTAAATGCCAAATTTTTTTATTTCCAGTGGAGATACACTTTAAGTAGCTGTTTTTCTAATGTTTGTGGATAATGCTCACACTCACATTGATGTGCAGAGAGGGTTAGTTATACAAACCGTTACTGCAATCCACAAGGTTTTCTTACAAACTTAGACTAGGTGATTAGCTCTGGCAGTGTTCTGAATGATTTTACTTTGTCTAAATAAAGAAATGTTTCAACCGATTTTGAAGTCCCAGTTCCTTCGTTGGTGTGCACGCCCGCTTCCTTCACGTCTGAATATTTCCAGTAGAGCCATAGCGACTGGTGCACCCGAGCCACCTGTCTTGAGTGTGAGTGTGAATCAGCGCCTCTTTCTGTTATTGGAAGTAACCTGTGTAGCTCCGAACTTTAGCGAAGGGTCCGGGGCACATGCACCCGGACCAACAGTCCTCAAGTGTGAGTACCTTGTGTATTTGTTTGTTGCACAATGTTTACCACATCGGAGGGACATTTACTTTGAATTACTTCGTGTATGGAGTTACATTTGTACATTTAAAGCGTTGTAGGCTTTGATAAGTGGCAATTTTGAGTAGCCATATATATCTGTATTCTCTTACAAACTTACCAACACAAATATAAGTTACATACTAATAGGAATGTTTGTGATTCTTTTCCAATATGGTCCAGCCTCGGATCTACTCTTACCATATGTCTGCGTCTAGTATAAAATTAGTGATCTGGAATGTGTCGAGGGCTACAAAATGAAAGTATAACGCTCTGAGGTACTGGATCTGAGGCTGAACAGGCAAGGGAAATATGTGTTTTTATATGGTACACTACATTCTAAATCTTTTCTTTTATTAGCATACTATACTCCACTCCCATTTCATATGAGTGTAACACAAAGATGGATTGGCCTTTATGGCAGAGTACCCTTCTGTTAACGCAATCTGGCTGGGTGATTTTATCACGGTACTAGATGTTCGATACCACAGTCTTCATACTACCACATGGACTCCCCCACCATGGCGGATCAACGAATGACACCTGACCGAAGGCATTAGATAGATGTGATTATCGGCCGAAACAGGCATTCATTGTGCGTCTGCCCTGTGCACAGCCTGGGAATCTTTTAAAATTCAGTTATTAATACAGTTCAACACCACTTGACAATGTCTGAACATGCGGTCATTAAAGCCCTAGACAAAGGCACTCTAGAATTCCAGACATATACTACTTTGGATAATGGCCAGATACTAAAGCAACTAACTAGAACCACAGGTGATCCTAAACTCCATAAAGCCAGGAAAACATTCCTGTTTCAGGCATACAATTGCTACGAATATAGCGAAAAATGCAGCAGACTTTTATGGTTAACCAAGAGCATAAACCTCCTACAGTAATCACAATAGAGCTCCCAGATAATGATATATTTATGCACCCTATAAAGTTATAAATACATCGATACACACAGATCAGACTGGATTAATACCCAGGAAAAATAACTCCCTCAACACTCACCAACTATACACGAATTTGAGTGACAATGTAGGTGTCCTATGTAAAGGCAGCTCAGACACAGCTAAAGCATTTGATTCCATGGAGTGGACATTCCTTTGGTCAACTCGATGCCCCCTCTCGCAGTTGTTGTTTGCACTTGCAATAGATGTATGCAGATGGCATGGTTATGTATCTACCAGAACAGGAGCAATCCCTACAAGCACCACTCTTTCTCAAACCATGCCACTGACAAGGGTCAATGAGTTGACATACCTGGGTATTCAAATTACTTAAAGGGACAGTTCAGTGGAAATTTTCAATATTTTTTAAATTGTTAGTTTGTGCCTTCTTAGTTATTCTACATATTCTCTCCCATTTTGAAAAATCAGTTGATTTCATACCCTTTGCTGTTGACATTAGTGAGCTGACATTTCAGGTTCTAACAGTCCTTCTCCTTCCCAGGATGCACCACATCCTTGGAATGTTCCTAACAGTAATTTCTACTGATTGGTTGTTGGATGGGTCAAATGTGCTCAGATCTCTACTGAGCAACTGAATCAACCCAGGCGCTGGGTCAAGGGCAAGACTATAACTCTCTCTATTAGGGGTCCTGCAAACAGGAAGTCAGTATTTCGGTTGCATTTATTTATACACAGATAAAATGCTGAATGGGCCGATTAAGGTCATTGGGATTAAAAAAAATGTATTTGCACTGAACTTCCCCTTTAAACTTCCTTCGACTTGCAAGGAATCCTTATGACAATTTCCAAAGTCCGCGGGTGCAGGTCTGGTCTAAATTACCATTAGGAGTAATGGGTAGAGCTAATATCATTACAATTATTTTGTTGCCAAAGCTCCTTTACATACTTTGGCACTCCCCCATTTTCTTCCCCTTAAGGTACTTCAAAGTAATTGATGCCATGTTAAAGGGCATGTACACTTTAATTACATGTTTGGTTGTTGTCTAGCTATGCCTTAAAATAAAAAGTGTTGTTTGTTCCTACTGCCCTGGCAGACCTTACTTTTTTTGCTGGGATCTTGCTGCCATCGCTCCTTCACTGACTTCATTTTGTAACCACTGCCCCTTTGAGATTTGCAAATCTCAACCAGTCTGATGGTCAGAGAAACATGCGCCTGTGTGACGAGCGCCTTCCTCTCGTGTTTTTAGGAGGAGAGGAGGAACGCACAAGACTGCCTGGACTTCTTACTGCAACTAAAACACGGCACGATCCAGTCTGCTTTTTAGTTGTAGTAATAAGTCCAGGCGGCGTGCCCCCTCTCCTCCAAAAAAGTCAGTGGAAGACGCAGTGATGTCACATGGGTACACATGCGAGGGCAGCAAGATGTCAGCAAAAAGGTATGGTCTTCCAGGGTTGTAGGAACAAGCGGGGCTTGGGTGTTCCAGGGGTGGTGCTGGGGCAGATCGGAGCTACACCAGTGGCCCGGTCACTGCATAGGGGGGCCACTGGTGCGGCACCCATTGTGGTTCAGGTTGGGAAACTTTGAAATAGGCAAACTAACTTGGCAAGTGTTAGTGTTCCCTTTAGGAGAAATAGCAATCCCAGATTTTAATCTGTATTATTTAGCTGCTCAGGTTTCTCACATTGATCCCACACTAAATCGGAGAGACTCTACACCCACTATTATACCAAGCCTGGAATACAGTTCTTAATAAAACAGAATTAACTTCTGTAGAACTTTACTTTTCAGCCTTAGATACTCAGTGGACTGCCTCCTATGGGACTCGGATGCTATCAAATGTATACCCACACAAGCTGAACGATGACTGTTGATGAGACATTAAGCTTTATTATTATTATTATAATGGATTTATATAGCATCAACATTATCCATAGCACTTTACAATTACATGTATACATTCACATCAGGCCCTGCCCCGAAGAGCTTACAATCTAAGCACATTTATTTGAACCACACAACTTATCAGTATGATTGTGGGGGAAACCGGAGTGCCTGGAGGAAACCCACGCAAGCATGGGGAGAACATACAAACTCAGATTGCAGATGTGTTCAAGGGTGGAATAGAATTCAAGACTTCAGCGCTGCAAGGCATCAGTGATAACCACTGAGACACCGTGCTTAAGCTGTTACGTAAAATGTTTACAATAGCTTCAATAAACTTTTAGTAGCAACTTGTCTGTATTTTTTGGGAAAGGTGACAAATCTAAATCACCCATGTTTATTATTTTGTAGCATTTTATTGGTCATAATACTAGCACCTTAGCATTTACTGTATATATTCAAGTATAAACCGAGGTTTTAAGGCTTTAAAAACAGCCTGAAAACCGAACCTCGGTTTATACTCGGGTCAACCACTTACCTTGTCAGTAATCCGGCAGCTGCTCGTCCCAAATCCTCTGCTCTTTCGGCTGACGTCACTTCTCGGCGTGTAGTGACATCTGGCGGCAAAGCAGAGCCACCTGATTACTGACCAGGTAGGAGAAGGATTTCCAAAAGAAAAGTTAACACTGGATCTCGCTATTACTGTATGGGCAGAGCCGCCTCGCTAATGATGCAGGGTGCAGCACACTGCAGAGCGGCACCCTGTAGGGAAGGCAGGGGAAATTTTTTTTCTTTTTTTTTTTTTTTTACTGGAGGCCGGCGTCCGCCCTACTACTGCCTAATCGGGGGGGCGGGCTAATGATTACCCTGCATTCTGTCCTATTTTGTTCTTTCCCTGCATTCTGTCTGGTACCGTGACTGCCCGGTACCAGAACCGGCTGCATCGTCTTCTTGGATCGACGTGTGTGTGATGCGTCACGCTGAAGGAGCACGAGTTCAGCCCGTGCAGGACCAGGACAGGCTTCTTTCCTGAATCCTAGCACAAGTAGCGCTTGTGGCCTTGCGGACTCTGGAGTCTGGACTGGAGTATCCGAGTGTTTCATTCCCAATAACTAAGGCAAGGCAATGTGTAATAAAAGTTGCAATAGGGACAAGAGTACCCAATTTAATTTTTCTGTGGGGTGGGGGGCTACAGGCCACATGCACAGTGGTTATAATGATGGCTGTGCCACTGTGTCAGGGGGAAAGCAGGTATGTGCTGTGCCAACTATATATTTGTGCTATGGGGGTGGGGGTATTTGTATGCTCGTGTTTGCCAACCTGCCAGGGTATGTGCCAGTGCTGTCTTTGCCAACTATAACTGTGCCAGCTGCATAGAGAGCACAAGCATCACATATACCCGCTGGCACCACAAGCATACAATTATGACTGCTGCTGGGCACATTATATCTGTTGGGCTGGGTCTGAGCATATTATATAAATAAATAATTAATATAATGTGCCCACTGCCCAGGCCCAGCCGCCCAACAGATATAATATAATGTGCCCAGCAGTCATTATAATTAAAATAATGTGCCCAGGGCCTGCCTGCTGCCCAGCAGCCCAACCAACAGATTATATAATGTGCCCAGTGCCTTGCAGGCAGCAACCATAAATAATATAATGTGCCCAGGCTTAGCATAAATAATTTATGACTGCTGCTTGCTAGGCACATTATATTATCATAACATAATGTGCCCAGCAGGTAGCAGTCAGTGATACACTATTTATGCTTGTCCGTGGCACATTATTTTAATTATTATGACTGCTGGGCGCATTATATTATACTGCTATGGTATCTGTCTGGCGTCTGGGCAGTGGGCACATTATATTATTATCTCTGCTGACTGCTGGGCACATAAAGATAGATTATTTATATTGATTGACAGATAGGCAGACCGAGTTGATACTAACATAGATAGATGGATGGACAGATAGACAGATGATCATAGATAGATAGTGTTATGTCTCCCTTGTTATATTGTTCAAGAGCAAGAATACACTTGGAATGTAGAGGGAACTTGATTTATTCACACAGAGCAACAGGTACATCACACTTTCTCATCCCATGCTATTCCCTAGCTTACTTCCTGGTACTGCCCCTTTTTCCCAGCTTGCCTCTATGCCTTAAAGAAACAGTATTAACATAACATGGTAGATGTTACATCATCCCTCTTTTTTTTTTTTTTTTTAAAGGTTAAACACAAAACATACAAATAGTAATGAAAAATAAATGAAACACTGGCATATTAAAATACAGATCAGTTTATATTATGAAAGAGCTTATATTTCCTCAATAAGCCTTGGTGGGGGTTTTCGTGGTCGGCAGGGGTATCGTCTCCTTGAACATGGTTCATCGTGAATCGGAGACTGACCACCACTCCTTGGTGATACTGAAGTATCAGCAGGTACATGGATGCATTCAGGTGATTGAACTGGCCCTCCTAATGTTTGAGGAGACTCTCTGACTCCTGTCTGTGCCTGTGGTATGTTATTCAGACTGGGGAGAACCTTAAAGTATGAAGCATTCCGGGTTATGCTATGTCCATCTCGCTGTGCCGTAATCATGCTACCTTTTCTGGCTATGACATGGTAAGGCTTGGGATTGTATGCAGAGGTTGTTTTGTTATGTCTCTTTTGTAAAACAACCACCCTATCATTTAGACATGCATGGGAGGACTGAGCATGACGTCTTTGGTCCGCATATTGTTTCATTTTCTGTTTGGATTGAGAATCTGTTTCTCTAATAGAAGAGTCACTAGGTGGTGGATTGTGTGCACTAGGGATTTCTGGAAGAAGTGTATGAATTGGCCTGTTAAAGACAAGTTTTGCAGGAGGAACATTAGTGGTTGAGTGAGGAGTGTTTCGGTAATTGCGTAAAAATTTGTACAATGCCTGCTTTAGTGGAATTTGTTCCAGATAAGCAGCCTTAACTCTCTTACCTAGAGTACTCATGAACCGTTCTACAATGCCATTAGCTTGTGGCCAGCAAGGAGTTATTTTTCTGTGTTTAAATCCAAGATATGCAGCAAATTGTTGAAACAGATGTCCATTAAATGGTGGCCCGTTGTCTGTCTTTACCACTCGGGGTATGCCATATGCTGAAAATATGCTGTCCAACGCAGGTAGTATAGTGGTAGCTGATGTGGATGTAATGAATGAAATATCAGGATATCTTGAATATTCATCTACAACAACAAGTAGGTATTGTCCATCGGGTAGAGGACCATAAATGTCCACAGCAATTTCATCCCAAACTGTTGAGGGTAAGGAAGACATATGGAGTGGTTCAGGTTTGGAAGAATTTGTTACTACTTGGCAAGTGGAACAGTGCTGTATAGTTTTTTCAACTATTTGATCCAAGTTTGGAAACCAAACTTTTTCTCTGAGAAGTTTCTTAGTGCCAACAATGCCACAATGTCCTTCATGGGCAATATTTACAGTAGTTTGGCGAAGGGCCTGAGGTACTACTAATTTGGTTCCTTTTAGAATGAGATGGTCCTTAGCAAGGGAAAGTTCATCTTTGACAGCTGCAAATGCCTTTAGTTCAGTGATGATTACTTCAGGATCAGGAAAGGTAGCTCTCTGGATTTCATGCCACCTGTTGGTTTCAATTATGTGTATTAATGCAAGAAGAGTTTTGTCCCGTTTGGTTGCCTCTATAAACATGTCCAATGTGAGTGCTTTTGGCACAGCGTGTGCAGCAACAAAGTTAATATATTCTTCTGCAATAGACTTTGTGGCCTCATCTGAAGTAGTGGGATGTCGTGAAATGTAATCAGCAGGATTGTTATATTTTCCTGGACGATGAATTATTTTGTAGTTATATCCTTGTAGTCGTAAACCCCACCTTTCGATTCGAGCAGGCATTTTTGCTCTTGGATTTCCAAATATGGTAATAAGAGCCAAATGATCAGTAACAATTGTAAATGGTGCTCCATATAAAAATAAGTGGAAGTGTTCACATCCCCAGACAACTGCTAGACTTTCTTTTTCTGGCTGAGAATATTTCTTTTCTGTAATTGTCAGACTTCTGCTTGCATAAGAAATAGCTTGTGGATATGGGTTTTCTGGTTTATATTGGACAAGAATAGCTCCGAGTCCAACTGGACTGGCATCCACAATTAGTTCAGTTCTTAGCGCAGGATCAAAATAAGCCATGATAGTGGCAGAATTAAGTTCTGTTTTGATTGTCTCAAATGATTTTTGGCATGTTGATGACCATTGAAATGCACATCCTTGTTTGGTGAGGTCTCGCAAAGGTGCACTGATAGTGGAGAAGTCCTTGATGTACCTAGCGCAGTAACTGGCCATGCCAAGAAAAGAGCGAACTTCATTAACATCATTTGGGATTGTAGTTGATTTTATTGCCTGTACTTTTTTAGGATCAGGTTGCATCCCAGCAGCAGAAAATATGTGGCCATAGAATTCCAAGGTAGATTTGTTGAATTCACATTTGTCTTTGTTGAGTGTAAGTCCTTGGGATGATAAGCACTCAAATACTGCGTGTAGGGCAGAGTTGTGGTCATTCTGTGTTTTTCCAAAAACTAGTATGTCATCACTGTAATTGAGTGCATTAGGAATATGTTGAATAATGTTTCTTATTGCTTCTTGAAAAATCTCAGCAGCCGAGCAAACACCAAATGTTAGTCGTTTGTATCTTCGCAGACCAACATGTGTGGAAAATGTAGTTATGTATCTGGATTCTGGACTAAGTTCCAGTTGGTGATAACCCTTATTGAGATCCAGTTTAGAGAACACGGTGGCTCCATTTAGGAGATGAATAACATCACTGAGAGTTGGAGAGAGGTGTCTCTCTCTCTGTATAGCAGTGTTTGGAAGACGCATGTCTACACAAATTCTTATTTTGTTTGGATCTTTGGGTTTAGGTACAGCCACTATGGGAGAAACCCATGGAGTGGGGCCTGAAACAGTTTCAATGATGTCTTGTTCCTCTAAAGACTTTAGTTCGTCTTCAATTTGCTTCCTCAAGTGAAAAGGAATTCGTCTGTGTGGCTGTGAAATTGGACGAATGTCTTCATCAATGTGAAGGTGAATTTGAAAATTCTTTAGTTTACCAAGGCCCACAAAAAGATTGGAGTACTTGTCAACTAGTGCTTGTACATCAGAGACTGTTGGGTTAGCTACAGTGTGAACTATATTGATGAGTCCAAGAGTTAAAGCTGTGTGATAGCTGAGAAGGCAACCCCCAGAGCCTTGTAGTACAAAGAAAGTTGTAGTATAGGTTTTATCTTTGTAGTAAATATCTGAATCAAATTTACCTATTGTCGGCAAAGGAGTTTGAGAGCCATAAGGAAAAATTTTGGTTTGTACAGGTATCAAAGCAGGTTTAGTATTCAGTTGGCAATATGTACACATGTCTATAATGTTCACAGAGGCTCCTGTGTCAATAGTAAAAGCAACTGCAGTGTTAAGGAGAGATATTGTGATGATGGGGGAATGTACAGTTTGTGCAGTGGATGTAATAAACACATAGTCACTGCAAACAGTAGGTGACTCATCTCCAGAATTTGGCTGAATGTATTTGACTTGTGCTGAGCTCAGTGTATCTGATGTGCGTAGGGATGACTTAGGAGCAGATTTACATACAATTGCAAAATGATTCAGTTTTCCACAATTAGTACATTTACGTCCTAGAGCAGGACAGTCACCATTATGAGGGAAATGTTTGCCACATCTGTAGCACATCTTTGAGTAGTCAGTGCCTGTAGTTTTGCGTTTAGTGTGCACAAGATTGCACACCTGTGCATCAGTGCCCTCCTCTATGGCAGCAGCTTGAGTCTCAGAAATTTCCAGGGACCGTGCCATGTGTAGAAGATCCTGCAAGCAACAATCTGCTTGTAAAGCTTTGCGCCGTAGCTTAGATGATGTGCAGGATACAATGATTTGTGATGTGATTTCATCATCAACATCAGCAAAATTGCAGCTTTGTGCTAATTGTCTTAAACGGGTGACAAAGGAGTCCATGGTCTCCTGGGGTAGTTGTTTAGCAATTCTGAACTTGTATCTTTCATATCTGATGTTTTGCTTAGGATTAAAATATTCAGTTAGTGCTTTAGAGCATTTTGAGTAGTCAGTAGTGCTGTCTGTAGGTAAGGTGCAGTAAATGTCATAAACAGCAGAACCAGCATAATGAAGTAATAAAGCTTTCTTTCTTTTATCCTCTGTGATGGCCATGGCCTCCAGGAAATTGTCAAAACGGAGTAGCCATTTTTTCCAGTTCTGTGCAAGATTATTGGTATCAGACAAATCAAAGTTGGGGAAGGTGTGGAGTTGCTCAGCCATATTAACTTTACTTTTGAAGCAGCAGTGATAGAGTTAAACTGAACAGTGCAGAAAGTAGAATGAGAGCTGTGCAGTCTGCTGTAGATGGACAGTGACAGGCAAGTGAGTATAACTGGGTCCTGTATGTGGAGGACTGGTACAGGTAGTCACAATGGTAAGTATGCTGGTACTCACAGGGTTAAAGTCTTTAATCCTCGTCGCCAGTTGTTATGTCTCCCTTGTTATATTGTTCAAGAGCAAGAATACACTTGGAATGTAGAGGGAACTTGATTTATTCACACAGAGCAACAGGTACATCACACTTTCTCATCCCATGCTATTCCCTAGCTTACTTCCTGGTACTGCCCCTTTTTCCCAGCTTGCCTCTATGCCTTAAAGAAACAGTATTAACTAAACATGTAGATGTTACAGATAGATAGACATAGATAGATAGATACAGTAGATAGACAGATGATGATAGAGGATAGATAGATAGATGATCATAGATAGATGGATAGATAGATAGACAGATGATAGATAGATAGGTACAGTAGATAGACAGATGATGATAGATAGAGGATAGAGGAGCAGCAGGACAAAGAAAACTGTTTCTGCCATACTTCCTGTATGCTTCAGCACTATCTTTAATATAGAATGGCCCAGGGCTATAACCTGGCAGATGAAAACTGTATGTGCCCGAGGTGCTTTTCATTTTTAAAAAGTAAATGTTTACAGTATATTTATCCTTTAAATCAACATGTATACAGCCCCTCCCACTTTCAGATGCATCCCACTTCCGGACAAAGCACCACCCACTTTCAATTATAAAACCACACCCCTTCCAGCGGCGCGGCGACGGGAGTGGTGGGAATGTGTTCAGCATTTGGAATTTTGTTTCAGGTGGCAAAAAGTCTAGAGACAGCCCTGTGTATGGGACTACTGTATGGGAGGCAGTGCAGTGCGCATGCCAAACTTCTCCCGGAGGGGAGACAGGAGGCAGAGTCCTATATGGACTCTTGTTTAAAAAGCCATTGTTAATAAAGTGGGAGTTTAGGGCTTGGCCACACTGAAGCGCTTTTAATCGCAATCCAATCGCACTTTTAAAAGCACACACTAATGTGGCCCAGTTTATTAGTGCACTAGGGAGCGCTGTGTTGCGCTTTAAAAACAGATGTGGCCACATTGGTGTGCTGCCCAGCGTTTCTGAGCGATGTGCATGCAATCCGCATTGGCTCTGTGCAATCGCATGTGCTCTGATTGTACAACAATGTGTACGATTGTGCCGGATGCACTCTAGTATGGCCTCAGCCATAATGTGCAACATTTATCATGGACTTTCATTGCCCTTTTAATAAAATAATGTATCCATCTCATGATCTCAAAACTGAACAAGAACATTATTGTTTGTGTAATGGTGGCCATACATATGTTCGATTTTACTTAACCGACCGATCGGTCGGAGCGCTCGGTCGGATAACTAAAATCGAACATATATATGTCCACCTTAACTCAAACACAAAGTAAACAATCATTGCTGTTTCAAACTGTGTATATACTTTGTGCTCATAATTAAACAAGTTATAAAAGCATAAAAACACCAAAAAAAAGTGCGCTACTCTTATATTATTAAAAAACACAAGATCCATGAATATGAACAAATGATATCCTTGTAAATGATGCATTAGAAGGAATGAAAGTGACTCCTTGGACATTTATTGATTTCCACAGTAAACAATGCAAAAAAAATCAACCAAAGCATTAGACTTGCCCATCTATAACTGACTCCTGCCTTGGGCCTTATTCTGTCTACCTTGGTAAAAGACTCTAATGTTGGGCATACACTCGATCAGACATGAAGTGATCGTAAAATTGGGTTTTACCTGCTGATGTTCCCACCATGTTTACTGCCAGAAACACAGTTTGCAATTTAAAAACTGGAAGGTATCTGCGCTCCCTACCAAATCTGTTGTGTTATAGTGATCCCTCTATTATAAGGGGAGGTGCCAGAAGGGAAATACCTGCAACACCAAAAAGCCCCATGAGGGGGGGTGGAAACAGCCCCTCAAAAGACGCTCTACAAAAACACAGTATAATAACATAAACCCTTCTAACCACAAAAATATAAAAACAGCCCTATAATGGGCTAAGGAAGTGCATACAGATCTACAGATGTAAAGACACCTCTTAATGCCTTTCTGCGGTATATAGATTAAAATGTCCCTTCAACTTAAAGGGCACTCCACCCTCATAAGAACTTCTTTTAGAAAGAATGGCCTCTTTAAAATATGTTGATATATCATAGTTTTGGAAACTGAGCAACTTAGAAACCTGTAACATTCAGTCATTGGCTGTGATGTCAACTGTCAAATCCATAACTGACAGTTGCTAACTGGAAGAACCAGAAAGCAGAAACAAGGGAAACAGGACATTGTGCAGGATTTCAGGTTACACTTATATATTTCAGATTTCAAAACTATTACTGTTTGGGGGATGATTTACCTGTATGTAAGTTTTCATTTTGGGGCTGGACTTGCCCTTTAAGGAAGTTCCGATTCTGGGCAATTTGGTGTTGTTACACGGTTTGCAATCTAGATCAGTGGTTCTCAACCTGATCCAGATTGTGGTGCACTTGCCAATGCAATTTCTTCTCAAGGCACACCTGTTCTTAATCAGGAGCATAACTGGGAGCAGGGGGGCCAGGGAGCCCCATCTTCCTATTTTTCCTATAACTCCTATAGCCTCCTACCGAAAACAGCGATAATACCATGCAATTATTTCAGCCCTATTGGCCAATACACCGGATTATCAGTCGTTCGGGACAGAATATTGCACGGTGTACCATGATTTAGCACCAAAACCTATTCAACACAGACACAATGCTGGAAGTTTTCAAACATCTGGAGGAGAACAGTGTGACATCCCTGAATAAGGTGTTAATTAACAGACCAGTAAACAGCAATAGCATCAGCTGTGCATTAGTATAACAGAAAATTATATCATACTTACCGAAATTTTCTTTTCCTGGACTGTAGCCTGGCAGTGGTCACTAATGGGTTAACCCCTGATCACTCTGCGCTGGACAGGAAGTAGCAAGCATAAAATATTAACTCCTCCCACCTGCTTCAGTCCTAACTGTACCCGAGCTAGGAAAGAGAATAAGGAATACAAGAAGAGAGGGATCTTAGTGACCACTGCCAGGCTACAGTCCAGGAAAAGAAAATTTCGGTAAGTATGATATAATTTTCTGTTTTCCTGTCCTTAGCCTGTCAGTGGTCAGTAATGGGATGTACCCAAGCAATAAATACTCGAAGGGAGGGTGCATACCCTCCAACATTTCAAAAAACAAAAAAGGTACATTTAGGCACGCCCCTTGCACCACCCAAACCCTTCCCACAGCACCAACCTAATTAAAATATGTCTCCGCCCTAAATCCTGCAATTATTTCTAAAGGTAAATAAATGGATTTAGTAGTAACAGAGTTGCTGGCAGACATGTATATTTAAAGAAGGGTTAACAATACCAAAGTTACTGGCCCCCTATACATTTAGATACAGAGATAGAGAGAGAGATAGATAGATGATAGATAGAAAGAGACAGAAATTGTATCTATCTCAGTATCCATTCATCTCTATATCTGTCTGTCTATCTATCTTTGTAACTTATCTATCTCTGTATCTGACAGATAGATTAGATAAATGATAGACAAAAAGTTAGATGATAGAATAGATTCAGAAAAATAAAGATAGATTGGCATAAACTGGCAAATGTGAACTGGAAGGTTGACTTAACAATGGTTTATGAACTGGATGGCTGTCTTAACAATGGTTTGTGAACTGGGGGGCTGTCTGTAAAGCTTGTTTGTGAACTGGAGGGCTGTCTTAACAATGGTTTGTGAACTGGGGGGCTGTCTGTAAAGCTAGTTTGTGAACTGGAGGAATGTCTGTAAAGCTGGTTTGTGAACTGGAGGGCTGTCTGTAAAGCTTGTTTGTGAACTGGAGGAATGTCTGTAAAGCTGGTTTGTGAACTTAGGGGCTGTCTTAACAATGGTTTGTGAACTGGAGGGCTGTCTGTAAAGCTTGTTTGTGAACTGAGGGCTGTCTGTAAAGCTTGTTTGTGAACTGGAGGAATGTCTGTTAAGCTTTTTTGTGAACTGAAGGGCTGTCTTAACAATGGTTTGTGAACTGGAGGGCTGTCTTTACAAAGGTTTCTGAACTGGAGGGCTGTCTTAACAATGGTTTGTGAACTGGGGGGCTGTCTGTAAAGCTTGTTTGTGAACTGGAGGGCTGTCTTAACAATGGTTTGTGAACTGGGGGGCTGTCTGTAAAGCTTGTTTGTGAACTGGAGGGCTGTCTTAACAATGGTTTGTGAACTGGGGGGCTGTCTGTAAAACTTGTTTGTGAACTGGAGGGCTGTCTTAACAATGGTTTGTGAACTGGAGAGCTGTCTGTAAAGCTTGATTGTGAACTGGAGGGCTGTCTTAACAATGGTTTGTGAACTGGAGGGCTGACTTTGGTTTGTGAACTGGAGGGATGGAACACAATAGTTTTTGAACTTATTGGATGGCTGACTGACACTGCTAATGAACTGTAGGGCTGGTTTTAACACTGGCCAGCAACAGGGGTTAAATTCATTTATATTCCTCAGAACCACACACATTGGTCTGCTCTCTGCTTCCTTCAAAGTGCTGCCCAGACTGTCAGACAAAGTAATAAATGCAGGGCAGCACTATGAAGGAAATTATCACCACGGCACTCACCAATATTGTGTCAAATGTCCCTATCTTATTTTACTGATAAATTAACCAGAGTCTGTTTTTTATCCCATGCCCATTTATATTGGAATAAATCATTGTTTTTTTTTTATTTAATTTAACACCCTAATGCCCCCACCTGTCAAAATCATAAATAAATCACCCAATTTCTAATCATAAATGAATTCTTTTTCATTAATAAACCCCTCATTTTATCAATAAATTAATCTTCCCATTTTAATAAATTCACCATCCCCCCCCCTTTATTTTCCTTAATCATAATCACCCACTTTCAATCAAAAATCCCCTGATTTTAATTCTACATAAATAAAGACCTCTCACATTCCAAACCAACTAACATCCTGTAACCAGAACAACAATTGGACTCTGTCAGTGCTGAACCTGTCCCAGACCATATCCTTTCTGGAAGACTGCACAGCACTGAGTGTAACTCTCTCCCTAGCCTCCCTTCTCCCCAACCCAGCTGCTGCAGCTTCTCTACTCACTTACAGTGTGTTGGGAAGATCTGATTCACCAGCACTCGCTTTCCTCATAGCTGCCAGGAGTCCCAGAGATGCTCCTCCCACCAAACGCTGGGAACTAGGCGAGGGGAAGGAAACCTCGGCTGCTGAGGAGGAAGGGGGAGGAAGGGGAGGAGCCAAAGTCCTGTAGCTAAACAGTGACGGGGAAATGCAGCACGCTGCTAATAGTACATTAATCGCACCGGTACATTGAGAGGAAATCCGGTACAAACCGGTATGAGCATTTTGGCCGGTACAGTACTGTGAAAAACGGTACAATACAGGTCAAATCGGTATGGTTAGAGGGTATGAGGGTGCTATTAAATAATTTATTAACAATTTCAAGAATAGATCACCCAAACTGAGCATAAGAAGAAGAAGTCAAATCTAGCCTGTAGTGCTTGATAGAAGTGTGGACGGAGCTCCAGGTAGCTGCTCTACAAATGTCCTCCATGGAAACTCCAGACCGGCATGCCCAGGATGCAGCCATCGCCCTTGTAGAGTGAGCTTTGATACCAGGGGGGCAACTCACACAAAGATGAACGGTATGCTTCCTTGATACAAGAGGTGATCTACCTCGCCACTGTAGAACGGGAAGGTTTCAACCCAATCTTCCTTCCTGAATAGAGGACCAGAAGGGAATCTGATTTTCTAATCTGCTGTGTTTTTGACAGATATGAAAAAATACATCTTTTAACATCCAAACAATGCAAAGCTTTTTCCTATTCTGTTTGAGGATTAGCGCAAAATGAGGGTAAACAAATATCTTCATTGATATGAAAAGATGAAATGAATTTAGGTAAGAAGGAATCATGAAGTCTGATAATGACACGATCATCCAGGATGTTAAGGTAAGGAGGATCTGCTTTGAACTCTGCAATCTCCGATACCCTTCTAGCTGATGTGATGGCTAATAGAAAACTCAGCTTCCAGGTAAGTTTGTCTAAGGGTAAATCTTCCAATGGCTCAAAAGGAATAGATGTGAGGGCTTTCAGAACTAGAGATAAATCCCAAGGAGGAGGCTTTTGTTTTTTAGGCGGATGTATCCTTTTTAATGCTTGAAAGAATCTTGATATCAAAGGAAGACTGAACCATTTAATATTAAACAAAGCTGACAATGCAGAGACTTGCGATTTTAGAGTAGCTGGAGCTAATTTCCTAACTAACCCATCCTGTAGAAATTCCACAATTTCAACCTCTGAGACAAATGACAAGGGAGGAGATTTGGAATTACACCACTTAATATAGGTGTCCCAGACCCTATAATATGATGAAGAAGTTGATCTGCTTCCATTAATGTAGAAATAGTTGTTTCTGATAAACCCTGCATTTTTAATGCCTCCCTCTCAGTAGCCATGCCGTCAATGATAAGGTTACTGGATCAGAGAACCGGATTGGGCCTTGAGTCAATATTTCCGGAACAGATGGGAGGTGAAAAGGAGCATTCAGCTTCATCTCCTGGAGCATGGAAAACCATGGCCTCCTCAGCCACCATGGTAGTATTATAATTACTGTGGCTTGATCCTCCCAGATTTTCTGAAGAATCTTCACAATTAAGGGGAAAGGAGGAAATACATAGGCTAGACGGAATCTCCATTTGAACGACAGAGCATCTGTAAAGGCCGCTTCTGGAACTGGATAGTGGGAGCAAAACACTGGAAGCTTATGGTTGTGGATTGTAGCCATCAGATCTATCTGAGGTGTGCCACATCTGTCTGTAATCTGTCTGAAGATTTTCTTGGACAACAACCATTCCCCTGGAAGAACTCTGTGCCTGCTCAAATAATCTGCTCTGACATTGAGGGATGAAGGAATATAGATTGCTTTTAGATCCAGCAGATTGTTCTCCGCCCAGAACAGGATGGATAGAGACAGAAGGCAAAGGTTGTTGTTGCGAGTCCCCCCCCCTGCGATTTATATAGGAAATTGCTGTGCAACAGTCTGAAACTATTAACACTGATCTATTGTGAATTATAGGGAGAAAATATATTAGTGCAAGTTGAATAGCTTTGAGCTCTTTGTAGTTGATAGATTTGCATCTCATGGTAGATGTCCAGATTCGTTGAATCCAACTTTCTTGACAGTGGGCTCCCCATCCTGTTAGACTTGCGTCTGTAACAATTCATATCGGATCCATTCTACTCAAAGGAATGGGCCTGAAATGGGAAGGCGTTGTCCACCATTCCAGAGATTTGATTGTAGATTGTTGTAGATAAATCAGCTGAAAGGGATTCATCTTTTTTTTGTCCAACTGATTCAGGAATTCTAGCTGAAGTGTTCGTATGTGGCTCATGGCCCACCTGACCGACTGGATGGTAGAAACCAACTTCCCAATTAGTTGTTGACATAAACGGACTGTGGATATTCTTTTCAATGAGAACTGTTTTACCTTCTTCATAATGTTCTCTTTCTTCGGTAAGGGAAGAGAAACCTGGAACTCTATTGTATTCACAGATACTCCCAGGAATTCCATGTTTTGGCTCGGAAGAAGATGTGACTTTTTCCAGTTCACCAGCCATCCATGGGCTTGAAGGGTTTGTATCACCAGATCCCTTTGAGACATCAGGCATATCTGGTTTTCGGCTCTGAGAAGAATTTCGTCGAGATATGGAAATAGGAACACTCCTTTCAATCTCAGATGGGCAACTGGAAGGGTTAAAATCTTCTGCCGTAGCCAGGCAAAACGTATTGAAAGTGCTGGCCCAGGGCATAGAATCTTAGAAATTTTCTGTGTGGAGGCCAAATTGGAACATGCAGATATACACCCTGAAGATCTATCTTTAGGTGCCAATCCTCCCTTCTTATATGGATGAGAACTGAATTTAAAGATTCCATTCTGAAGGATTTGACTCTTAGGAAAGCATTTAACCTCTTGAGATCAAAGATTGCCCTGAATTCGCCTGACATCTTTTTTATTTAGAATAGACGAGAATAGAAACCTTTTTTTAACTGGTTGGAAGGAACATTCTCTATGACACCCTTTGATTTCAACTCCAAGAGGACGTTTCGCAAAGCGAGACTTGCATCCCGAAGTTTGGGAGTTTGTGAAGTTACAAATAAATCTTTCACTGGAATCATCTTGAACTCCAGATGATAGCCCAGCATTATTGTCTCCAGAACCCACTTGTCTGTAAAGGTTTGAGTCCAAACAGGGTAGAATTTGGAAAGCCTCCCTCCTACCTTCTCCTGTTGGACTCCCACACCTTCATAATTGTTTCTTGGGTTGCTTGAATTTTTGATTATGAAAGGATTGAGTTTGGATTTGATTTGGATTTATTCTCCATGGTCTCCAAGGCGTCTACCTTAGGAATATGGTCCCAAAACTTTACATCTTCCTCAGACATCGGATATTTAGCTGCAAGTGAATGAGGAAGAAAAAAAAGTTTTATCTGGTGTATTGCACTATTCTTGAATCAAATTAGCCATGACAGGATGGAAATAAATTTTTTGGGGGGGGGAGATGGAGAGGAAAACATCTTATCCCCAGTGTAAGACTGGGAATCATTTTCTTCAGAAAGTAATGTAGCACGCATGGCTCTTATCAAGCCCTGGATAACATTAGGAGGAAATGGATTTTCCAAACCCATATCCCTTTCATCATCAACGTCTGGATTAGACGGTCCTGGGATAGGTTGAGGATTAACAGGAGGGTCAGATGGTAAGACAGGCTGTGGATTCAAATTAAACTTTACACACTCTGTAATTTGACTGATCCTACCATCCATGAAATCAGTCATGGAATCCTTAACCCACTGGGAGACATCCTGCTTCTGGGTATCCTTGTCTACAAAAAAGGTGGACAGGCATTCCTCACAATACTTCTTCCCTTGCATTACAGGATTTTCACAAGTTTTGTATTCTTTCCTGCGTTTTGCATGACAATCTTCATCTTTGTGGCGAGATGAATCACTAAAAAGAAACAACAATATTTAATAACCTAATATAATACAACAACACTTACCCTCCTAACCGATATGCTCACCCCCTAGACTTGGATCTTAACCTGGATCGATGCCCCCTGGATGCAACCTTTCAGAGATGTAGAACCAATAGGAGGAAAGAGATGTGATTGCTTTACTAGTGGCCAGTCAAAATGTAAATTACAGTTCTGCTATACAGACACATTATGTAAAACACCCAATCACCCACTGACTTCCGCTCTCCCGCTCCTCCGGGTGCGCCACAGAGCAACTACTTCCGCTCAGTCCTCAAGCTCCTCCTACACGCTTGGCTCTCAAGCTCCTCCTATGATAGTTTGGTGGGCGTGACTAACAGCAGTGGGTTGTCACTCGTCTTGTAAGGTCGCATCGTCTTTTTTGTGATTATAGTTTTGTTTGTGCGATATATAGTGCACGCCCACACGTCACCATTTCCATTATGTCACTGGGATTGTGCACTGATGATAATGTGTTTTACAATGGTGAGTATGGTGTCCCTATTTGGACAGGATTGCCCTGACTGCAGGGACAAAATCCCAAATCCCGCAGTCATGACTGAAATGCCATCTAAGGAAAGGACCTGGAAGCCCAGTCACTAACTGCCCCCAGCCACCTACTCTCCACACCTGTCCCATCTACTCTCCACACCTGTCCCACCTCCTGCTCCGTCCCTCCTGTTTGCAACCCTGTAATGATGTATGTATGTATAATTTTATTTATAAAGAGGCACTTGGGTATGCAGCGCTGTACATGATAAAATACAGAGTATACAAACAAGGGGATAAGTGCAAGCAATCGATAAACAGATAAATTAGAAAGGTTTAGATTTAAAATTAGTGACAGGCTGCAAACTGCAGCATAGGAACCCATGACAGGGGTTAGCCCAGGGTGAGCTGGGCTAACTCACCCTGGGTGCGTTTAGATGCTTCAAGCGATTCAAGGCAGAGTTGGTAATTTCAACCGCTCTGGAAAAAGGAATGAGCCCAGTGAGGCTCGAAGTGATGGCCCCATGGTTAGGCAGATACCCCAATAGGGAACATGCATTGTTTCAGGTTTGGTTTTCAGATACCAGGGGAGCAAATTATTGGGGGGGGGGCAACATGTCGTAATCTATTTGTTTATCTATTAGTCAGGTAGAAAATGTTAAAAGAAGTTGGTCTGGGTAGGATGTCAGGCCCTTTCGGCTGTTCGCCAGTGGAAAACTTGCACATCTCTCTGCTGGGGCTGGTTCCCAAAAAAGAGGTGGGCAGGTTTTGTTTAATTCACCGCCTTTCATATACCAAAGGGTCATGGGTGAATGACTAACAAGAGTCTCATATGCTTCATTCGATCAAGCCCTCTGCTTGGTACGGCAGCATGGGAGAGGTATCTCTTATGGCAAACACAGACATAGAAGCGGCCTTTCGATTGCTGCCTGTGCATTCGGACAGTCAACACTGGGCTGCACCATAGATGGCGAGATTTACGTTGACAGGTGTCTCCCCATGGGATGTTCCCTCTCCTGTGTTTACTTTGAGGAGTTTGCAACATTTCTAGAATGGGTGATTTGTGAGGAGACTGGTTCCAAAGAGATCATTTATTATCTAGATGATTTCTTTTGGGTGGGCCCGGCCGGGTCGCCAAGCTTGATCGAATGAAGCATATGAGACTCTTGTTAGTTCTTCGTCAATGCTGTCATTCACCGATGACCCTTTGGTATATGAAAGGTGGTGAATTAAACGAAACCTGCCCACCTCTTTTTTCCTAAAAAATTCCTAAAAATAAGCTGTTTTTTAGGAATCAAGATTGATTCCTTGGAAATGGTGTGCCGGTTTGCACTTGGACAAAGTTAATGACCTGGCAGCTTTAGTGCAGATGTCACTAAGCACGAAAACTGCGGCTACAGCAGGTCCAGTCACTGTTGGGCAAGCTGAACTTTGCCTGTCGCATTATTCTAATGGGCAGGGTTTTCAGCAGGCGTCTAGCATTGGCTATGTCCAGGGCTTCACGTCCACATCATTTCATACGCATCACGAGACATGTGAAGGCTGATCTGAGGGTGAAATTTACTGGAGGAGTTCAACGGTAAATCTCTGTGGCTCACTGATACTAAAACTAACGAAGAATTAGATTTGTTCACGGATGCAGCAGGTTCGATTGGGTTTACAGAATGGAAGTTTATGATACTCAGGCACTCAATTGACAACTGAAATGGTATATTTGATATTTGGGAAGGATTATAATTTCCAGTAAGAGGAATTTAAAAAAAAACAAATTTCCCATTGTGCTAATGGCAGTCCTCTGGCGAAGTTACTGAGCAGCAAGATAAATTGGTTGAAGAGGAAGCAGGGCTAGTTGGGGGTTTGTGGAGAAGATTGCCTTGTGAGGAGCGCAGGGCATGTCCAGGAACAAATGTGGACAAAAGAGAAGATAAGTAGGGAGGTGCAGAAGAGTGAAGGGATTTAAAGGTTCTAATAAGGGTATTGAATAAAATTATTTTTTTAATGTGAATCCACCCTATAGGCTGCAGTATCAGGGTTGCTGGTTCTCTCTTGGAGGAGAGTGAAATGGTCCAAGCTTTTGATCAAGCAGCAGCTTGATTTTGGATGCCTAATGACTGCAAAATTTGCATAAGCAGAGAACGATTCACATTATCAATGGCGGAAATAGATTGAGGAGAATGCGGACCGAGAACTGGCTCTTGGCTGTGGCAGTTTGGAGGTTATTCAAGACCTTGCAGAGGGTTGTTTAGGTTGAATGAGCTGGTTTAAATCCGGATAGGTTATGAATATGGAGGTTATTAGTAATGCGTGTGAAGATGAGAGACGTTCTAAAAGTTTCAACACAAACAGTAAAGGGTAGACAGGGCAGAAGTTAGATAGGTAGGAAGGGTCCAGAAAGGTTTTACACACATGTTTGAAGGCAATAAAATCTTCTAAGAAGCCCACACTCAATGGCAGTAATGGAGATACCAGAGTGCCACTATGGCTGTTTTTGGTTGCAGCGTGATTATGTCACCCATGCGTGCACGGTTGCGCCAACGCGCGTGACGTCAAGTTGCGTGTCTACTAACGTTGCACGTGTGAGGAACATGTGGAAATTAAGCTTGGAGGCCCAGGAAGCTGGAGGGGGAGCCAAGAGGTGGACCTATGGTGTAAACTACCCAGAATCCTCTCCTCCCCTTATTTTGTGATGTTAGTTATGACAAATCTGGACCCTTGAGACACTTGAGAAAGGACCTAGACTGTCCGAAACATGTCATGGTGTGCACAATAACGGTAACAATAACGGTTGTGTATAGCAATACCTGTGGGGTTGTCTGTGTTTTTAGTTGCTCTATACTACACACTTTTATTTTAAATCTGGACCCTAGTCTACAGAACTTGACAATCATTACACTTTCTCCACAGAAAAGAGGAAAAAATAGAGACCCAGTGGCAAATAAGTTGCAGAGCCCAAAACACCAGAGGAGCCTTGAGGTATGACCCACTATGCAATGGCTGTAATGTTTGTGGACTGTAATGCAATCCATAATCCATGCTATTTCTTTGTTTTTAGGTCCACTACTGATTTTGGCACCTCTTTGTACTGCTTTGGTGCTGTTTTAATATAAGAATTGCTTGACACACACACACTATTGTCCCAAATTATAACAGCACACCTTATTAGACAAATAACATGCAGAGGTGCAAATCTCTATTCCCCGTTTTATTCAGAAAAAGAAGACAACAAGAAGCAGCAATCTCTTTTAGAAATATATCCATCACTTCAATTATATATATATCACATGGTTCTCAGATATAAATAATAGCAACAACATTTTGGGTTATTATTACCCTACATCAGGCCATTTGAGAGAGAGAGAGAGAGAGAGAGGAGGTAGGGGTGGGGGGTGGGGGTACTGCATTATTCCCAACCTTCTTTTCAGCTTCTTGCCAAACAAATCTTCATGTGGCCCCAGAACGACGATCACCAACCTCAAAGGACCACAAGAAAGAGGAACAGAAGTATCAATAACTGAAGCTATTGTTACAGTTTATTTCTCCATTAATGATTGCTGCCATGTTTCACTGTACTGTGTATGTTTATAAATAATACAATATATGCTATAAGATGTTTTGTAAGCTCTGATAATGACACATCTAAAACATACATTTTTAAACACACGAGAAATGTTTGTGATCATCTTTTTAAATATATATTTATAGGCCTACATCTCTGTAAGTGAAAAAAACCCAAGCCATATGCATGGCCACATATATATTTAGACACAGGGCGTGTGTAGATATTTACTTTCCAGCCTACACCACTAAATCTGGATCCAAGGCAACTGTACATGGAACATGCTTTTTATGGAACATGCCTATGATTACAGTTACTAGGGCAACAGTTCACACACAACAATATTTTTTGTTTATGTTTGTAAATGATTAGCTGTGTAAATATAATTTTATTCTCATGCAGATGATTGCTTCATGGTAAATAACGTCTAAATCAGACCATAATTAGTTCATTAAGGGCTAGGCCACACTAATCTGTTTTAACATGCGATCTGACTTCGCTTTAAAAAGCTTACACTAGTGTTGGCCAATTGGTCTGGCCACACAAGGTGCTCTGGTATCCGTTGCACTGCGATCCGATTTTCGGAGTGCATGCAATCAACAATTTTTTGTGGATCACATGCCCTCCTATAGCGCAACATAGCGCGTTCCGCAAGCAGATGTTTGCATGCCCGTGCGATTTCGCATGCAATACCGTCCGATATTGTGTGGCCTCACCCTAACATTTGCACATTTGATTAATGTTTCCACAACTACCTAGGCAGATCATTTTGTGATACTCTATCGTTAATGTCCAGGCCATGGGTGTGAGCGATCGGCCAATGAGTGAAATCAACTTATATCGGGCTTATGGCCAGCATTACAGATTTTAGAATTGAACAGTATTTAAAGTGATTTCATTTTTACAACCACATTTTTAATATCATATTGTAAGCTTAAACTGTTATTTGACTAATAAAGACAAACATGTCATGTCATTTTTATTTTCCTTTTATTCAACTCTTGAAAAATGAAATAAAGGCCAGTTGGTTGTGTTGGAAGCGGCTTATCCTGGCCATTGGAGTTTACGTTTCATTTGGGATTTGGTGTAGTTGCTGACAGAGGCCACAATAGTTATTTGTATTTAATTTGTATTTAACATCTGCTGATTGGTCAGAAAAAACAATGTCCTGGGTGATGGGCCCCTATCATTAGAATTAGACGCTGTACCTGTATCCTTTGTTTTGTTTATTTGAATATTTTCTAATGCACACTTATGGCTCCAGTAGCATTCTGTTTGCTTCACTAAGCTTCTCCCTAAACACTGCTTCCATATTTAGGGATACTGCTGAGTCTGCCTGCTTGGCACTTCCTTGGAATGTCTATTTATACCCAGAGGAACCAGTTGCTGTTCTCTGTCTTCTTTCCATATGACAGCCGGTGCCCCTGCATGCTTTATGTTTCCTTTGCCAGTCATTCACTTGGTGAAAGTGCCCAGTGATTCTACATGTAATCATTAACAGTTAAAGGGCATATCCACCGCAAAAACTAGAATTTAACCCACTACTGGCCCCACTGTGTAGTGTATAAAAATCCTTACATTACATCCCAACAATGGCCCTCCTGTAATGTCCATCCAAAGACCCAAAAACTGGCCACCAGGAGCACTGCAGGGAGGGAAATTGTTTCCGCCTCTGAGGCTTCCTCTAAGAGGTTTTTGGCTTGCTCAGAGCAGCCCCCCCCCTCCTCTCCCTCACCCTAGTGTAAAATCCCCTTGGGGTATTGTAGGGCTTCCTCCCACAGCCCCAACGGCATTATTATTATATCCAGAACTCTCCCGATCTTAACTTACCTTTCCTCTTTCCCCTGGCATTCTGAACTGCCAGCAGCCGTGTCCATGATTGGCTGCCTCTCAGCCAATCACGGACGCGGCTGCCGGTCCGGCCCCCTGCTTGCAGTTTCATGCAAGCAGAGGGCCCGGACAGTACGGCGGAGGAAAGAGGGAAGGTAAGTAATGATCGGGGAAGTTTAAGGATATAATAATAATGCGGTTGGGGCTGGGGGAGGAAGCCCTGCAATATATACAAAGTTAAAAAAAGGGGTGGACATGCCCTTTAATATTTCAGAACATGCATGATGGGAAATTGAGTTCAGCAAAAGCTGGATGTCATCCAAAGCTAAGCTCCCCCCTACTTTACATATATACAGCACTATGATGGGGCTTATTTAATGAGCTTGTTTAATCAATGGTGCAAAATGCTGTTAAACTGCAGCAACCAATCAGATGTTATTATAGAGTTTTGGTGGATATCATATATAAATGTTGCAAGCAGTGCCAGGCGGCAACAGCTAGAGTCAGCAAAATATTGTCTTGTATAAAGAGGTATGGATTCAAGGGAGAAAAATGTTATTCTCCCATTTTACAAACAAGGCATATTGACATATTGGAATATGTGGTGCAGTTTTGGAATCCTGTGTACAAAAAGGACATCTTGGAAATAAAAAGGGTTCAGATAAAGGCAACTAAAATAATGAGGGGATTGGGGGAGCTTGAATATGAAGAGAGATTGGATAAGTTCCAATTATGTACAGTAGAGTTAAGGTGCTTGCGTGGGGATATGATTACTGTGTATAAATACATTAACGGGCCATACAATAAACTATCTGGGGCATTGTTCACCAATAGAGCATGTCAGAGGACACGCGGACATCCCTTACGACTTGAAGAAAAGAAGTTTAGGCTTCAAGTTCGGAAAGGGTTTTTCACTGTGAGAACAGTAAAGCTATGGAACTGTCTTCCAGTGGACGTTGTTATGGCAGGTTCGCTGGATAGTTAAAAAAAGCTGGATGAGTTTCTAAAAACAAAGAATGTTACTGGTATTGATTCATAAAGTTGAAGCGAATTCAGGGATATTTCCGATTGCCACTTGGAGTCAGGAAGAAATCAAACTTAAATTAGCAAACCATTAGGCACAGCATGGTTGGACAGCCAGAAACCCATGTAATTTCCACTGAACTAAACACTGAGCTATCAGTCGATCAGGACGGCAAATTGCATGGTGTGTACACAGCCTTACTGTCCCCTCAAGTATGTCACCAACCTGACTGGCTGTGCCTCACACAAAAGATAGAGGTTCTGGAACATTTTGCAGGCTGATTTTTTTTTAAAATCCTCTCTGTTCTATTCTGTCACAATCTATCCAGCTTGAAACTGCAGAGGCAAAAGAAGCTCAAAGCACTGGCATTCTCCTCTCCCTGATCTTCCAGTAATAGCAACATTATATCCTCTGCTCTAGGTGCTAATTAGCAATTTTGCTATTACTGGCAGATCTGCGTGAGGAAGATGTGAGTGCTTTAAAGGGCATGTCCACCCCTTTTTCAATTTTTTAATATATAGTAGGACTAGTTCCCCCAGCCCCAACCGCTATATTATCTTTTCCAGAGACTCCCCCGATCGTTACCTACCTTCCCTTTCTCGTCTGCCGCACTGCCCGGCCTTCTGCTTGCGTAGAACTGCAAGCAGGGGGCTGGACCGGCAGCCGCGTCTGTGATTGGCTGAGAGGCAGCCAATCACGGACGCGGCTGCTGGCAGTTCAGAGCGCCGAAGGAGAGAGGGAAGGTAAGTAGAGTTCGGGGGAGTCTCTGGAAAAGATAATATTGCGGTTGGGGCTGGGGGAACTAGCCCTACTATATCTTCAAGGGGATTTACACTAGGGGGAAGGAGAACAAAACGGGTGGGAGAGGGAGGGGGGGGAGGGAGTGAAGGGCTGCTCTGAGCAAGCCAAAAACCTCTCAGAGGCGGAAACAATTTCCCTGGTGGACAGGTTCCTGGTGGACAGTTTTCTGGACTTTGGGGGAACTTTACAGGAGAACCATTTGGAGCTGGGATATAAGGTAAGGATTTTTATGCACTACAGAGTGGGGCCAGTAGTGGGGGAAATTATAGTTTTGGGGGTGGACAAGCTCACATAGATCGGTACATATAATAGATGCCCTCATGGCCAGCTCACACAGAATAGTACATATAAAATACCCTAATGCCCAGCTCACACAGATTAGTACATATAAGATGCCCTCATGCCTATCTTACACAGATTAGTATATATAAGATGCCCTCATGCCCAGCTCAAACAGACTGATACATATAAGATGCCCTCATACCTAGCTCACACAGATTGGTACATATAAAATGCCCTCACCTAGCTCACACAGATTGGTACATAAAAGATGCCCTCATGCCCAGCTCAAACAGACTGATACATATAAGATGCCCTCATACCTAGCTCACACAGATTGGTACATATAAAATGCCCTCATACCTACCTCAAACAGATTGGTACATATAAGATGCCCCCATGCCCAGCTCACACAGATTAGTACATATAATATGCCCTCATGCCCAGCCCAGACAGATTGGTACATCAGTTAGTGCTCTGGACTAACTACCGCATGGATGGACAGGATGGACAAATCCTGGCATGGCACACAGAAATACTGAATTCATATACAAAGGACAGACTATACACAGCCCCATAAATTCCCCATGTGGCCACTGTGTGTGAGAGCCCGGTAGTTATGCCACTGAGGACTGTGCATCTGACCTCCCCTGGACATCCAATATTGGGAACTGACAAGGGCAGGTTCTTGCAGAGGGTTAATTACTGTACTAGCACGAAAGTCTTTACTTACATAATAATGTAGATTAGGAAATAGAAAAAACAGGGCCAAAGTCTAAATTATATTCTGGTTTTATTGGAAAAGACAGAGAAAATCCCTTTGGTGTTCCCAGATTTACCTCTGTATCTTGATACACAGTGCCACTATGCCATAGCGCCACCCGAGGGCTAGGCCCCGCTAGTGTGTTTTTGCAACCATTTGCGATCAGTTTGCACTTTGAGATAAGCATACCATTTTATTTATAATATAAATCATGGAAAGTAGGCCCCACTGTGTGCTGTGATCTGTTGTGATCTTATAACGCGTGTGATTACCATTTGTAATCTGTTTTTGTCAAAATCACACAACACAAGTCTATGGAGGCGCATTGAAAAGAAAAGTGGACAGGAGCTGATAGAAGTGGACACAACATGAAATAAGAATTTAGTTTTACCCATAATCCCTTGCAAAACACAAGCGCAAATGTATGGAAAAACAGATATAAATAGATGGCAAAACTGCGCAGAAACGCACAAAGTGAGGCCTAGCAGCTTTAGTGTGTGAAAGTAACTGCTCAATGGAGAAGGTTAAAACTTGTGACTACTGCAGCGGGGGGGTTACTGGAATATGAGATTCTAAGGCCTGATTGCTGACATCCCAGGTAGGCTCACAGACATAGGCAACTGCAATATCAATTACAGCCACAGAATCTGTCACATAACTGTCTGACTTGCCTAGCCAACAAGACGGATGTGGATGCATGACAGCCTTAGACATTCTGTGTAGCTCTGCCCCAACAGAATGCAAAGAAAAGTTTCATAGCAATTGTTTCTTGTTACAAATAGTATCAGATCTAGAGATCAGGGGCATAACCAAGGGCTTAAACAGCGATGTACGATTTGTATGAATGGCCATATCAGCCGACTATCAGTGAATGTATAAGCACTTGGTCAGACATTGTTAATGATGCGGCCAGCAGATCATCAACAATGGGCAACCGAGCACACTTACTGATAGTTGGGCAAAATGGACATTCGTATACATTGTGCGTCGTGGGTTGGGCCCCCGAGATCGCACATGTGTACTATCGTCATACACTAGCAGCCCCTGGAGGCCTTCTTAATTTTGCTATGACAGATACAGCCACCCCCCCAGACAACTTCTGTAGATGAAGCAGGCAGATGGGCCCCATTATAGTTTTGCAGTGGGGCCCCAGTGATTCCTAGTTATGCTTCTGTTAGAGCTATACAGAGAATTTGATGTATCCCTTGTCTTTCTATGAGAAAGTGTATGGCCAGCGTTTCTCTCTGAGCTTAGAGAGTGACAGCATATTCTCTTCTATTAAAAGATTTTACTTTTAAACAGGTGTATCTTTGTGTAATAAACACACAGAAAGCTCGTAATATGGGTCAGGAGTTAGGTTAAAATGTATTTTTGCCTGTAGCTCTACTTTCATTTTATATTTATAGTTACAGTCACTGTAGATACATCTGAAAACAGAAATACAATCAGAGACAAATTTCCATTTACAACCAGCAGGGTAGGGCTGGTTATAAAGTCATTACACAGTGTTGGACTGGAGAGTTGGGGCCCAACAGAAAATCTGAGACCAGGGGCCCACTAGGATGAGTTTAGGGACTCATATCTCTATTTACATGTCAATATATCCACTGACTCCTTTAAAGGGGAAGTTCAGTGCAAATACATATACTTTTCAGAAAAAGAGCAGTATTTTTTCATCCCAATGACCTTAATCTGCCAATTCAGCATTTTGCCTGTGTATAAATAACTGCAACCGAAATACTGACTTTCAGTTTGCAGGACCCCTAATAGAGACTGTTATGGTCTTGTCCTTGACCCAGTCCCTGGGTTGATTCAGTTGCTCAGTAGAGATCTGAGCATCCTTGACCGTCCAACAGCCAATCAGTAGAAATTACTGTTAGGAACATTCCAAGGAAGTGGTGCATCCTGGGAGGACCGTTAGAACCTGACATTTCAGGCTCACTAATGTCAACAGCAGGGAACAGCAAATGGTATGAAATCTACATATTCTCTTCCATTTTGAAAATCAGTTGAATAACTAGGTATGCATTATACAAACTAACAATTTAACAAATATTGATAATTTCCACTGAACTGTCCCTTTAAAATGCATTTCTTACCAAGCATACACACGTGCGATCATGGGGGCCAACCAGACAGTCACGATTTGTATGCAAGACCATTTTGCCCAGGAGTCGTGTATGGGCACTTTGTCCGCCAGGCCAGAACTCCTGAAGTTCCTTACCTGACCTGGTCCCTCGCCGCTCCTACTCTGCTGGTGCTGACAGCTGCACCACTTCCTGGTTGCAGCTGTCAGTAAAGGCACGACTGTCAGTAGGAGAGTGACTGTCAGTGCAGAAGCTCCTGTTTTTGCTTGAAACAAGCTCAAGTTGAGTGAATGGGCTGTGGGCCCACTGAGGGATTACCTGTAGCCCTATGAGTCAGTCCAACACTGAATTAACATACATAAGAAGAACTTGTTACTTACATGTATGGCGAATGTGGTATTACATGATCAGGATCTTCATTAACAAGAGCATTGGTTTCCCCAACGTTCTGGAATGACAGAGATTTGGATTATAGTGAGAAAATGAAAATGTTCTAGTTCTGTAAGTTAAGTAATAACTCGTTCAGCAACAGGTGTTTACATTGCTACGCCCTGAGTACCTTGTCATCAACCTTTCTGATATATGTGTATAAACTTGTAGGAGTGGGTGGTTCAATGTGCTATGGTCATTTTGCAAAATGTGTAAAATATGCAGAAAAAATAAAGATCCAACTGCAGTGCTGGGAGCCGCCATATTTCCTCCCTGCAACACTAAAAGAAAGAATGACGGGGCACCGGATAAAGTAAAACGCTCATGGTAAGTGCTAGTTCAGAAACTGCTACTAACAAAGAATAGAAGAAAAGGCCTGGCCTGCAACACTACATTAATGCCATTTAAATATCCTTTATTAAGTTGCCCATCCACTCCTAATATTCAGTAAATTCAGATGCATAGGTCAATGGATAGGTCAGGATGGCGACAAGTTCCTGCCATCGGCATTGTGACCCAATGACGATCTTGCGTGTCTATGACCTGAAAAGATGATCCTTTGTATGGCCACACACTGTTATACACGTTATACCTCCTTTAGTGATTTGCAAGTACAAGCATATTTAAAAAAAGGTGCTACCGGTATTTATGCAATTGTAAAAATACCAATACAGTAATATCTGTTCACATCAATCTATTACAACTGTGGTGTACAATACTGTCCGATTCATAAAATACGACAGAGACCAAGCAGTTTTACCTGCCCATGTGATCTACTTGTAGTAATTTACATTGTCATAGTACAATGCTGTTAAACACTGTTATCAATGACTCTATATTACCCTGCAGTAATCACAGATACAATGCTGTTAATGTTAAATACGTTTCGATGACTATATTACCCTGCAGTAATCACAGATACATGCTGTCGTGTTAAATACTGTTATTGATGACTATATTACCCTGCAGTAATCACAGATACAATGCTGTCAGTGTTAAATACTGTTATCGATGACTATATTACCCTGCAGTAATCACCGATACAATGCTGTCAGTGTTAAATACTGTTATTGATGACTCTATATTACCCTCCGCAGTAATCACAGATACAATGCTGTCAATGTTAAATACTGTTATCGATGACTTATTACCCTGCAGTAATCACAGATACAATGCTGTCAGTGTTAAATACTGTTATTGATGACTCTATATTACCCTGCAGAAATCCACCGATACAATGCTGTCAGTGTTAATACTGTTATTGATGACTCTATATTACCCTGCAGAAATCACCGTACAATGCTGTCAGTGTTAAATACTGTTATTGATGACTCTTATATACCCTGCAGTAATCACAGATACAATGCTGTCGTGTTAAATACTGTTATTGATGACTCTATATTACCCTGCAGTAATCACAGATACAATGCTGTCAGTGTAAATACTGTTATTGATGACTATATTACCCTGCAGTAATCACAGATACAATGCTGTCGTGTTAAATACTGTTATCGATGACTATATTACCCTGCAGTAATCACAGATACATGCTGTCAGTGTTAATACTGTTATTGATGACTCTATATTACCCTGCAGAAATCACCGATACAATGCTGTCAGTGTTTAAATACTGTTATTGATGACTATATTACCCTGCAGTAATCACAGATACAATGCTGTCAATGTTAAATACTGTTATCGATGACTATATTACCCTGCAGTAATCACAGATACAATGCTGTCAATGTTAAATACTGTTATCGATGACTATATTACCCTGCAGTAATCACAGATACAATGCTGTCAGTGTAAATACTGTTATTGATGACTCTATATTACCCTGCAGAAATCACCGATACATGCTGTCAGTGTTAATACTGTTATTGATGACTCTATATTACCCTGCAGTAATCCACAGATACAATGCTGTCAGTGTTAAATACTTTTATCGATGACTTATTACCCTGCAGTAATCACAGATACAATGCTGTCAGTGTTAAATACTGTTATTGACGACTCTATATTACCCTGCAGAAATCACCAATACAATGCTGTCAGTGTTAAATACTGTTATTGACACTCTATATTACCCTGCAGTAATCACAGATACAATGCTGTCAGTGTTAAATACTGTTATTGATGACTCTATATTACCCTGCAGTAATCACAGATACAATGCTGTTAACAATTCGGGTGATATTTTGGTGGTTTGCATCGGAGACATCTATTTCATGTAGTAAGGGTATAAGAGTATATGTAATGTCCTGAAAAGGTCTGTATGTAGAAATAACTGCATTACTCTTGCAATTAGATAGAAATATTATAGTTCCTTTGATTTATAGTATAGTATTTATAGTGTGGTTCAGACAGGCATTAATAATTAGCTGTCATTTATTTATTTATTACATTTAGCATGGAATGTGCCAGTTCCCCAGTAGGAATTAGTCCTATTTTGAAATCTTCTTCAATACAGATGATGAGGTATGTGTAAGGTGAAAAGGTGGAGGGACAGGTTTTGGCACATAAACACTGACATTACTCTATCCAGCGCCGCTCCTACCATGACGCAACTTGAACAGTTGCTCATGGCGGCACATTAGTGTCTGTTTTTTTATAAAAAAAAAAGGCGCAAATCCCTTCGCAATGAGCTGCCGCCAGTTGATGCGGGACTTAGCAGCGGCGGAAGTTCGGGCAGGGCGCCTGAAGCACGCCGGAAGAGGTGTGTGTGTGTGTGTGTGTGTGTGTGTGTGTGGTGTTTGTGGTGTGTGTGTGTGTGTGTGTGTGTGTGTGTGTGTGTGTTTTGTTTTTTATTTAGCTCAAACTCCTGAAAAAGTTTCACCAAGAATGCAGGCCTCTTTACAAACAATATTAGGGGGTACCAGTGCTATTTGATGTGTGGACAGGGGGGTATGCCACTAGGTATGTTATGGACACAAAAGTAATTTATTAAACTTCTGCACATCATAACTTCATATGAGGAGCAAGTAGTTCCCTTTAGTTATCCATGTGAAAAAGAAGCAATTTGATTCATTGTGCAGTCAAGAAGATCCTGTTCTGAAGATTCTGCTGACTTCTAATCTGTTTTAGTATTGTGTCTGGACATTAGACACTGAAGTGTGTGTGTGTTATATATAGATAGATAGATAGATGATAGATAGCAAGATAGAATATAGATAGATAGCTAATAGAGAGAGATAGCTTAGAGAGATAGATGCTACTAGAGATAGATAGACAGATAGATAATAGAGTAGATAGATAGTAGATAGATAGATAGATAATAGAGATAGATTAGATAGAAGATATGATAGCAGAGATAAGATATATAGATAGATAGATAGATAGATGATGATAGATAGCATATATAGATACATAGATGGATGGATAGCAGAGATAGATGGATAGCAAGATAGATTAGATCTAGATAGCGAGATAGATTAGATAGATAGCAGAGTAGATAGATATGGATAGATAGATAATAGCGATAGCTAGATAGATAGATAGATAGCAGAGATTAATAGATAGATAGAATAGATAGAAGATAGATAGATGATAGATAGATAAAGAGTATATAGATAGATAGATGATAGCAGAGTAGAATAGATACAGAGATAGAAAATATCAGAGATAGGAAGATATAGATAGCAGAGATAGATAGATAGCAAGATATATAGATAGCAGAGATGATATAGTATAGAGATGGTAGCAGAGATAGAAATCAGATAAGATAGATAGATAGCAGAGATAGTATAAATATCAGAGGATAGAATAGCAGAGATAGATAGATAGATGGATAGCATAGATAGTGGATAGGCAGAGATAGATGGATAGCAATAGATAGATGGATAGATAGATAGATTAGTAGATGGATAGCAGATAGATGGATAGATAGATAACAGAGATTAGATAGATGGATAGCAGAGATAGATAGATTAGATAGATAGATAGATAGATAGATAGCAGAGATAGATGGATAGCAGAGAAGATAAATATCAGAGATAGATAGATATATAGATAGATAGGTAGCAGAGATAGTGATAATATCAGAGATAGATAGATATATAGATAGATAGCAGAGATAGATAGATAATAGATATAGATAAATATCAGATAAGATAGATAATAGATATATAGATGTAGCAGATAGAAGAGATAGATGATAGCAGAGATAATAGATACATAGATGGATACAGAGATATATGGATAGCAGAGATAGATTAGATAGCAGAGATAGATAGATAAAGCGAATAGATAGATATATAGATAGATAGATAGATAGATAGATAGCAGAGATAGATAGTAATATAAGTAGATATGATAGATAGATAGATATAGATAGCAGAGATAGATAAATATCAGAGATAGATAGATAGATAGCAGAGATAAACTTCTGCACATCATAACTTCATATGAGGAGCAAGTAGTTCCCTTTAGTTATCCATGTGAAAAAGAAGCAATTTGATTCATTGTGCAGTCAAGAAGATCCTGTTCTGAAGATTCTGCTGCTTCTAATCATGTTTTAGTATTTGTTCTGGACATTAGACCACTGAGTGTGTGTGTGTTATATATAGATGATAGATAATGATGATGATAGTAGATAGATAGATAGATAGATAGATAGATAGATAGTAGATAGATAGATAGCAGAGATAGATAGATATATAGATAAAGCTAATGAGATAGAGATAGCTTATAGAATAGATAGCTACACTATAGAACGATAGACGATAGATAGATCGATAGATAGATAAGATGATAGATAGATGATAGCATAGATAAGATAGACTAGATAGATAGATAGATAGATAGATAGATAGATAGATGATAGAGATGAGATAGATAGAGAGATAGATAGATAGATAGATACATAGATAGATGGAATATCAGAGAATGGATAGCAAGATAAGATTAGATAGCGAATACAGAGATAGATAGATAGATAGCAAGGATAGATAGATACAGAGATAGAATAGATAATAGCTAGATGCTAGATAGCAGAGATAGAAGATAGTAGATAGATAAAGATCGATAGATAGCATAAGATAGATAGCAGAGATAGATAAATATCAGAGATAGTTAGAAGATTAGATAGCAGAGTAGATAGATCAGAATAGCAGAGATATGATAGATAGCAGAGATAGATAATATCTTTAGAGATAGCAGATAGATAGATAGCAGAGATAGATAGAGTAGACGAGATAGATAGATAGATCAGAATAGATAGCAGAGATAGATATAATAGATCAGAGATCGATAATAGTAGTAGATAGATATCTTTAGATAGGATAGTCATAGATAGATGATAGATAGATAGCAGAGATAGATAGATATCGAGATAGAAGCAGAGTAGGATAGATAGATTGGATAGCAGAGATAGATGGATAGCAGAGATAGATGGAATAGCAAAAGATAGATGGATAGCAGAGATAGAGTGATATAGATAGATAGCAGAAGATAGATAGATAGATAGATGGATAGCAGAGATAGTATAGATTATAGTCAGTATAGATAGAATAGATGCAGAGATAGATAGACATAGATCAGAGATAATTAGATATATAGAATAGATAGGTAAAGAGATAGATAGATATTGATAAATAGATAGATGATAATATGATAGATAAGAGATAGATAGATAATAGAGATAGATAAGATATCAGAGATAGATGAATAGATAGACAGAAATAGAGTAGATAGATAGATAGCAGACCGATAGATAGATATCAATAGATAGATAGCAGAGATAGATGGATAGCAGAGATAGATTAGATAGAGTAGGATAGATAATGATCGATAGATAGATAGATAGATAGATAGATAGAATAGATAGATAGATAGATAGGCAGAGTATAGATAATACTATAGATAAGATAGATGATAGATTAGATCAGATGATTAGAAAAAATATTCAGAATAATAGATACGATAGATAGATAGATAGATAATATAGATAGATAGATAGATAGATAGATATATAGATAGATAGATAGATAGATAGCAGAGATAGATAACATATCAGAGATAGATAGATAGATAGCAGAGATAGATAGGTACATATATGATAGATGTATGTAGCTAAATAGATAGATGGAGTGATAGATAGATGATGGAGACATAGATAGACAACAGAGATGATATATAGCAGAGATAGGATAGTTACACAGACAGATAGCGAGATAGATAGATAGCAGAGATAGATAGAATAGCATGAGATAGATGGATACAGAGATCAGATAGATAGATAGTCGAGATAGCAGAGATAGATATATAATAGATAATAATGGAGATAGATAGATATCGGAGAGAAATAGACAGATGAAGAGATAGATAGATAATAGATAGATAGATATCATAGATAGATAGATAGATAGATAGAGATAGTAGATGATATAGATAGATAGATGATAGATATCTAATAGATATATAAGTAGCGAGAGAAATAGACAGATAGAAAGAGATAGATAATAATATAGTAATAGCAAGATAGATGGAGCAAGATATATGGATAGGCAGAGATAGAGGGATGCAGAGATGAGATAGATAGATAGCGATAAGATAGATAGATATATAGATAGAATGATAGATAGATAGATAGATAGATAGAATAGATAGCAGGATAGATAGATAATATAGATAGATAGTCAGATAGATAGATAATAGATAGATAGATATAGATAGATAGATACATAGATAGATAGATAATATAGATAGAAATAGATAGATAGATAGATAGATAGATATATGATAGATAGACATAGATAGATATAGATAGATAAATATCAGAGATAGATAGATAGATACATAGATAATAGGAATAGATAGATAGATAGTAGTTAAGGCTAAATTATCAGAGGAGTGATAGATAGATAGACTGAGACATAGATCAGAGAAGAGATAGATAGATAGCAGAGATTAGATATAGTTACACAGACCGATATTCGAGATAGATAGATAGGCAAGATAGATAGATAGCATAGATAGATGGATGCAGAGATAGATTGATAGGCAGAGAATAGATAGATTAATAGCAAGATAGATAGATAGATTATAGATAATAGAGATAGATAGAATAGCTGAGAGAATAGAAGACAGATAGAATAGATAGATAATAATATAGATAGATATCATAGATAGATATCTAATTATAGATATATATATAGATAGATAGATAGATAGATAGATAGATAGATACTAGAGATAGATAGATGCGGAGAGAATAGACAGATATAAGTAGATAGAGATAGATAATAATATATAGATAGCAGAGATAGTGGATAGCAGAGCTAGATGATAGGGCCGAGATAGATGGATGCGAGATAATAATTGAGATACGAGATAGATAGTAGAATAGATAGATAGATAGATAGATAATAGATAATAGATAGATATAGAGATAGATAGATAGCGGAGAGAAGATAGAGCAGATAGAAGAGATAGATGATAATATAGATAGATATATAATCAGAGATAGATAGATAGATAATATAGATAGATAGCAGAGATAGATAAATTCAGAAGATAGATCTATAGATTAGATAATAATATCAGAGACAGATAGATAGATGATGATAAATATCATAGATAGATATATAAGATAGTATACAGCTAAATATCAAGATAGATATATAGAATATATAAAGATAATATCAGAGATAGATGATAGATAGATAGATAAATATCAGCAGATAGATAGATAGATATATAGAAAAAGATAAATATCAGAAGATAGATAGATAGATTAGATAGATAGATAGATAGATAATATCGAGAGATAGATAGATAGACAGACAAGAATAGAAGAGATTAGATAGATAGGCAGAGATAGATAGATATATGATAGATAGCAAGATAAGATAAATATCTATATAATTATATCTCTCTATATATAAAATATATTATAATCTAGATATAGTTAGGAGCCCTGCGAAAGATCTCCCTTGACGTGGTAGCAGGCATGGCTTACAAATCTTTTGCCAACTCTTTTTTATCATTAGAAAGGAGGGCGTTCTATGTAATGTACCAGTTGCAACCAACATGTTTTTAGTGTTTTCTAAAAATAGAGAAGCGTATAAATAATCATTTTGGGGGAAAAATTATCGAATTTGCCACGCCTGCCACACAAGCCAGCACCCATACACACCACGCCACGCCCACCACTTAGCAAGCCAGCCTCACTTTGTTTGCGCGGCGATCTATGGGCGGGGCATTTCAAAATATTTCCAGGTGCCTAAAAACCCTAGGACACCCACTTACTCTATCATAACATGTACTTAGCCTTCTGATATATGCCCCCCTCCCTCCTCATCAGTGTCCATTAATACCCACACTGATACACTGGGCATTGGGTAAAATTCAAACTTTGTCTCTGTTTGAGAACACAATTTAATATTAATTACTAATAAAATACAGATGTCAATGTTATAGTCATCTCTGTGGTTCTGATTGGTCTTTTACCACAGGGCTAACATAGTTCTGTGCAAATAGTTCCTCTCTGTGTGGTACTATAGTCTTATAGTAACTTCCCATTATTTAGAGTCCTCTCAGAGTTTACTACATCTACTACAGTAACAGGCAACTTATGTAGTTAAGGATAGTGAACCTAAACTAACAACGTAGCATATGCCATTGTGGCTAATTATTGTTGTGTTTGTCTTCCACAGGGTAATATGCCTTCTTGAGTCAAACACCATCCCTTATGTGTGTGGGGGATGTGGTTAAATGTTGGACAGATTAAAGGGTCCAGTCATAATAAATAAAGGTAATAATGGAAACGTGCAGTGTCGTTAGCAACATTCCTATATAAATCCACAATAATAATAATAATAATTTGATCACAGCAGTCCCTGAGTTCATCAGTCATACAGAGATCTCTACATAACTGAGCTCTTTCTAGGACTGGACCAGACAGGATAGTCTCACATGGAATTTAACTTCACAAGGAATTGCTACTGGGTATATTGTGTTGCATGGGGTTGACAGGCAGATGTGGGACTGGAAATGAAATAAATCCTCCTTCAGGGACATTCAGATGCGCTGTGGAAATGTGTCATAAATCACAACATACAATCTTATCATTAGTATCTTAAATAATAATTCTTTCTCCCTGTGCAATCAGCAGCATTAGGAGAAAACATACGTGGGTCACAGACCCAAGTGCACAGTTGCACATGCTCAGTTAATCCTTTAGAATGTCTCTCTCTTCGCCCTGCGACTGACCTTTCAGAAAACCAATTGTTACTAATCACATATATTTTTAGTAACTGAGCAATTTTAGATAAAAATATAGAAAACTTACTACGGTTGTAAAATACAACTCCTTATCAATATTTTACAACTCCATCAGGGACATACCAACCGTGGTGCCACCACAAGATACTGCAGGTTATTTAGCAATTGTGCAACATAATCTGTTTGTGACAGTGCACAGGGATTTCAAACTGGCGGCCCTCCAGATGTTTTGAAAACTACAACTCCCAGCATCAGGCAGCCGGGGAATGATGGGAGTTGATATCAATACACCAGGAGGGCAGTAAGTTTGATACAGTTGGTGTAGTATATGACCATATCAATAATTATACTACAATATAATAATGACGTCAATACAGTCAATAGTGACCCATGCCACACTTTATTAATGATCCCCATATTTTTAGGTCATAAAACTTAATATTTATAAATGATTGTGATACCTGTCATTATTTTGTATAAGCACAGTGTTATACAATACAGAACCGCTACAAAAAAACCCTAATAGGCAAATTCGCATTTATCATTAAAAAAATCTTTCCTATAATGAAAGAGATTGGTTTTAGACGTTAAGGTTATAAGAAATATTATTGTAAAGTAAACAGGACACTTCCTTGCTATAATATGATATGGACCCTGCTATGATAAGCTGTAGTTATGTGTATGGAATCTTCCTGTATTTTCCACCAGCTGTTCACAAGGCCACGTTTGCTTGCCCTTCCTGACCACGTACCCTCTGTCACCACACAAGTTGTGTCTGACACTCCTTTTACATTCAGGCAAGTCCTGTGATCCAGCTGTGCCATGGCAGGGCCACCTGGTATTTTTGTTTTAACTCTTTAAATCTGTGGCTGAGCAATTCTGTACTACAAGTCCCAGCCTCAGTCAGGATTGTGACTGAATTGTTGAGCCTTTACAAGTGACTCTTGGGCCTGCAAATTCTATATTATTAAAGGACAACTAAAGCCTCAGAACAATATTGAATTAGAAGACAGATTGCACTGATATAAAACAGTAATCAGTGTCTCACCTGTCTTTTTGATATGGTTGTTGAGAAATTTAACTTTCTAACATGAGGTTTGTGTCTTATTTCCCAGTGTTCCAGTATCATAGTGCGGTCACTGACCATTATGTTTTTTAACAGACTCTCTGCTTGTTAAGTGGCCACGCCCACTAGTAGCCTCTAGCCAATCTCTCTCCAGGACAGAATGGCAAGGGAGCATGTGACTGAGATCAGGGTGTGGCCATCACTGTACATACACAGTTATTTCATCCAGTTCTTCGAGGTGGTTACATTTACTTTAATGTTATTTAATGTATTGCTATTTTACTTTTATTGGTGTTAATAACTGAAGGACATTTTTAATGCAACAACATTTTCCTATTAGTTGGAAGGGCGCAGGTTGAATATATCTGATGTGGAATCCTGTTTTGTGCATTGTTCTGGCTCCTTTCTACCTCCATCCTTGGCATTACACCTTATTTCCCCACAGGTCCTAATGTGTAAGTGTCTATTGCCACTACTGTTCTGCCAATCATCTTTGGTATGAATGATGTCACTCAATGTCTTTCATTCCTTTGGGAAGGGTATGTGTAGAAATTTCTGTACCTGGCTGTATCCGGTACCAGCTATCAGCAGACATACTGCATCAGTGGGGTGATTGTGACAGTGTATTGCTTAGTATTCTAGCACCGTGGACAATCGCCCATGCCACACCCAGTACACTACATGATAGATCTAGTGAAAGATGCTTATCACTTCTAACCTTTGGAAGGTCTTTTAACACAGTGCCATGCATGTTGTTTCTATTAGTTCCCCACTGCCTGCACAACAAACAGTCTAACTTAAATACATGGGACTTTATCTCTATGAATATACACGTACCTACAAAGGGGGTATTAGGTTACCAACCCTGGCAGGGAAATTGAAATGTTATATACTAGGCCTTGACATGGTGCATACCAGTCCTTTATCCTTCTATTCCAAATCAAGCAGACATCTTTCTGCCTCTGTCCCTGTTCTTTTGTATGAGTATCCACTGACAGTTCAAGCTCACCATATTGGCATAGAATGTGTACCCCTCTACTTATGCCTATGGCTGGTCACGTTTGCAGCTGCTTCTGTTTCTAATCTGGTTCCTTGTAGAGGTGGGTTTGCGAGGAGTCATTTGATACTTATTCTTTTTGGCCCTTGGCATAAACCCTGGGGGGTTAGATCTCTCTCATGAAAAGGAATGATTGAGGGGTAGTAATGGAAATTCCCTTTAAGTATTTACAGGCATTTAGATACCATGTGTTCAACTCGTCAATTACCCCTCCCTTTTTACCTGGTCTTTTTTTTGTTTTGTTTCCCCCCAGCACAAACTAATTTTGGTCAAATGTTCCTCTCTCCAATCAGGGATACTGGCATGGGACTGGAGTGCGGGGTGTGCGTAGGTTTGTGGCATCCAATCAGGACAGAAGAGGAACAGTGTGTGAATAAGGACAGTACAAATTAGAGGGGGCTGTTTGTAGAAAAGCTTTGGGGGTCTGTACAGAAGACCAAACAGACATATCTTGCCCATCCTTCTCCTCTGCAGGCATTGGTGTGACCTACCAAGATGGTAAGTGTCCCTGGGTAATGTTTGGGTACAAAGACTGCGCTCATCTATGCACACTAACAAATGGATTAAAAAGACAAAGGATGAAATGTGCCATGTTTGTCTTGGAGGACTAGGACTAAAATGGCAATCCAGAATTGAATAATAGAATTAAAATATAGATTTTAACCCATTAGGATAATAGATCACATCCTACCTAGTGTTCCTGTTTAAATTATTATCCAACTTTCCACACCACACTGCCACCGCACAAGAAAACACGGTGTATCCTCGCCTGGGAACTGGCACCAGAGAGTAGGAGTTAGAGCAGGGTTTTATTTGATGACAGGAATGACCGGATTACTTAATCGGTGCAATGTCTATGCACTGCTGGTATTGTATTTTCTGATAACCAGGTTAATATTATTTTAGATGAATTATCAGACCAATCTCAGACAGTGTATTTTTCTGTAATGTATTATATATATCAGGTTTTTATTGTCGAGGTCCCGAAATTGCTGTTATATTTGATATTTGCAATGACTAATTTAGCCTCATTAGCACATGGAGTGGCTTCCTCCTATCTGTGGTTGGATTTACTTCTAACACAAGGAAAGATTAGGGGATTATGGTCAATTTAAAATACTGGTTTGTAAGAAAGCTTTGAAGTGTTGGGTCTCTATAATGTTTGTATATTCTAAGGTAGATTTTGGTTGGCTGGTAATCTTGCACTTTTGTGATGGTTGATTATTTTAACCTGTTAAATGCTGTGCTGAAAATAAAACTTGCAGTGTTTGTTTCCTCACTTGGTAATATGGGCATATTTACACTTTACTTTTCCTTGGATTCTGTAAAAAAAAAATAGAAAATGTTTTACCTGTAGTTTTTTGTGTTTGCTGAACTATTAGTCTCTGTATTCTCTAGAGATGCAGAAACATGTTTTCCACAGCTTGCAATTAGAGAAAAGGAACAATTGATTGTATGTCACTGTATAGGTGTGTTTGATAGTGCACAGGGGTGGTCTATAGGACAAGTGCACAGAGAATGTACATGTATTGTGTGAGCCGTGATTTTTTATTGTATGAAAGTGGAAATGCAAGGCTTGGTGTGTAATAGGTCTTAATGGTCCGAATCAGTGGATTATGGAAAACGGCTAAATCTGGATGTTTCAGCTGTTAATTCCCAGCATTCTAGAGAATGCAACTAGAGAAATGCATACATGTCAAATGAAGAGTAATGTCCTAGAACTTTATGTATATACGGTAATGACCATAGGAAGGAACACCCAAAGGTCAGTGGGGTGGCAGGTTAAATTGACTTTTCCAGCCTTAGTTGTTCTGGATATTTGACCCATAAGTCAGTTTGTCATGTTTCTTTAGGAAGGAAGTTGGTTCTCCTGTGCTATGTAATGCTATGTAATGCTAATAGTTCCATGCGTTGTGGAGGTGTTTGTATGTTCTTATTGTTTCTCACATGATCTGTTAAAGTTAAGGGCCAGTTTATTGTGTTGACCATGCACTTACCTTATACTAGTTGCTCCATGTAGAGCGATAGGTTAAGCCCACTGACCCATGTTTTCTTACAGTTCTGTCTGAAAATGATCTCCATGTTTTTCTCAGGTTTCCATCCAAAGCTTTTGTTCCGTGTGAAGGTCCAGATAGGTCTCGTCTTCCCTCAATATTTTCCACTCTCCAAGCATCACTGTGCATTTTATCTCCCCCCCATGTACAACTTGAAAGCAACGAGATCAATTTCTTGGAACCTTTCCCACTACAAAGGTCATTTTAAAGGTCAAAACAGTCTGAATTATTCATGTTCCATCCCACCCCACGTCTCTAAAATCTCATATCAGTTCCAATAGATCCTGTGAGATTGGATTTTTATTCTGGATCCTGGACTTTATCTTCTTGCCCCAGAATAATAATAAAAACGTGATATTATTTTAATACAGAAAGCAAACAATATGGCCTTTGCAGATTCACATGTACAGCAAAAAACAACAACATCATCCATGTCCTCTCTGCCATTCCTGACCCTCTGTCACTCCTGTGCCTCTCTGCCATATCCTGAACCCTCTGTCACCCTGTGGCCTCTCTGTCATATCTGACCCTGTCTTCCTTCTGCCTCTCTGTATCCTGACCCTCTGTCACTCCTGTCTCTCTGTCATTCTTCCCTCCACCATTCCTGCCCCTCCATCATTCCTGCCCTCTGTCCTTCCTGATTCTCTGTCACTCTGTGCCTCTGTCATTCCTTCCCTCCACCATTCCTGCCCCTCCATCATTCCTGCCTTCTGTCCTTCCTGATCCTTGTCACTCCTGTGCCTCTTGTCATTCCTTCCCCTCCATCCATTCCATGCCCCTCCATCATTCTCTGCCTCTCTGTCCTTCCTGACCTCTGTCACTCCTGTGCTCTCTGTCATTCCTCCCCTCACATTCCTGCCCCCTCATTCGCCTCCGCCTCCTGATCCTGTCACTCTGCCTCTGTCTCATTCCTGCCCCTCATTCGCCCCCACCTGTCTCTTGCCCTCCTCGCATCGCTGCATCCTGCTCGCCATTCCTCTCGCATGCCCTCCATTCTGCCCACCCAGGAGATTTCATTTTCTAGAAGTAAATTCATCAAATGCAAAATGTTATTTCATTTCAGCCCTTGCTTTATTGTCTAATCCAGTGATGAAGAAAACATATAGGATCCCCAGTGAGACTTATATCACTTCACACCTGCTAGAGTGGGTGATGCTACTATTCTGCTAAAACATGTACTAACATGTACTATGTTGTGGGGTAATGGTGCCACTATAATTAATGGGACTCCAGATCAAGATTGCTGCTATGTTTGTATAGGGTTACATAAGGTCACCAAATCTGACAGAATGATAAAAATTGTGACTGATTGCACAACATTGTACAATCACAGTGCACAGCAACAAGCGCACTATAAGTGCTCCGGGCGCTCCGCAATCGTGCGTATTTCCAGAAGCTCGAACACGCTATAGTGTGGCTTCAGCCTCAAGGTTATTACTCTGACCATATTCATAAGGTGCTGTTCGCTTTTTAGCAAATCGGTTAACAATCATTAATTTCTGATCATTTTAACGTTCGTTATCTTAAATTAACGATAACAATCGTAAATTACCATATAAAGATCGTAAGCTACCTAACGTGATCGTTGATTCACGATCTCCATAGATTACCATTCCGGTAGTAAACTACCACATGGTATTCTAACGCCGAACCTCTGTAATTACATTTACAGCCATTGTCGTACATCACCGTATGCCGTGCGTTCTTAAATATGGCCCTCTGAGAGGGTGATACCACACTAATTAAAGCATAAAGTTTCCTCAATAAAGCTACATTTCGATCAATGAAAATATGGTGAATATCCGTTTATGGATAAAATAAACAAAAGAAGCCCTTGTACAATGGGGTACATTGTAATTAACTCAAATGCTAGTGTGTGTGGCAGCACCGATCTTCCTTCTGCCTTGTTCTGGGTATAATTTTTTGTTAGGAAACTGATCTGCTCTGTGGGAATTAACACAGCCGTCTCTGTCCTTTGATGCTTGGCATGTTTGTGCTTGAGAGAAGGAATATTGGTGGGGGCCCTAAGACCCTGCTTAGTGCTTAGCGATCATTTCTATTTCTAGAGCATGACAGCTGTGCCTCCTTCAAGGATCTGGGGTGGGAACAGGTGTTTTTGGTCCTATCTATATCCCGGTCAGGGAAGAGAGGGATTCTTGTGGCACATTTACTTTAACCTTTGGGTGCCAAGGCTGAATTGGGTTTGTTTTTTAGTTTGACTCCTGGAAGTTTTAAACAGAAATATCAACCAGGTCTGCAGAGGGTTTATTTTCCACCGTACACTAAGCTTTCTAACAATACCATACATCCGGCTTTTTTCCCATTGTAGTCATATAGGGTGTGTGTTTGGGTGGGGGTGTCTGGGCTGTGTTTGTGGTGGGTTCCCTGTTACGATGTATCATGGAGGACATGTCAATAGCCTTCAGTCCTTGTTAACTACTGCTTATATTGATCTCCTGTGTGTCATTTATAGAAGGGGTGGTACAAATTCTGGACAAACCTGGTTTCCACAGATTGCTCTATATAACCCTTCCTAAAATTCTTTTAATTTTCCACATAATCCTCCGTATACACTCCATTAGGGTAGAGGCCACACTAGCGCGTTTGCGCACTCGATTTTTCGCTAAAATGGAAATCGCTGGAAGGCGAAAATTTCCGGGATTTCCGATGCTCATGCGATTGCACGTCCATTTGTTTTGGTAAAGCATGCGCTCACCATTTTTGGTGAAAACGGCAAAATCGCATGCACAAACGCAAAAACGCACAGTGATCGCGCACACAATCACATGCGATAACGCTCGCGATTGTGTCGCGATTCCTGTGTGTTGCAGTGTGGCTTCAGCCTTACTCCAGGGCTCCTTTTGGTTTCCATTTGGAGTCAGGAAGGATTTTTTCCCCATTGTCAGCTGTTATTTTTTTTTGCATTGCTCTGTCTGGATCAACTGTTAGGTAGGGTTAATGAGCAGGCTATAGAGGTTGGACTAGATCGGCATACAATATGTCTATTCATCCTCTATTACATGTTACTATGTTACATATTACTCTCCTATCCCTCTAACTCCTACTATTGCTCCATTTATCCATCCCTCTAACTCCTACTATTGCTCCATTATCCATCCCTCTGTATATTCCTATATCCAATATTTTGGTCCATCAATTAAAAATTTGGTTGTGTCAGTTGATCAGCCAAATATTGGGTTAAAGGGTCTCTCCCCCACCGATTTTAACTTTCTTTTTTCCAGTTTAAACTGAAAACAGGAGTAAATGTGCTATCTGCTTCCGTCCTTCAGTAAAAGCGTACAGGAGAACAGGAGAAACTTACCGCGTATCGCTCCAGCGCTGCTGACACGCCTCCGAACACTACACTGACATTCCCCACGCAGATTCACAGTCCTTTGGCTCTGGGGGTGGGGATGGAGAAATATTTTTTTTGCCAACTTTGTTTTAAAGCCCACAGCTGCCACTAACCTAATGTTTTTTTTACAGTGTACATATCCTATTAGAACATTTATGTGCATCAATATGTTTATGTGAATTGGTTAGTACTTTGACTCCCCCTGTAGGAAATGTTTAATACTGTCAGTTTTAAGGCAGTTTCCAACCTTTTAAACCTTTTGGCCTCATTTACCCAGGCTCGCTGGGCAAATTATGGAGTTAAAGTCGTGCTAACTGATTCACTACTGGTTAGCGTGATTTGCTCCTATGAACCGTCGTATGCGCAGGTTATACACACGCAAAAATCACCCCGCACATCTGATGCTCGCAATTTATTATCGTGTTTGCACTAGTTTTAGTGCAGGATTTGAATGCCAACACATAGCTGGCATAAAATTCCTACCGGATCTACCCACATTCGTAAACACGGTATTAAATTGCGGAAGGAGCATTTATCCAGAGCAATAGCGACTCTGGGTAAATGAGCCCCAGGGCCAGCCTTTGATATAGGCGACCTGTGCACACCGACGTTGGCATACCAGTAGGGGGCACCAGTCGGGAGTCCTAAGTCACAGACTGTTAGTCAATGTTGTGCTCAGTGCCACAGCCCCCCCATATAGTCCGCAGATCAAATATATGTATCAGCACACCCCACAGACAAAGCACCAACACACTGTAAGCCTTACTTAAGACGCTGGATGCTGTGCTGTACTGTCTGTGCATTAGTTCGTTGAGTGTTGTGCAATGATATACGCAATATATACAAGCACACACTATAATACTGAAAGACAGTAAGCACTGGTGGCAGACTTAATTTATAGCAGGTAATGGCAAGCAGCACTCAGCAGTGGTATATATGTGCCATGGGGGTGTTTTGGAGGGGGTGCTAGGCGCCAGTATAATAATAAGCAGTTAATATAAGCAAGTAGCCAGCTAAATAAGAATAATAATGTAAAACTACAACTTTTAATGATATAACCCATTGTTTTTGTGATCTACTTGTAGTAATTTACATTGTCATAGTACAATGCTGTTAGTTAAACACTGTTATCAATGACTCTATATTACCCTGCAGTAATCACAGATACAATGCTGTTAATGTTAAATACTGTTATCGATGACTATATTACCCTGCAGTAATCACAGATACAATGCTGTCAATGTTAAATACTGTTATCGTGACTAATTACCCTGCAGTAATCACAGATACAATGCTGTCAAGTTTAAATACTGTTATCGAGACTATATTACCCTGCATAATCACAGATACAATGCTGTCAGTGTTAAATCCTGTTATTGATGACTCTATATTACCCTGCAGAAATAACGATACAATGCTGTCAGTGTTAAATACTTTTTATTGACGACTCTATATTACCCTGCAGTAATCACAGATACAATGCTGTCAGTGTTAAATACTGTTATTGATGACTCTATATTACCCTGCAGTAATCACAGATACAATGCTGTCAGTGTTAAATACTGTTATTGGATGACTATATTACCCTGCAGTAATCACAGATACAATGCTGTCAATGTTAAATACTGTTATCGATGACTATATTACCCTGCAGTAATCACAGATACAATGCTGTCAGTGTTAAATACTGTTATTGATGACTCTATATTACCCTGCAGAAATCACCGATACAATGCTGTCAGTGTTAAATACTGTTATTGATGACTCTATATTACCCTGCAGTAATCACAGATACAATGCTGTCAGTGTTAAATACTGTTATTGACGACTCTATATTACCCTGCAGAAATCACCGATACAATGCTGTCAGTGTTAAATACTGTTATTGATGACTCTATATTACCCTGCAGAAATCACCGATACAATGCTGTCAGTGTTAAATACTGTTATTGATGACTCTATATTACCCTGCAGTAATCACAGATACAATGCTGTCTAACAATTCAGGGTGATATTTTGGTGGTTTGCATCGGAGACATCTATTTCATGTAGTAAGGGTAGTAAGAGTATAGGGTAATGTCCTGAAAAGGTCTGTATGTAGAAATAGACTGCATTATCTCTTGCAATTAAGATAGAAATATTATAGTTCCTTTGATTTATAGTATAGTATTTATAGTGTGGTTCAGACAGGCATTAATAATTAGCTGTCATTTATTTACATTTTATTACATTTAGCATGGAATGTGCCAGTTCCCCAGTACGGAAATTAGTCCTAGTGTGAAATCTTCTTCAATACAGATGATGAGGTATGTGTAAGGTGAAAAGGTGGAGGGACAGGTATTTTGGCACATAAACACTGACATTACTCTATCATAACATGTACTTAGCCTTCTGAGATATGCCACCCCTCCCTCCATCAGTGTCCATTAATACCCACACTGATACACTGGGCATTGGGTAAAATTCAAACTTTTGTCTCTGTTTGAGAACACAATTTAATATTTAATTACTAATAAAATACAGATGTCAATGTTATAGTCATTCTCTGTGGATTCTGATTGGTCTTTTACCAGCAGGGCTAACATGTAGTTCTGTGCAAATAGTTCCTATCTCTGTGTGTACAGTATAGTCTTATAGTAACTTCCCATTATTTAGAGTCCTCTCAGAGTTTACTACATCTATCTACAGTAACAGGCAACTTATGGTAGTTAAAGGATAAGTGAACCTAAACATAACAACGTAGCATCATGCCATTGTGGCTAATTATTGTTGTGTTTGTGCTTCCACAGGGTAATAATGCCTTCTTGAGTCAAACACCATTCCTTATGTGTGTGGGGGATGTGGTTAAATGTTGGACAGATTAAAGGGGTCCAGTCATAATAAATAAAGGTAATAATGGATAACTGTGCAGTGTCGTTAGCAACATTCCTATATAAATCCACAATAATAATAATAAATAATTTGATCACAGCAGTCCCTTGAGTTCATCAGTCATACAGAGATCTCTACATAACTGAGCTCTTTCTAGGACTGGGACCAGACAGGATAGTCTCACATGGAATTTAAACTTCACAAGGAAGTTGCTACTGGGTATATTGTGTTGCATGGGGTTGACAGGCAGATGTGGGACTGGAAATGAAATAAATCCTCCTTCAGGGACATTCAGATGCAGCTGTGGAAATGTGTCATAAATACAAACAACTAATAAGCTTTTTTCTCCCTGTGCAATCAGCAGCATTAAGGAGAAAACATACGTGGGTCACAGACCCAAGTGCACAGTTGCACATGCTCAGTTAATCCTTTAGAATGTCTCTCTCTTCGCCCTGCGACTGACCTTTCAGAAAACCAATTGTTACTAATCACATATATTTTTAGATAACTGAGCAATTTTAGATAAAAATATAGAAAACTTTACTACGGTTGTAAAATACAACTCCTTATCAATATTTTACAACTCCATCAGGGACATACCAACCGTGGTGCCACACACAAGATACTGCAGGTTATTTAGCAATTGTGCAACATAATCTGTTTGTGGACAGTGCACAGGGATTTCAAACTGGCGGCCCTCCAGATGTTTTGAAAACTACAACTCCCAGCATCAGGCAGCCGGGGAATGATGGGAGTTGATGTCAATACACCAGGAGGGCAGTAAGTTTGATACAGTTGGTGTAGTATATGACCATATCAATAAATTATACTACAAATATAAATAATGACGTCAATACAGTCAATAGTGACCCATGGCCACAACTTTATTAATGATCCCCCATATTTTTAGGTCATAAAACATTAATATTTATTAAATGATTGTGATACCTGTCATTATTTTGTATAAGCACAGTGTTATACAATACAGAACCGCTACAAAAAACCCTAATAGGCAATATTCGCATTTATTCATTAAAAAAATCCTTTCCTATAAATGAAAGAGATTGGTTATTAGACGTTAAGGTTATAAGAATATTATTGTAAAGTAAACAGGACACGTGTCCTTGCATATAATATGATATGGACCCTGCTATGATAAAGCTGTAGTTATGTGTAATGGAATCTTCCTGTATTTTCCACCAGCTGTTCACAAGGCCACGTTTGCTTGCCCTTCCTGACCACGTACCCTCTGTCACCACACAAGTTGTGTCTGACACTCCTTTTACATTCAAGGCAAGTCCTGTGATCCAGCTGTGCCATGGCAGGGCCACCTGGTATTTTTGTTTTTAACTCTTTAAATCTGTGGCTGAGCAATTCTGTACTACAAGTCCCAGAAGCCTCAGTCAGGATTGTGACTGAATTGTTGAGCCTTTACAAGTGACTCTTGGGCCTGCAAATTCTATATTATTAAAGGACAACTAAAGCCTCAGAACAATATTGAATTAGAAGACAGATTGCACTGATATAAAAACAGTAATCAGTGTCTCACCTGTCATTTTGATATGGTTGTTGAGAAATTTAACTTTCTAACATGAGGTTTGTGTCTTATTTCCCAGTGTTCCAGTATCATAGTGCGGTCACTGACCATTATGTTTTTTATACAGACTCAGTACTAAGATACTGAAACTTGTTAAAGTTGGCCACGCCCACTAGTAGCCTCTAGCCAATCCTTCTCCAGGACAGAATAGGCAAGGGAGCATGTGACTGAGATCAGGGTGTGGCCAGTCACTGTACATACACACAGTTATTTCATCCAGTTCTTCGAGGTGGTTACATTTACTTTAATGTTATTTAATGTATTGCTATTTTACATTTTATTGGTGTTTAATAACTGAAGGACATTTTTAATGCAACAACATTTTCCTATTAGTTGGAAGGGCGCAGGTTGAATATATCTGATGTGGAATCCTGTTTTGTGCATTGTTCTGGCTCCTTTCTACCTCCATCCTTGGCATTACACCTTATTTCCCCACAGGTCCTAATGTGTAAGTGTCATATTGCACTACTGTGTCTGCCAATCATCTTTGGTATGAATGATGTCACTCAATGTCTTTCATTCCTTTGGGAAGGGATATGTGTAGAAATTTCTGTACCTGGCTGTATCCGGTACCAGCTATCAGCAGACATACTGCATCAGTGTGGGTGATTGTGACAGTGTCTTGCTTAGTATTCTAGCACCGTGGAGCAATCGCCTCATGCCACACCCAGTACACTACATGATAGATCTAGTGAAAGATGCTTATCACTTCTAACCTTTGGAAGGTCTTTTAACACTAGTGCCATGCATGTTGTTTCTATTAGTTACCCACTGCCTGCACAACAAACAGTCTAACTTAAATACATGGGACTTTATCTCTATGAAATATACACGTACCTACAAAAGGGGGTATTAGGTTACCAACCCTGGCAGGGAAATTGAAATGTTATATATCTAGGCCTTGACATGGTGCATACCAGTCCTTTATCCTTCTATTCCAAATCAAGCAGACATCTTTCTGCCTCTGTCCCTGTTCTTTTGTATGAAGTATCACTGACAGTTCAAGCTCACCATATTGGCATAGAATGTGTACCCCTCTACTTATGCCATGGCTGGTCACGTTTGCAGCTGCTTCTGTTTCTAATCTGGTTCCTTGTAGAGGGTGGGTTTGCGAGGAGTCATTTGATACTTATTCTTTTTTGGCCCTTGTCATAAACCCTGGGGGGTTAGATCTCTCTCATGAAGAAGGAATGATTGAGGGGGTAGTAATGGAAATTCCCTTTAAGTATTTACAGGCATTTAGATAACCATGTGTTCAAACTCGTCAATTACCCCTCCCTTTTTACCTGGTCTTTTTTTTGTTTTGTTTCCCCCCAGCACAAACTAAATTTGGTCAAATGTTCCTCTCTCCAATCAGGGGATAGCTGGCATGGGACTGGGAGTGCGGGGGTGTCGTAGGTTTGTGGCATCCAATCAGGACAGAAGAGGGAACAGGTGTGTGAATAAGGACAGTACAAATTAGAGGGGGGCTGTTTGTAGAAAAGCTTTGGGGGTCTGTACAGAAGACCAAACAGACATATCTTGCCCATCCTTCTCCTCTGCAGGCATTGGTGTGACCTACCAAGATGGTAAGTGTCCCTGGGTAATGTTTGGGTACAAAGACTGCGCCCATCTATGCACACTAACAAATGGATTAAAAAGACAAAAGGATGAAAATGTGCCATGTTTGTCTTGGAGGACTAGGACTAAAATGGCCAATCCAGAATTGAATAATAGAATTAAAATATAGATTTTAACCCATTAGGTATAATAGATCACATCCTACCTAGTGTTCCTGTTTAAATTATTATCCAACTTTCCACACCACACTGCCACCAAGAAAACACGGTGTATCCTCAGCCTGGGAACTGGCACCAGAGAGTAGGAGTTAGAGCAGGGTTTTAGTTGATGACAGGAGATGACCAGGAATTACTTCATCGGTGCAATGTCTATGCACTGCTGAGTATTGTAGTTGCTGATAACCAGGTTTATATTATTTTAGATGAATTATCAGACCAATCTCAGACAGTGTATTTTTTCTGTAATGTAGTTAATATATATTGAGGGTTTTATTGTCGAGGTCCCAGAAATTGCTGTTATATTTGATATTTGCAATGTACTAATTTAGCCTCATTAGCACATGGAGTGGCTTCCTCCTATCTGTGGTTGGATTTACTTCTAACACAAGGAAAGATTAGGGGATTGTGGTCAATTTAAAATACTGGTTTGTAAGAAAGCTTTGAAGGTGTTGGGTCTCTATAATGGTTTGTATATTCTAAGGTAGATTTTGGTTGGCTGGTAATCTTGCACTTTTGTGATGGTTGATTATTTTAACCTGTTAAATGCTGTGCTGAAAAATAAAACTTGCAGTGTTTGTTTCCTCACTTTGGTAATATGGGCATATTTACACTTTACTTTTCCTTGGATTCTGTAAAAAATAAAATAGAAAATGTGTTACCTGTAGTTTTTTAGGTGTTTGCTGAACTATTAGTCTCTGTATTCTCTGAGAGATGCAGAAACATGTTTTCCACAGCTTGCAATTAGAGAAAAGGAACAATTGATTGTATGTCACTGTATAGGTGTGTTGATAGGTGCACAGGGGTGGTCTATAGGACAAGTGCACAGAGAATGTACATGTATGTGTGAGCCGTGATTTTTTTATTGTATGAAAGTGGAAAAGCAAGGCTTGGTGTATGTAATAGGTCTTAATGGTCCGAATCAGTGGGATTATGGAAAACGGCTAAATCTGGATTGTTTCAGCTGTTAATTCCCAGCATTCTAGAGAAATGCAACTAGAGAAATGCATACATGTCAAATGAAGAGTAATGTCCTAGAACTTTATGTATATACGGTAATGACCATAGGAAGGGAACACCCAAAGGTCAGTGGGGTGGCAGGTTAAATTGACTTTTTCCAGCCTTAGTTGTTCTGGATATTTGACCCATAAGTCAGTTGGTTTCATGTTTCTTTAGGAAGGAAGTTGGTTCTCCTGTGCTATGTAATGCTATGTAATGCTAATAGTTCCATGCGTTGTGGAGGTGTTTGTATGTTCTTATTGTTTCTCACAATGATCTGTTAAAGTTAAGAGCCAGTTTATTGTGTTGACTATGCACTTACCTTATACTAGTTGCTCCATGTAGAGCGATAGGTTAAGCCCACTGACCCATGTTTTCTTACAGTTCTGTCTGAAAATGATCTCCATGTGTTTCTCAGGGTTCCATCCAAAGCTTTTTGTTCCGTGTGAAGGTCCAGATAGGTCTCGTCTTTCCCTCAAATATTTTCCCACTCTCCAAGCATCACTGTGCATTTTATCTCCCCCCCCATGTACAACTTGAAAGCAACGAGATCAATTTCTTGGAACCTTTCCCACTACAGAAGGTCATTTTAAAGGTCAAAACAGTCTGAATTATTCATGTTCCATCCCCACCCACGTCTCTAAAATCTCATATCAGTTCCAATAGATCCTGTGAGATTGGATGTTATTCTGGATCCTGGACTTTATCTTCTTGCCCCAGAATAATAATAAAAACGTGATATTATTTTAATACAGAAAGCAAACAAATATGGCCTTTGCAGATTCACATGTACAGCAAAAAAACAACAACAATCATCCATAGTGCCTCTCTGCCATTCCTGACCCTCTGTCACTCCTGTGCCTCTCTGTCATATCTGACCCTCCACCATTCCTGCCCCTCCATCATTCCTGCCTCTCTGTCCTTCCTGATCCTCTGTCACTCCTGTGCCTCTCTGTCATTCCTTCCCCTCCACCATTCCTGCCCCTCCATCATTCCTGCCTCTCTGTCCTTCCTGACCTCTGTCACTCCTGTGCTTCTCTGTCATTCCTGCCCCTCGGCCATTCCTGCCCCTGTCATTCCTGCCTCTGCCATTCCTGCCCCTCCGCCACTGCTGCCCTTCTGCCATTCTTGCGCCTCCACCCAGGAGATTTCATTTTCTAGGAAGTAAATTCATCAAATGCAAAATGTTATTTCATTTCAGCCCTTGCCTTTATTGTCTAATCCAGTGATAGAAGAAAACATATAGGATCCCCAGTGAGACATTATATCACTTCACACCTGCTAGAGTGGGTGATGCTACTATTCTGCTAAAACATGTACTAACATGTACTATGTGTTGTGGTAATGGTGCCACTATAATTAATGGGACTCCAGAATCAAGATTGCTGCTATGTTTGTATAGGGTTACATAAGGTCACCAAAATCTGACAGAATGATAAACAATTGTGACTGATTGCACAACATTGTACAATCACAGGGCACAGCAACAAGCGCACTATAATGTGCTCCGGAGCGCTCTGCAATCGTGCGTATTTCCGGAAGCTCGGACACGCTATAGTGTGGCTTCAGCCTCAAGGTTAATTACTCTGGACCATATTCATAAAGGTGCTGTATCGCTTTTTAGCAAAATCGGCTTAACAATCATTAATTTCTGATCATTTTAACGTTCGTTATCTTAAATTAACGATAACAATCGTAAATTACCAATAAAGATCGTAAAGCTACCATAACGTGATCGTTGATTCACGATCTCCATAGATTACCATTCCGGTAGTAAACTACCACATGGTATTCTACGGCCGAACCTCCGTAAATTACATTTACAGCCATTGTCGTACATCACCGTATGCCGTGCGTTCTTAAATATGGCCCTCTGAGAGGGGGATACCACACTAACTTAAAGCATAAAGTTTCCTCAATAAAGCTACATTTCGATCAATGAAAATATGTGAATATCCGTTTATAGGATGAAAATAAACAAAAGAAGCCCTTGTACAAATGGGGTACATTGTAATTAACTCAGAATGCTAGTGTGTGTGGCAGCACCGATCTTCCTTCTGCCTTGTTCTGGGTATATTTTTTGTTAGGAAACTGATCTGCTCTGTGGGAATTAACACAGCCGTCTCTGTCCTTTGATGCTTGGCATGTTTGTGCTTGAGAAGAGAAGGAATATTGGGTGGGGGCCCTAAGACCCTGCTTAGTGCTTAGCGATCATTTCTATTTCTAGAGCATGACAGCTGTGCCTCCTTCAAGGATCTGGGGTGGGAACAGGTGTTTTTGGTCCTATCTATATCCCAGGGTCAGGGAGAGAGGAGGGATTCTTGTGGCACATTTACTTTTAACCTTTTGGGTGTCAAAAGGCTGAATTGGGTTTGTTTTTAGTTTGACTCCTGGAAGTTTAAACAGAAATATCAACCAGGTCTGCAGAGGGTTTAATTTTCCACCGTACACTAAGCTTTCTAACAATACCATACATCCGGCTTTTTCCCATTGGTATAGTATAGGGGTGTGTGTTTGGGTGGGGGGTGTCTGGGCTGTGTGTTGTGGGGTTCCTGTTACGATGTATCATGGAGGACTATGTCAATAGCCTTCAGTCCTTGTTAACTACTGCTTATATTGATCTCCTGTGTGGTCATTTATAGAAGGGGGTGGTACAAATTCTGGACAAACCTGGTTTCCACAGATTGCTCTATATAACCCTTCCTAAAATTCTTTTAATTTCTCCACATAATCCTCCGTATAACACGTTCCATTAGGGTTAGGCCACACTAGCGCATTTGCGCACTCGATTTTCGCTAAAATGGAAATCGCTGGAACGCGAAAATTTCCGGGATTTCCGATGCTCATGCGATTGCACGTCCATTTGTTTTGGTAAAGCATGCGCTCACCATTTTTGGTGAAAACGGCAAAATCGCATGCACAAACGCAAAACGCACAGGAATCGCGCACACAATCACATGCGATAACGCTCGCGATTGTGTACGCGATTCCTGTGTGTTGCAGTGTGGCTTCAGCCTTACTCCAGGGCTCCTTTTGGATTTCCATTTGGAGTCAGGAAGGATTTTTTCCCCATTGTCAGCTGTTATTTTTTTTGCATTCCTCTGTCTGGATCAACTGTTAGGTAGGGTTAATGAGCAGGCTATAGAGGTTGGACTAGATCGGCATACAATATGTCTATTCATCCTCTATTACTATGTTACTATGTTACATATTACTCTCCTATCCCTCTAACTCCTACTATTGCTCCATATATCCATCCCTCTAACTCCTACTATTGCTCCATATATCCCTCTGTATAATTATCCAATATTTTGGTCCAATCAATTAAAAATTTGGTTGTGTCAGTTGATCAGCCAAAATATTGGGTTAAAGGGTCTCTCCACCAGGATTTTAACTTTCTTTTTTCCAGTTTAACTGAAGAACAGGAGGTAAATGTGCTATGTCTTACTTCCTGTCCTTCAGTAAAAGGTACAGGAGAGCAGGAGAAACTTACCGCGTATCGCTCCAGCGCTGCTGACAGCCTCCGACTACACTGACATTCCCCACGACAGATTCACAGTCCTTTGGCTCTGGGGGGTGGGGATGGAAGAAATATTTTTTTGCCAACTTTAGTTTTAAAGCCACAGCTTGCCACTAACCTAATGTTTTTTTTACAGTGTACATATCCTATTAGGAACATTTATTGCATAATATGTTTATGTGAATTGGTTAGTACTTTGACTCCCCCTGTAGGAAATGTTTAATACTGTCAGTTTTAAGGCAGTTTCCAACCTTTGTAAACCTTTTGGGCCTCATTTACCCAGACTCGCTGGGCAAATATATGGAGTTAAAGTCGTGCTAACTGATTCAATACTGGTTAGCGCGAATTTAGCTCCATATGACCGTCGTATGCGCAGGTTAGGTTACACACGCAAAAATCACCCGCACATCTGATGCTCGCAATTTATTATCGTGTTTGCACTAGTTTTAGTGCAGGATTTGAATGCCAACACATAGCTGGCATTAAAATTCCTACCGGGATCTACCCACATTCGTAAACACGGTATTAAATTGCGGAAGGAGCATTTATCCAGAGCAATAGCGACTCTGGGTAAATGAGCCCCAGGGCCGGCCTTTGATATAGGCGACCTGTGCAACCGCACAGGTTGCATTACCAGTAGGGGGCACCAGTCGGGAGTCCTAAGTCACAGACCTGTAGGTCAATGTTGTGCATCAGTGCCACAGCCCCCCCAGTTATAGTCCCGCAGATCAAATATATGTATCAGCAGCACCCCACAGACAAAGCACCAACACACGTAAGCCTTACTTAAGACGTCTGGATGCTGTGCTGTACTGTCTGTGCATTTAGTTCGTTATGTGTTGTGCAATGATATACGCAATATATACAAGCACACACTATAAATACTGAAAGACAGTAAGCACTGGTGGCAGACTTAATTTATAGCAGGTAATGGCAAGCAGCATTCAGCAGTGTATTATATGTGCCATGGGGGGTGTTTTGGAGGGGGTGCTAGGCGCCAGTAATAATAATAAGCAGTTAATAATAAGCAAGTAGCCAGCTAAATAAGAATAATAATGTAACAACTACAACTTTTAATGATATAACCCATTGTTTTAAAGTCCACACTTTAACAGGGATTACACTAGTCCACTAGTTTGACCATGGTACCACCCACAATTCACCAGCAGGCAGTGGGGGAGCAGTGGGTACATAGGAAATATTCGAGATCGCAGATCTTCATGCTAGTCATGTCTCCGTTTTAGGCTTTTTCTACTCTGGAGCGAGAGAGAAAGTAAACCGTTATCTGTAGGGGCGATTAGCTGGGTAGTTCCAGTATGGCAGCTCCAGTTTTAGTCTTCATACATCTCAGACACATAAATGAGAAACACAAATACAGTTCCATTACTGACTAAATGGAAAGGCATTGGATACCACTGCTTTGTTTTGTTTTTCTTTTATTATACTTTTTTAACGTTTTTATACGTTTTTAGAAAGTGTTGGGTCCGTTAAATCTTCTACCCAGGTTATGCTAAATAAGTGAAGACTTAAATCAGAACAAAAGCAAAATATAAACATTTAAATTAAGATTTACTGCTTTAACCTTCCCAAAAGTTCATATTTTGAAAGATAGTTACCTAGTACAGAGAGGGGCACAGGTAATGTCAGCAGAAGTCAGATCATTCCTCTGGCATTGGTCCAGGCAGTAGCTGTTGATAGGAAGTTAATATGTGCATACACAGGAAGGGTGGTGGACCACCAACAGGAGGAGTGAAGGACTTATCCTACCCCAATAGTTCATATTTTGATTACGTTCCCCTTTAAACTAGACATACAGATGCCCAATAACATTTCCATTTGATGTTATCAGGGTTCCTGTTTTAAGTTACAGGGGGCAGATAGAAATGGGGTTTCCAATAGCTTAATCCACATAAATTGGAAAGGGGAAGTCGATCGCTACTATAAATGTGAATATTTCTGTAGATTACAAATGAATTCCGGATTGGAATTCTAGAATTTGCTGTGTAATCTGCTCCAGTAATGTTTATGTCTATCTTTAACCTGACCGGTGCAGCTTTGCCTTTTAACCTTTACAGTGAGAGTGCCACATTCTGCAACCTGACAGCAAGATATACTGATAGGTTGTATGTGTAAATAAAGTTTTTAGATGGTAAGCTCTTCGGGGCAGGGCCTGATGGTTAAACAATTGTAAAGCGCTGAGGAATAGGTAGCTTTATATAAGAAATAAAATACATACATACAAAGACAAGGTGATATATTTATAAAAATAAAGAAAACTTTTAAAAACACATTTATTAAAGCTCCCTCTGTTGGGGAAAAAGGGAAACTGCATCTAAATGCTCTCAAAAGGAATTGGAAATTTGAACATTGCATCTGCATGCAGGGGCGTAACTACAGGGGAGCAGGGGGAGCAACTGCAGGGGGCCTAGGAGCCAAGGGGGCCTCATCTTCTTTTTTTTCCTATGACAGATATAGCCTGCTCCCAGAAAACCACTGTGGATGAAGCACGGATAGGGGCCCCATCATAGTTTGCAGGGGGGCCCAGTGATTCCTAGTTATGCCACTGTCTGCATGCAATAACAGCATTGTGAATTAACTTGATCAATGGAGCATTTCTTTTTGAGAATAAGCAAACGGCCCCAGGATTATCGCAGCTTTTGTAATAGAAAGTTCTATGAAAAACTTTCTGGCGTCACTTCTTTGTTGCTTGTGACCAGATTAAACATATTAGATAATTTACATTCACACAAATTCAGAGCTATATGGTGTATTGAGACCAAGTGGTGTTCATTCAGGGGGTTGGGGGAGGTCTCTGTGCTGATTGAGTTATAGTTCTTAGCCACATGGGATGCAGAAGGTTCCCTGTCTGTGATATAAATAGATCTAGGCCATAAACACAGCAGGCAAACCTTATGCCAGTTTGGCTATTGCTTGCGTTTTTCTCTCATGCACAGATGAACCTAATATCCCAGACTAGATTAAACAGAGCGATGTTTATTTACTTCTACTTATAATAAAAGTCAGTCATTGTCGTTGTAGCTTTTAGAACACAGCCCAACTGTATATAACATTTCCAGTGGTAACTAAACACAAATAGGAACAGCCTTTAAGATTCGTACAGATGAACAGACGCTTCGGGAGATAATTGCCTGTGTGTATGCGTTAAGTTGGGCGTTGTTCCTTGATCTGCCCGGCAGATCAACAAACGACTCTCGACTAGAGATGGCCGAACTTTTGAAAGTTTGGTTCGTTTTCGAACTTTCAAACTTCTAAAACAGTTTGAAAGTTCGAAAACGGACCCATTAAAGTCAATTGGGGGTAAATAGTTTGGAAAGTTCATTCGATCATTGCAGTGTAAAGTTACCTTACAGGCCTTTGGGACCTGGGAGATGGTCTGGGGGTCCGTGCTCGGGGAACAGCATAAATAAAAACCGGACCTAGTGCACACGCATGTTACTTCTGGTTTCCGTATACCGCTTTTGGTAATCCTTAAACGTTTGATGATTTTCGAACGTTCTGTAAAACTCGAACAGCCGCTTTCGAAAATCCCCGAATGGCTGGAGATTCCTGAAATCAGCTGGACGTTTGGGGGTCCTGCAGCTCTAAACCGGGACCCCCTCTTGGGTCCTTACAAGGACCTTTGTGGCCCTGACAAGGGTCCTTTGGGGCTTAAGGGGTCCCGCAGCTTGAAGAAGTTTTTTCAACTACTGCCGGTCCAGTACCAGTATTTTAAACAGTTAATTAAACCAGCTGTCAGGGGCCTGGCACAAAAGCTGTTGGGCCCCAGCACTTTGGTCCCTGCTTTTGTCATCTCTGTGGTATTCAGTTAGATCAACTGGACTAGCAAGTTCTTGAAGACGATTTGCTAGTCGTCCGACTCAGTTACTCTGCCAGTTGATGTTTGAATGTGGTTTCTGTATTTAGTCCATGTTATGTGAACTCTGAGGCACACATGCATTCCAATAATGGATTGGAGCACAGTGCACATTGCAGGCCAGCCCAATTGTGTTGCATTGGCAATATGAATCAGAAACGCAATCCGAATTGCTAAAGTGGGGATTAGCCCTTACACTGCAGTGCTAATTGCACATTATTAGCAATTTATAATATCTTTCTCCTGTGATCCCTTGGCCAATGGAGGTCTGAAACATATGCAATCATCATTTGTGGTTTGGATCACCTGTGTTGCCTGTGTTGCATTTTAAGGCTGTAGAAAATGCAAACACAGGTTTAAGAAGCGAACATAATTGCATAGAAACACGTTGCAAAAACCGAAATGCATTTTTGTGTGTTGCCAGCCTGGTGTTACTGCGGATATTACTAAATTGTTAATTATTCCCTAATCGTCCCATTGTTTGCCGGACACAAAATGGGATATGTCACAAGCTGTAAAGTGTATCGGTGTTTTATAATGTCACGTACCTGTATAATATTAGTGGAACCAGGGGCTATATTCACTAACACATGGTATCGGAATCTTCCTTTATTAATGTACGGCCGCGTCCATACATTTACAGCTGTGGTCGTACATGTTCAATCGACCGGCCATGCAATACCATGCTGTAGTAGACTACCGCAATGGTATTGTACAGGGCAGCGTACAATAATGATCCTGATCCTAAATGTACAACCTCAGTTGTAATTGTATGACCGTGATCGTAAATGTACAGCCGTGATTATAATTGTATGACCGTGATCGTAAATATACAGCCGTGATTATAATTATATGACCGTGATCATAAATGTACAACTGTGATTATAATTGTATGACCGTGATCGTAAATGTACAGCCGTGATTATAATTGTATGACCGTGATCATAAATGTACAACTGTGATTATAATTGTATGACCGTGATCATAAATGTACAACCGTGATTATAATTGTATGACCGTGATCATAAATGTACCGTGATTATAATTGTATAACCGTGATCATAAATGTACAGCCGTGATTATAATTGTATGACCGTGATCATAAAAGTACAACTGTGATTATAATTGTATGACCGTGATCAGAAATGTACAACCGTGATTATAATTGTATGACCCTGATCATAAATGTACAACCGTGATTATAATTGTATGACTGTGATCATAAATGTACAACTGTGATTATAATTGTATGACCGTGATCATAAATGTACAAAAACGTGGTTATAATTGTATGAACGTGATCATAAATGTACAACCGTGATTATAATTGTATGATTGCTATAAGTACAGCCCCAGTAAGTGATAACATTTGCAAAAAAAATTAAATTATCTATGACCAGAATTATTACTCCATATAACTCTCCATGTATCACATTATATTGCTCTATATATCCCTTCCTGTAATTCCCCTATTACTCCATATAACTCTCCCTTGTATCACATTAGATTGCTCTAATTATCCTTCCTGTAATTCCCCTATACTCCATATAACTCTCCTGTATCAATTATATTGCTCTATATACCCTTCCTGTAATCCCCTATCTCCCATATAACTCTCCCTGTATCACATTATATTGCTCTATATATCCCTTCCTGTAACTCCCCCTATTACTCCATATAACTCTCCCTGTATCACATTATATTGCTCTATATATCCCTTCCTGTAACTCCCCTATTACTCCATATAACTCTCCCTGTATCACATATATTGCTCTATATATCCCTTCCTGTAATTCCCTATTACTCCATATAACTCTCCCTGTATCACATTATATTGCTCTATATATCCCTTCCTGTAATTCCCCTATTACTCCATATAACTCTCCTGTATCACATTATATTGCTCTATATATCCCTTTTGTAATTCCCCTATTACTCCATATAACTCTCCCTGTATCACATTATATTGCTCTATATATCCCTTCCTAATTCCCCTATTACACCATATAACTCTCCCTGTATCACATTATATTGCTCTATATATCCCTTCCTGTAATTCCCCTATTACTCCATATAACTCTCCCTGTATCACATTATATTGCTCTATATATCCCTTCTTGTAATTCCATTACTCCATATAACTCTCCTGTATCACATTTATTGCTCTATATATCCCTTCCTGTAATCTCCCCTATTACTCCATATAACTCTCCCTGTATCACATTATATTGCTCTATATATCCCTTCCTGTAATTCCCCTATTACTCCATATAACTTCTGGTATCACATTATATTGCTCTATATACCCTTCCTGTAATTCCCCTATTACTCCATAAACTCTCCCTGTATTCACATTATATTGCTCTATATTCCCTTCCTGTAATTCCCCACTTACTCCATAACTCTCCTGTATCACATTATATTGCTCTATATATCCCTTCCTGTAATTCCCCCTATTCTCCATATAACTCTCCCTGTATCACATATATTGCTCTATATATCCCTTCCTGTAATTCCCCCTATTACTCCATATAACTCTCCTGTATCACATTATATTGCTCATATATCCCTTCCTGTAACTCCCCCATTGCTCCAAAAACTCTCCCTGTACTACATATATTGCTCTATATATCCCTTCCTGTAATTCCCCTATTACTCCATTAACTCTCCTGTATCACATATTATGCTCTATATATCCCTTCCTGCTCTCCCCTATATACTCCTATATTGCTCTATATATCCCTTCCTGTAATTCCCCATTACTCATATAACTCTCCCTGTATCACATTATATTGCTCTATATATCCCTTCCTGTAATTCCCTATTACTCCATATAACTCTCGTATCACATTATATTGCTCTATATATCCCTCTGTAACCCCTATACCCATATAACTCTCCCTGTATCACAATTTGCTCTATATATCCCTTCCTGTACTCCCCTATTCCATATAACTTCTCCTGTATCAATTATATGCTCTATAATCCCTCCTGTAATTCCCTATACTCATAATAACTCTCCTGTATCATATATTGCCATATATCCTCCTGTACTCCCCTATTACTCCATATAACTCTCCCTGTATCACATTATATTGCTCTATATATCCCTTCCTGTAATTCCCCCTATATCCATATAACTTCCCTGATTCACATTATATGCTCATATATCCCTTCTGAATTCCCCCCATACCCTCTAACTCTCCCTGTATCACATTATATGCTCTATATATCCCTTCCTGTAATTCCCCTATTACTCCATATAACTCTCCCTGTATAACATTATATTGCTCTATATCCCTTCCTGTAATTCCCCTATTACTCCATATAACTTCCCTGTATCACATTATATGCTCTATATATCCCTTCCTGTAATTCCCCTATTACTCCATATAACTCTCCCTGATCACATTATTATTGCTCTATATATCCCTTCCTGTAACCCCTATTCTCCATAAACTCTCCCTGTATCACATATATGTCTATATATCCCTTCCTGTAATTCCCCCTATTCTCATATAACTCTCCCTGTATCACATTATATGCTCTATATATCCCTTCCTGTAACTTCCTATACCCATATAACTCTCCTGTATCCATTATATGCTCTATAATCCTCCGTAACTCCCCTATCCAATTAAACTCTCCCGTATCACATATATTGCTCTATATATCCCTTCCTGTAATTCCCCTATACTCCATAAATCTCCTGTATCACATTATATTTCTCTATATATCCTTCCTGTAATCCCCTATTACTCCATATAACTCTCCCTGTATCACATATATTGCTCATATATCCCTTCCTGTAATTCCCCTATTGCTCCATATAACTCTCCCTGTATCACATATATTGCTTATATATCCCTTCCTGTAATTCCCTATTGCTCATATAACTCTCCCTGTATCACATATATTGCTCTATATATCCCTTCCTGTAAATCCCCTATGTACTCCATATAACTCTCCCTGTACACATATATTGCTATATATCCTTCCTGTAACTCCCCCTATTACTCCATATAACTCTCTGTACACATTAATTGCTCTATATATCCCTTCCTGTAATTCCCCCTATGCTCCATATAACTCTCCCTGTATCACATTATATGCTCTATATACCTTCCTGTAACTCCCCTCTTGCTCCATATTACCTCCCTGTATCCATTATATTGCTCTATATATCCCTTCCTGTAATCCCCCTATGCCCATATAATCTCCTGTATCACATTATATTGCTCTATATATCCCTTCCTGTAACTCCCCTATTGCTCCATATAACTCTCTGTATACATTATATTGCTCTATAATCCCTTCCTGTAATTCCCCATTACTCCATATAACTCTCCCTGTATCACATTATATTGCTCTATATATCCCTTCCTGTAAACTCCCCCTATTCTCCCATATAACTTCCCTGTATCACATTAATTGCTCTATATCCTTCCTGTAATCCCCCTATTGCTCATATAACTCTCCCTGTATCACATTATATGCTCTATATATCCCTTCCTGTATCCCCTATGCTCCCATATAATACCCCCTGTATCAACATTATATTGCTCTAATATTCCCTTCCTGTAATTCCCTATTACTCCATATAACTCTCCCTGTATCACATTATATTGCTCTATAATCCTTCCTGTAACTTCCCCTGTATCTGCATTATAACTCCCCTGTATAAACTTTTTGTTAATATGTCTAATATCCCTCCTGTAATTCCCTATTTCCATATACTTCCCGTATCACATTATATGCTCTATAACCCTTCCTGTATCCCCCTATCCCATATAACTCTCCCTGTATCACATTATATTGCTATATATTATCCCTTCCTGTAATTCCCCCCTTTGCTCATATAACTTCCCTACACATTATATATGCCTATAATCCTCTGTAACTCCCCATCTCCATTAACTCTCCCTGTATCACATTATATTTCTCTATATATCCCTTCCTGTAATCCCCCTATTCTCCATATAACTCCTCCCGTATCACATATATGCTCTATATATCCCTTCCGTATCCCCCTATTCTCCATATAAACTCTCCCTGTATCACATTATATTGCTCTATATATCCCTTCCTGTAATTCCCCCTATTGCTCATATAACTCTCCCTGTATCACATATATTGCTCTATATATCCTTCCTGTAATTCCCCTATTACCCATATAACTCTCTGTATCACATTAATGACTCTATATATCCCTTCCTGTAACTCCCCCTATTGCTCCATATAACTCTCCCTGTATCACATTATATTGCTCTATATATCCCTTCCTGTAATTCCCCTATTACTCCATATAACTCTCCCTGTATCACATTATATTGCTCTATATATCCCTTCCGTAATCCCCCTATTACTCCATAAACTCTCCCTGTTCACATTAGATTGCTTATAATCCCTTCCTGATATTCCCCCTATTACTCCATATAAAACTCTCCATGTATCACATTATATTCTCTATATATCCTTCCTGTAACTCCCCTATTGCTCCATATTAACTCTCCTGTATCACATTTATTGCTCTATATATATCACTTCCTGTAACTCCCCCTAACTCACAATAAACTCTCCCTGTATCACATTATATTGCTTATAATCACTTCCGGAACTCCCTATTGCTCCATATAACTCTCCATGTATCACATTATATTGCTCTATATATCCCTTCCTGTAATTCCCCCTATTACTCCATATAACTCTCCCTGTATCACATTATATTGCTCTATATATCCCTTCCTGTAATTCCCCTATTACTCCATATAACTCTCCATGTATCACATTATATTGCTCTATATATCCCTTCCTGTAACTCCCCCTATTGCTCCATATAACTCTCCCTGTACCACATTATATTGCTCTAAATATCCCTTCCTGTAACTCCCCCTATTGCTCCATATAACTCTCCCCCATAACATCATATTACTTTTTAAATCCCTCCTTGTAACTGTTTCTAAATGTAACCATATGACCCTTTCTTTTTTCTTTCTATTGTTTTAATCTCCCCATAAACCCATAATATTGTTCCATATTTCCCTCTAGATATACAGTTTTTATGTAAACTCACCTGTTCCTTATCCTATTGCTCAACATTGTAGTTCCCTTTGACACCTTCTATAAAGCTCCATAGAAGGCCACAGCTTAATGTAATACAGTATGTGACAATAGATTGGGTTGCCTTAATGTTATAGTAAATAATCATGTTACAATTTGCTCTGTAAATATAAAAGGGAAAAGCTGCCCTGTAAGGAGGTTTATCTGGCGCTTTTTAGTCCCTCATTCATAAATGAAACCAATAATCAATACAAACATAAGGGAAGTCTCAGCAGTTTATGTCATATAGTATGTGTTTGGGCAGATCCTTGTTGCTGAAATCTGAGTATTTTTTTTAGAATGTTGCTCTGTCTGCAAAGAGTATAATTAGTATTTTGGCAGCACCTATCCATCTCCACTGACAGTCTTAGGGTTTCTTATATGAGAAGACGTAACTCTATCCTTTCTTGAGCACCGCTCCCTATAAGGAGCCCTGAGGTCTTTGCTAATTATACCAGCACTTATCTTCTGGACACCTTGAGCAGTCTCTTGGGGTTCAGTCTACTGTGGACATTCTACTGTGAAGACCCTCTGCTGCCTTTTTCACCATGTCGCAGGTTAATATGGATCCTTGAAGCACCTCTGCCACTAACATGTTCCCCATGTTCTTTAGTCATCTCAGATGATTTTTATCTTGTCTTTGATTTTCAACCAAGCCTACATTATTGCACTTATCTGTGCTCCTGGGATCTGGGTGGGATCTCCAGAATGCTTCAAAATGGATAATATACAGGAACTTCTTTCAAAAACCCCTGGCAGATGAACAACATTTATAGGATACTTTTTATACCCATTGTCTGTCCATTCCAATAACCGAAAGGCATAGAGGGGCATGGCTGGCACGACTACCTTTCCTCTTTTATCTTCCTCATTATTTTTTATTCTCTACCAGCTGCTAAGGAATGAAGGATGGGGTGGTGGGAAGCCAAGTTTTTCTCCTCCAGGTTTCAGCATTGATTGACCCCTTGTTTTTAATTTGCAGCCTACAGACCAGCAACAAGATGCGAGGTCCTTCCTCAGCGAGGAAATGATCGCTGGTATGTCATATTTCGTTTTGCTTTAACAGCTTTATAGTCATTATAAGTCTAGTTTGGTATTATTGGAAATGCAAGACTTGTAGTAGAGCAAACATGTAGTAGAGCATAATCATCTGTATATTTCTACTATGTTATATATCTATACAATCAATGTGCGTGTGGTAAAATATTGTGTAGCACCTCTACAGGAATGGAATGTAGTAACACATGGTTTAAAAGGCGATGGCTATTCAACCCTGTACTAGGCATATTTCATATGCCTGACATTTAAATGTGGTTGTTGGAAACCATAGATTTAACATACAACCAACTGATAGATATTTGTATGCCCACAGGGGCTTACCTATCAGGGGAGCAGTGGGAGAAAGTGTAGCAAAGGGGGCCCATCTTCTTTTTTTTCCTATGACAGATATAGCCTCCACCCAGAAAACCACTGTTGATGAAGCACAGATAGGGGCCCCAATATAGTTTTGCAGGGGGGCCAGTGATTCCTAGTTATGCCACTGTATCCCCATGTTTTATATGGAGGAAATACAGGGTACATTTCAATCTATAAGGATAGAGCTCCCTTAGCCACAGCAGAGTCTTATGTTAGCCATAATAATGTAAAGTGTTCGGTGTTCATTGCAACATGGTCAAAAAATAGCAGGTTTTACCTGTCAATGTTCCCACAACGTTCTCTGTCTGGATCATGGTCAGGTCAGGTGTTTTTTTAAAACGTTGCAGGAACAAGGAATAATAATGTAGCTTTAGATGGACAGGAAACCGTCCATGCTAGAAACCATTTTTAACCTAAGGTTTGGGGTAGGCCGTCTGCACATTTATAGTTTCCGGTTTTAAAGACAAAGAAAGGACAGATTCAGATCCATTTAGAAAAATACATTTTTCTGGTTTGAGGACAAAAGTACATTAACTTTAGAAGAGAAAAATAATCCACCTAAGATGAATTCACTGACATGAGATGGTTCTCATGTCAGTGGAATGCTGGGGGATAGGTTGAAACTCCTTTAGTTGTAGGACATAGAATAACTGGGGAAAAGAACCTATTGTAGTTAATGCTAATTGCAGTAAAATTTGGTGGAAATGAAGGAATGCGGATGTTGTTAAGCAGACTATATCTCCCACACGTTGTTGTCTGTGTAGAGTTCAAGGCTGCCTTTGACATGTTTGACACTGATGGCGGTGGTGACATCAGCACCAAGGAATTGGGAACCGTCATGAGGATGTTGGGACAAAACCCCACCAAAGAGGAGCTGGATGCCATCATTGAGGAAGTAGATGAAGATGGTGAGTTTGTAACTGCACAATGAGCAATGTTCATCATTTTGTTATTTCTGTGTGGATGTGATGGGAAAGAGACACATACATTTTGCTCATTACTATAAACTCTGCTGCATCATTATGGGCCACAGTGTGGTGAAGCTTTGATAAAATGAGCAAGCAAATATACTTCCCTGAGGTGTGATAGAGAGAATATTGTGATTTCTATGTATAATATCTAGTATATTCCTACAGGCAGTGGCACTATTGACTTTGAGGAGTTCTTGGTCATGATGGTGCGCCAGATGAAAGAGGATGCACAGGGCAAAAGTGAAGAGGAGTTGGCTGAGTGCTTCCGCATTTTTGACAAGTTAGTTTGCCATTAATCTTGTGGTCTGTCCATCAAATGTCTGTTTCTTCTTATCTGTCTATTAACATACATTGTGCTTCTGATCTGCACATTTGTTTGGTCAAGGTTTCACATCATATCTCTTTGAAATATCTAAATATTTTTCTGTTCCCCAGGAATGCTGATGGGTACATTGACAGCGAGGAGTTAGCTGAGATCCTCCGCTCTTCTGGTGAGAGCATCACAGATGAAGAGATTGAAGAACTCATGAAGGATGGAGACAAAAACAATGATGGCAAGATTGACTTTGATGGTGAGTTGAGGGTTAAATCTCCTCCATGTCATTGATTTTGTTTGCTGCATTTGCTCAACTTTCCAAATAAATGATACCAACATCTTTCTCTTTGCAGAATTCTTGAAGATGATGGAAGGTGTGCAGTAAGCAGTAGGACATTCCTCTGGACCATTTTGACGCCAACCTGTACATTAAAACTGCGTCTTACTTTCACTCCACAATGGAGCAAGTTACCCTGCTCTATCTTGAATCTGCAATACTCCCCCTCTGCTCCTGATGTGCACATCATTGTCCAAATCCATCATTACATCCAGCGGACAGCCTCATCATTTTCATTAAGTTTATTATCAGACTCTCAAAACTTTGCATCTCTCTCTGTCTTTCTGCCTATTGTGTAATTTATTAAAAAAATCACTATTAAAGTTGTTAAAGAACCTTTTTTTTTATATCTCTGAGTATTTACCAAGACAGAAGATGGGAAAGGTTACAACATATTGGATATAAAGCTGCCCTATCTGGTCATGGTGCACTGTCCAGATGATGTTAATAAGCCTCCTATTTTTTCATCTCTCATATGTCAGACATCATGTATAGTTTTAAATAGACCAATGTTAGCTGCCTTCATACAATGCCAATTTATAGGGCTACCAGTTACAGTAAACCTAAAAAGAGCTGTACTAAACCTTGAAAACCTTGAATAGGTCAATAACAAGCACCAATATAGTCAATTTGTGTTTACATTTTAACATGTTGACATGTAAATAAAAGGGTTGACGTATTTGGAGAATGCTCGTGCTGTATTCATTTTCTCATGACGGTCTCATTATTCTCATTCTCATCATCCTAAATTAGAATGATTCATCTTGTAAAAATGATTTTTTAGATAGCATGATTCTTTTATGGAAGCAAAAACAAGTACAAGACATTTTACAATGCATAGAAAGAATTATTGTCATAAACAGTACTAGAAATGGAGTACTAGAAAATGGAAGGATAACATTATTCACAAAAGCTTATAAAAGGGTATGTATACTAGCAAATTCACTTTTTTAAATAGTCCATTAGTGGAAACTATAATTCATCCCAACTATCACTGTATCATTTTTTTTGTTGATCTGCCCCCTATTTCTTTAGATATCCAATCTGAAACATCTTACATTTCAGCATTTCTGTAAGCAGTTTAGCTGTAGCTGGAATGGTTTGACAGTTGGTGTGCTGTATACTGTATGCAGTTTTGACAGTTGGTATGGGGGAAAATAGTCAGGTCAGCGGTCACAGTCTGAGAAAAACAAGTATTGTATTGAAGGCATGCAGCAACACACACACCTCAGAGTAAGTGCTACTTACATTTATTTATTCATAGATTAAGATGAGGCAAAGTAATTTTTTTCAGTATACATACACTTTAAGGGAAGAGTGGAATAAATAAAATATAATGGGCTCCATCTATTATTTTTCTGGTAGTAGGGCACTAAACAGTTAAAGTTAAGGCAGGTCCACAGGGGTGCTTTACACGTGCTATATCAGTTTCCCTCTGCTAGCTGTAAGCAATATATTTCCACACTTGGAAAACAGGATGTGCGCAGGGAATTGTGCCTACATGAATTTAACTTCATGTTTATTACAATTCTAAATGACTAGCCATACGTTTATTTGAACCATTTTGTTTTCAGATTTTCAGATTTCTGGTTGCACATGTAACTAGTTAAAAAGGGTGGGTGATATACTTTAAGCTTTTCATATGTTTTACTATTTAATACGGGGGTAAGGTGAGAAGAGTCTCAGCAAAATTTGACCAACCATACGTACATGCAAGATAGATCTCTCTAGGATAAAACATTAACTCTCTGCTTACCCAGACCTCAACAAAACAATATATGGTTATATTCTCCAAGATCATGATAATTAAAATCTGTGCTAAATAATCATAAGTTTTATTTAGTTTTTATTCAAAGGAAACATACATGGAGATTCAATAAAAGTTCTTATCGTTAAAAATGGTGCTAATTTTGCCCCAACCAATCAAATGTTTGTAAATGTTATATAAGATCTGATTGGTTGGGACAAAATTAGGACCATTTTAAACGATAAGAACTTTTATTGAATCTCCCTGTTTGATTCTTATTGCAAGAGTATTATTCGCCCTGTCCTTAGATCAAGGGCAGGTAAGTTCCATCCTTTACTGTGTTGGCACATGGGCATTTTTGTTGGATTTATGAGTAATATAGCCACCCTACTGTAAGGCCTCTCTCTGCTTCCAAACTTCCTTTATCAGTAAAAAATTGCAATACTGTATCAGGTTATTCCCAGTAAATCCAGCCCTTGGGAGATTAATTAACTTCAAACAATGCCCTGTTTTTGCTGGTGGATGTCACAACCTTCCAGATCACTAAATCTAAAACTCTCACTATTATTCCTAATGAGAACGAGACATTTACAGTTGCCTTAAAGCCCTACCAAGCCATTGTCCTGTCCATTCAGTGCAACTGTCTCACTGAATCAGTCATACATCAGTCAACAGGCTTTAGGGGCCCCATCTGTTACATTACCCAGTAGAACTGAATATTGTCTAGATTAAATGGGAAAGCATTGCCACTGGAATCTTTATGACTTTCCCAAGAAAGAAACTGACACCACTTCTATGCCCCGACACCATGTAAAGCACAGCATAGCCAAAATAGTCACTCCATTCCCTTTCTCCTCTGGCCTAAAACTGTGTCTACTATCCTCAGTGTTAGGAATGCTGGGAAGGGTTGGGGAAGGGGATGGGGGACACACTGATCATACCCCAGAGGAAATGTGACTCATCTTGATTACATGTACACAGATAATGGAGGTTAATGTCTTAAATCTCATACACACCTTCGAGGAATCTCATTTGGAGTAATTGCTGAAAAAAGGATTTATAACCCCATCCCCATGTCTAAGTGAAAAACAGCCTATACTGATCTATGGGTCGGGAATGGGGGGCAATCACAATGCCCCCTTATTACATCTAATGTGTGTTTGGAGCTTAGTCTACTGGGGTTTGTAGTCAGTTATAATGCATTTGTTCTCACATAATAAAATGAGTTTGCTTGTGATAATCGTCCAATCAACTATTAACTTTTTTATTGTCAGTTGGAGAACATTTGATTGGTTGTTGTAAGAAAATAACACGCATTAAATTATAATATGAGCAAATAACAGTGTGTAACTGCTACCTTCAAATTCCTTACCTGCCATCAAGTTCTTTGCCGCACTAAACATTGACTAATTGAATGGAATGGTTAAACAGTGACTGTTATGTTGATTATTCAGGAAGATATGTCTTATACAGAATGGCTTTGTCTGACACGGGTAGAAAACCTTCCCCTAGGGGTTGGCCACAAGCTTTTTACTTTACAGGCCCATGAGCTTCAGCAGGGACAGTGCATCTGCTACAGAGCAGGAAGATCTGTTCTGGAATATTTATCCCCAAGAGGAAGAAGGTTAATGGCCTTGATGTTCTGTTTTCATATGAGAACTCTGGAGGGAGAAATGCATTTCATTCAGTTTAGACATTGGAATTTAGAAAGTAAATGAAAGTTGCAGGACACTAAAATGTTCAAGGCAACAGCTGGGCCCCTAGTCAATCAGGAAAGCAGAATCAGGTCAGTTTCCTTACAAATAAACATGTGTTGCCTCAATTACATTTCCCACAATTCCACCCGGAAAGTGCATAAGGCAACATTACCAACATTTCCAAGTAAGGCACTGCCAAAAATATTCCCTGGGGAGGGGGTTGTACCAAGTCCCCATACATTCTGCCATGTTTGTTCATTTCTTATTATTCAAATCAGTGGCAGATTTTAAAATAAATATCTCTGCAGCAGAACTACAATTCCCAGCTTTTCCCCTTTACATGGGTAAACTGTGGAGTTCCTATATCAAAAGTATTTGTTTTTTTTTTTGCCATATTAGTCCAATATTGTAGTAAAAAGTAGAGTACTGTGACACTTTGATGGACTAACAGTTTTTATTTCGAGGGATCCACCCTCTTCCTCAGGTCTGATTGAAACAAATCAGTATTGCTCTGACCTGAGGAAGAGGGTGGATCCCTCGAAATAAACTGTTAGTCCATTCAAAGTGTCACAGTACTTTTAACTATGTCAAAAATGACTGATAAGTTGTTCTGAACTGCACATCATATAGGATTAAAAGTAATAGACTGGTGTAATGCCCTGATTGCTTGATAAATATAGACCAGCATGTCTTCCTGTAGCAGCTAATGATCAAACATTGCAGCTTTCAGCCCCAGGCAGACGGATATAAAATAATCTTTTTATAATGATTTTAACTTAATTTTACAATAGAACAACAATCTACCAATACTTATTACTCCCCGGCCACCCCTGGTGTTTATGCGAAATATTTACTAGAAGATTTACGACGGACTCTGGGGTTGACCGAGCTGTTATTTTAGTGCAATGCTGATTATTTCCATGGTTATATAAACAAATACAGAGTGGGAATTGGCATTTGCAGTAAATGCACCAGACGTAAAATCTCCTTGTGTTTGGGCAGATCTGGGCTTGCTGACTGTTTAATAACTGTTCAAGTTTTGGCAAGTTCCCCTGCATTCCTTTACACAACAGTCAAGTACAAGTTGGGAAAGGAACTCGGTGTGTAAAGCCAGAAGGACAGATACTGTAGGATACAGGTTTGAATTTGATAAGCAACAACTCTTATCAGTGTTATAGATCAGTATTACTATAGATCAGTGTCACTAGATGGCGTTGTTCTATTAAACAGTTGTATAAGATAGATATCAGCGCACTGGCCAATAATTTGACCCAACAGATCTTTCTCTGACTGGGCCGAAATATTGTTTTGGCGACTCAGATTGTTTGGTCCATTAAAGGTCGCACATATTTGGACACATTTTACGTCATTTTCTGAACAAAGGTTCGGGCGAAAGTTTGACCAACATCAATTCAAACATTTTGAAATGTTGTCTGTGATGTTATATGGGGACAAAATATCTGAACATGTGTACACAGCCCTAATGAGGTGCACACATTAAGAATATCTGTGCTCTGTCTAATTATGGTCTGGCCGTCTGGCATGTGATGTACATATGGTTTTGTCAGCTCAACCGATGTTCGATGATGGAACAATCTGTTCTACAAAGATCAGTTCTACCAGTAGCCCTTCCATTATAACATTATATGAAAGCTAATGGATCAAAGGAAAAAGATTGGTTTGTATGTACCAGGCCTGATAACAATCCATGTAAGTCACTTGTCCTGCTCTTTAATACATTGTAAAAATAAGTGTAAAGATATTGTCCCTTGGGCTACCTGGGATTGAGAGGCAGATGGAGTGATTTGTATGATTTATCTTTCCCTGGAATGTGGAATGTTCCCAGCCTGAATGTCTGCTTGAACGTTTGCAGTGTGCGGACAAGTAGAGTCATACCATAACGAGGAAGGGGGGACGGGACAGTAGGGTTTACAGTGTCTTCCTGAAATAGAAACATTCCTTGTGAGGACAGTGACGTAACTTGACTTCTTGCTTTTAGCTGTAGGATAAGAATGGGAAGTTGTCTAAGGCCTCTGAGCAGGGCACACTGTGAAATTAGCATGCAGATAGAGACTTACGCTGTCTAACTCAGTGAAAGGCATTAACCTTATGAGGCTAATTCATGCAGTAACTGTAACATATACGCAGATGTGTGGGGGCTGTACTGTCATACCTCCTAACATTCTGACGGAGAGAGCTTGGATGTGGGCTCTGTGGAACCCCAGCTGACTCTGTCCATTAAAAAAGGGCATACTAGTGTTGGCCCATTGGTCTGGCCACACTAGGTGCGCTGGTGTCAGTTGTGCTGCAAACCCAGATATCCCACCCTTCCACTTCATGCTTCTGGGCACGGTGGGAGAGGAAATGTGGCGAGGGGGTGTGGTGATGCGTCATGACATCACTGAAGTCACGCAGTGGGCGGGACAAACGCGTTAGGAGGTGGGGGAGGTGTGGTTAGGGGCATTTCAGGGGTGCGGTCCGGGGGCATGGCAGACAAAAAGGGGGCATGATGGGGAGGTGATTCAGTACTCCTCTCCGTTGCGGGAGTTTGGGGTGGTCTCGCAGGAGCACTGGAGACTCCCGGAAGATCCGGGAGGGGTGGGATACCTGCGAACCGCTTATTGGAGTGCATGAGATCACGATTTTTGGTGTGATTTACATGTGCTCTGATAATGGTACATTACTGTAATTGCAGCACCAGCGAACATTAACGTACGTGAAACGCGTGCACTTTTACAGCCGTTGTATAATCCCAGAGGCATTGTTCCTTGATTTCACAGCCCAGAAACTGCTACATAAATTAATATATCAAATATCAAGTCATTTCTATTTAAAGATTTGCCTTCCGAGTGCCTTTACGTTTTCGTATGGGAAATATTTTAACCTGTCTAATATTTCAATGCAGTTAACAGTAACTTAACGCTACATTTATTAACGCTATTTTATAAATAAATATTTGTAAATTTGATGACAAAAAACACTGTAAAGTGAATAAAATTTGGGTAATTGCAGCGACAAGTCAAACTTTAAGAACACAGGTATGTCACAAGAAAAAAAACTGCAATTCCAATATCCAAGTCTCCACTGAGATAGATTGATGGTGATTTTTTAATTAGCAGGGTAATTGATGGTCAAGCCAGAATATTGATAACATTTGATAAATCGGACCAAAATAATTTGGATAAAATTAGCAAATTTCTACCACCCCTAACAGCCCCTCCACAGCAATCAAATATGATTTATTGGTTAAGAAAACTCTGACCATTTAAATGTGAAAATCCTTTCACTCGCTATATCACAACAGCACCAACCCTGCAGCCCAGCTAACACTAACCTCATATAAACCCATTGCCTACAGCCAATGAAGATACTTTCACCAAATGACTTATTTTGTTATGACACTGTTTCTCTTTTCTCTCTTTTTATAATGTACTTTTGTCTATCCCAGGCTTCTAATACTTTAATTAACCACACTGAATCTGTTCCTTGTTTAAACAATATAAATCAAACAGATGATGGCAGAAAAAAAATAGATTTGCCTCTTTTTTTTAAGTTATAAGCAAAAGAACTGTGAAAGGCCACATACAAGATCAAGGATTGACACCTTGTTATCCCACCCACACACTCACCCTGGTCTTGCTAAACTATAACACACTGAATGCCCTGAAAACCATGCTACCATGCCCTGGTCTTCATGCTACACCACCACAGGCTGCAAACAGGTTAACTGCAGATAATGTTGGTTGCTAGGAAACAGGCGTGTGGGTAGCAGCAGGTCCCTGCATGGCTCATGGTAGGATGCTTCACGTCTCTCAGGAACTCAACGATTTTTCTTTTCGTAGTCAAAAGCTCTTAAGTGGAAAATATAAAGAGGAAAGAGACTGAGAGATTTGGTGAAAAGGGGAGAGTGTGGGGACCCCTGAGGACAGATGAGCTGTGTGAGTACACACAGCAGTTGTGGGGAATCATGTGTGCCAGCCAAGCCGACGCACATAAAACACGTCGTTTGTAAAGCAAACATAGGCAAAACAGGACCTGCTTCTTCTACTTGATCAACGAAAGTTTATCGTTGCTCCTCTTACTACAATCTCTTCGCAGGATATTAAAATCATGTAGGATTATGTGATAAAAAGCCTTAAACTAATAAAAACAGCAACCAATCATCCATTAGCAATGAAGAGTTCAGAGCCCTTAAAATGCTAAAAAGAAATATCTGATTGGTTGGTGTACTTATTCATATTACAGTACCTAGGGTGGACTAGATGGACATATGTCTTTATTCCTAGGGTGGACTAGATGGACGTATGTCTTTATTCCTAGGGTGGACTAGATGGACGTATGTCTTTATTCCTAGGGTGGACTAGATGGACGTATGTCTTTATTCCTAGGGTGGACTAGATGGGCGTATGTCTTTATTCCTAGGGTGGACTAGATGGGCGTATGTCTTTATTCCTAGGGTGGACTAGATGGACGTATGTCTTTATTCCTAGGGTGGACTAGATGGACATATGTCTTTATTCCTAGGGTGGACTAGATGGGCATACGTCTTTATTCCTAGGGTGGACTAGATGGACGTATGTCTTTATTCCTAGGGTTGACTAGATAAGCATATGTCTTTATTCCTAGGGTGGACTAGATGGACATATGTCTTTATTCCTAGGGTGGACTTGATGGACGTATGTCTTTATTCCTAGGGTGGACTAGATGGGCGTATGTCTTTATTCATAGGGTGGACTAGATGGGCGTATGTCTTTATTCCTAGGGTGGACTAGATGAGCGTATGTCTTTATTCCTAGGGTGGACTAGATGGACGGATGTCTTTATTCCTAGGGTGGACTAGATGGGCGTATGTCTTTATTCCTAGGGTGACCTAGATGGGCATCATGTTCTTTATTTCTGGGTGGACTAGATGGGCGTATATCTTTATTCCTAGTGTGGACTAGATGCTATGTCTTTTTCCTGGGTGGACTAGATGGGCGTATGTCTTTATTTCTAGGGTGGACTAGATGGCGTATATCTTTATTCCTAGGGTGGACTAGATGGACGTATGTCTTTATTCCTAGGGTGACCTAGATGGGCATATGTCTTTAATCCTAGGGTGGACTAGATGGGCGTATGTCTTTATTCCTTGGATGGAGGACCCCTTGTGGTTTGCCATCCCCTCTCAATAAAAAATAAAATTCTGCTTGTCTAGTGTCTTTAGGGGATTAGAACATATCTACAATAAAAGGTGCATTCAAGGTGCACTTAAAGCTAATTATACATTTAGTTAATTTCCTATTTAACAGGGACATTTAAAAAAATAGCTGAACATTGATGTTACCACAATTCTCGTTTCCCATGGTGCTCAAAAGCTGGTAATGTAAGTCCTATTAGAATCTACAGAGCTGTGGCAAATACTTGAATGGCTGGAAGGAGAGATCAGCAGCAATGGAGCTTGGACACAAAAAAAACAACAATTGCATTTATGGATAATATTATGAAAGGCAAAACATAGAAAACAGCTAATATTTCAGGCGATAAACAGTCAGCCAAGATTCCAGGAAAACCCCCACTGGGTCCATGGTGCAGTCACCCATAGACACTATGTGAAAGGAAAATTATAATGTTAACTCAGCTCCCCACTCTTGGTCCTGACATGATCCTTTTTACTTAACTGCCAGGGACTGGACTGAATTACAGGTACTCATTTGGATGCCACTGGAATCCTCTTCCAATCCTCCATGATCACATGACAGAGCTGGAGGATGTTAGAGATCTTGCACTACTCCCCCTTCTGTTTAAGGATGCTCCAGAGATGCTCAACAGGGTTTAGGTCAGGAATCCTGCCTTACTTGCACCATGCCTTACTTCCTGCTTGAACACTTCCTGTTTTCAGCCATGAGACCAGAATCTTCGGGGATCTCCAACGGCCAGCGCGTCCTCGAATGTTGACGCCATCTCGCGGCGTCCGGCTTTGGTTGCGCGCATGTCTTCTCCTGGCGCCGCTTCAGGTATCTCCTGGTGCCGCGCGGATGCGCGCAGGCACCTCCTGTTATCTCCTGCAGGCAGTTATCTCTTCTGTCCCTGCAGGCAGTAGAATTGGACGGAAGAGATCCAATCAGTTCAAACGTCTTTCTTCAGCTAATCCTGCATCAGACTTCTGTCAGCCCTCTTCCCATTGGTCCCTTTGCCTATTTAAAGGATAACTCCACCCTCATGAGAACATATTTTAGAAAGAATGGCCTCTTTAAAATGTGTTAAAATACCATACTTTGTCCTATGAATTCATTACTGAATGCCTGCTATGCTTCTGGATGCCTCATGGAAGCTGAGCAATTTAGAAACCTGTACTGAGCCTGGGCATGCTCAGAAGAGGCAGACAGGGGATTAACATTCAGTCATTGGCTGTGATGTCAACTGTCAAATCCATAACTGACAGTTACTAACTGGAAGAACCAGGAAGCAGAAACAGAGGAAACAGGACATTGTGCAGGATTTCAGGTTACACTTATATATTTCAGATTTCAAACTATTACCGTTTAGGGTTTTGGGGGGTGATTTACCTGTATGTAAGTTTTCATTTTGGGGCTGGACTTGCCCTTTTAGCCTGTTTCTGTTATTGCCTCATTGCGTGTTATAGTGGTCCCTGCTATATTCTTAGTAGCCAAGTCTTGTTCATTGTTCTAATTATTCATTGTTTTCATTGTATTCTTGTTCTCTTCTTTGTCTTCCAGCTCCTGTGTTGCTCCATTGGTGTTCCGGTTTTCCTGAGTATACCCGGCCTCAGCGTCTATACCTTGCGCTTTAAGACCTGGGGGTAACCGTGTACAGTGAGGCGTGACAAGTCTCCTGAGGATCTGGAGCTTGTCTATAGGTGAAGACAGTGGCTGTAGATTGGGGTATAGGCGCTGATGGTATACTTGGGGACTCCTGGCATCACACTGCAGGCTTATTTAACCCTAACTTGTTTTTTGAGACCACAGTTGCCCTTTAACACACTGTATCTAGATATACCTTTGTCACACATTTGGAGACAAGCAAAATAGAAAATGAATTGGGGACTCTGGCTGGGTCTAGGGCACAGTCCCTCATTTGGTAAGCCATGTGTTGTTTGGTGAACTGTAGCTCCTCAGTGCTGGCAGTGGGCTCATACATTCCCAGACCATCACACTCCCCCAACATGCTTGATTGTAGGCAAAACACACTTGTCTTAGTACTCTTCACCTGTCGCGACACATGCTTGTCATACATCTATATGCAAAAGACAACCTCTGGATATGACGCTGAGCACGTTCACTCAGGGTGTTGGCAGTCTACTCATAGCCTAGGCCATCTTTATACAGCAACAATTCTATTTTTCTTTACCAGGTGGTGCCATGTTCAACTCCCAGTGACCAGTATGAGCGAGTGTGAGAGCAATAACACCACATTGAACTGGTCCCCATTCACACCTTGTAACACTAAGAAGTCACATAGCACCAGGAAGGGAAATGGCCATTTGGGACAGTAAATTTACACTGTTATACAATACAAGCTGTACACTGACTACTTTACATTGTATCAAATGGGTTTACTCACTTTTGTGACTTCCTGAATATATCATTAATGATCGGAAGTGTTTTGAAATGTCTTTTTGTGTTTGTATTGATACTGTGTTCAGTCACGGGGTACCACACCATTATAAACATGCCTCCATAACTGGGGTTTTTGGATTGAGGTAGAAAAGAGTTTTTTGGTTTGGAAAACTGAGTTAACATTAAACTAGTCAGAAATAACTGTTAAGTGTTGTTACACTACAATTCCCAGCCATTCATTTGGCTATCAGTGGGATACTGGGAAACGTAGGTTACCAACAGCGACAGGTAAACACTGCACATGGTAACAGTAAGATGTTCTTTCTGCTATTCCACTTTACATTATTTTAGCCAGGGGCCTTTCGAGACTTTCATTCTAACATAACAATCCATGATACCCCAAGTGTAGGGCATATTTATTTATTATAAACAGAAGTACACATTTTGGGACATTCAACACCAACCCTAACCTACAAAACGTTCTACAAACCAACCTAGTTAATTTCTAAACACTTTTCTACTCACACAAACCTGCAGTAATTTCAACCAACAACAACCCATAGAATGTTCTAATCACACCCACCTGTAGTATTTTCTACTAACAACGACCCATAGTATGTTCTACACACACAAACCTGCAGTAATTTCTACCAATGACCCATAGAATGTTCTACTCATATCAAACTGTAGTATTTTCTACTAACAACAACTCATAGAATGTTCTACTCACATCAACCTGTATTATTTTCTACTAACAACTACCCATAGTATGTTCTACAAACACAAACCTGCAGTACTTTCAACCAACAACAACCCATAGACATTTTCTACTCACACCAACCTGTAGTATTTTCTACTAACAGCGACCCATAGAATGTTCTACACACACACTTGCAGTAATTTCTACCAATGACCCATAGAATGTTCTACTCATATCAACCTGTAGTATTTTCTACTAACAACAACTCATAGAATGTTCTACTCACACCCACCTGTAGTATTTTCTACTAACAACGACCCATAGTATGTTCTACACACACAAACCTGCAGTAATTTCTACCAATGACCCATAGAATGTTCTACTCATATCCCTGTAGTATTTTCACTAACAACAACTCATAAATGTTCTACTCACACCAACCTGTAGTATTTTCTACTAACAACAACTCATAGAATGTTCTACTCATATCAACCCTGTAGTATTTTCTACTAACAACAACTCATAGAATGTTCTACTCACACAAACCTGCAGTAATTTCAACCAACAAAAACCCATAGAAGGTTCTAATACACCCCACCTTAGTATTTTTCTGCTAACACCACCCTAGTAATTGTTCTACACACACAAACCTGCAGTAATTTCTACCAAGACCCATAGAATGTTCTACTCATATCACCCATCAACCTGTAGTATTTTCTACTAACAATAACTCATAGAATGTTCTACTCACACCAACCTGTAGTATTTTCTACTAACAATGACTCATAGAATGTTTTACTCACACCAACCTGTAGCATTTTCTACTAACAACAACTCATAGAATGTTCTACTCACATCAACGTATTTTCTTACTAACAACAACTTCATAGAAGTCTACTCAACAACCAACCTGTAGTATTTTCTACTAACAACAACCTCAGAATGTTCTACTCACAACCAACCTGTAGTATTTTTCTAGTAACAAAACTCATAGAATGTTTTCTACTACAACTGCCACACACCCAACCTGTAGTATTTTCTACTAACAAAAACTCATAGAATGTTCTACTGCACACCAACCTGTAGTATTTTTACTAACAACAACTCACAGAAGTGTTCTGGACTCACACACCAAAAAAAAAACCTGTAGTATTTTCTACTAACACAACTCATAGAATGTCTCTAACTGCACACCAAACCTGTAGGATTTTCTACAACAACAACTCATAGAATGCTCTCTCTCACACCACCCTGTAGTATTTTCTACTAACAACGACCATAAATGTTCTATTAACACAAACTTGCAGTACTTTCTACACAACGACCCATAGAATGTTCTACTCACACCAACCTATAGTATTTTCTACTACAAACCTGCAGGATATTCGTCTCACTCCAACCTACAGAGCATTTTACTGACAGCCCATAGCATTTTATGTACACTGACCCACAAAATGCTCATAGAACTTCTACTCACATTAAACTGCAGCACTTAACCCACAATGACCTGCAGAAAGTTCTAGTCAGTCACACCATCTGCAGCACACCTGCCCACACTAACTCACAGACATTCAGATTCAGAGAGAGAGAATGTATTACGTTGCAATGACCCCCACATCTGTGAGCACCCTAGGTAATACAAAGACTCATAGAAGTTTCTACTCACACAAACCTGTAGTATTTTTGTATAACAACAACTCATAAAATGTTCTTTCACACCAACCTGTAGTATTTTTTCTAACACTACCCATAGAATGTTCTACTCAAACCAACTTTTAGTATTTTCTACTAACAAACAATCCATTGAATGTTCTACTCATACCACCAACCTGTAATATTTTCTATCAACAACGATCCATTGAATGTTCTACTCACTCACCCACCCTGTAGTATTTTCTACCAAAACATCCATTGAATGTTCAACTTGCCCCAACCTGTAGTATGTTCTACCAAAAAACGACCCATAGAATGTTCTACTCACACCAACCTAGTATTTTTTTTCTACCAACTACGATCCATAGAATGTTCTACACACACAAACTTCAGTAATTTCTACCAATGACCCATAGAATGTTCTACTCACACCAACCTGTTGATTTTACTAACAACACCTATAGAATGTTCTGCACATACATACCCTGCAATACTTTCTTACCAACACGACCCACAGAATAGTCTATTCACACCACCCTGTAGTATTTTCTACTAAACAACAACTCATAGAATGTTCTACTCACAACCAACTGTAATATTTGTCTCTTTCTACTACAACAACTCATAGAATGTTCTAGCTCACACCAACCTGTAGTATTTTCTACTAACAATAACCCTAGAATGTTCTACTCACACCAACCTGTAGTATTTTCTACTAACAATGACTCATCAAACTGTTTTTACTCACAACCAACCTGTAGCATTTTCTACTAACAACAACTCATAAATGTTCTACTCACATCACCTGTATATTTTCTACTAACACGACCCATAGTATGTTCTACAAACACAACCTGCAGTACTTTCAACCAACAACAACCCATAGACATTTTCTACTCACACCACCGGTAGTATTTTCTACTAACGCGCCATAGAAGTGTTCTACACACACACTTGCAGTAATTTCTACAATGACCAATAGAATGCCTCTACTCATAATCAACCTGTAGTATTTTCTACTACCAACAACTCATAGAATGTTCTACTCACAACCAACCTGTAGTATTTTTCTACTAACACACACTTCTAGAATGTTTACTCACACCCACCTGTAGTATTTTCTACTAAACACACACTCAAAAATGTTCTACTCAAACACCAACCTGTAGTGTTTTCTACTAACAAACGACTCATAGAATGTTTTACTCACACCACCTGTAGTATTTTTCTACTAACAAACGATTCATAGAATGTTCTACTCACACCCAACCTGTATATTTTTTACTAACAACACTCATAAGAATGGTCTACTCACACCAACCTGTAGTATTTTCTACAACAACAACTCACAGCAATGTTCTACTCACACCAACCTGTAGTATTTTTCTACTAACAAAAACTCAGTAGAATGGTCTCCCTACTCACACCAACCTTTAGTATTTTCTACTAAAAAACTCATAGAATGTTCTCTCACACCACCTATTGTTTCTACACAACAACTCACAGAATGTTCACTCCATAACTCACACACCTGTATATTTTCACAACAACAACTCATAAGAATGTTCTACTCACACCAACCTGTAGTATTTTCTACTAACAAACAACTCATAGAATGCTCTCTCACACACCAACCTGTAGTATTTTCTACTAAACAACGACCCATAGAATATCTGTTTGTATTCAATTAGATCAACTGGACTTGAATGTTAGTTCTTTAAGACGTTTCGCTAAGTCATCCGACTGGCTTTCTCAATTCAGAATGACTTGTCCAAGAATCTTGGCTATTATGTACCCTGGAAATCCCAATTACATATCACAGCCAGGTGTGTAAGGGTGTGATTAGATAGTGGCTAAGAGGTGTTATAGGAACGCCCAGAGTAAGTGTTAAAACACAGCATTGAACATGGCAGACAGTTGGTGTCGAACCCCCCCACCTCTATTTAGGCTTGTTTCTTTATTTTCACATAATGGCCTCCTTAACACCTCTATTGACCAGTTCACGTTCCTTCGCCGTATTTACACATTCAATCTTCAATGGTCCTTTGTCCTTAGATGCAGAACACGCTGAGTCCTGACCCGAAATTGGCTCTTCTGTCTGGGCCATACGTTTGATGCAGTTGCTGTTGGTCTCCCCCACATACAAATCATAGCATTCTTCACTGCACTGCACTGCATATGATGTCGCTTTCTTGTGTTTTGGTATTGGGTCTTTTCGGATGTACCAATTGCTTCCCCTCAGTGTGTTGTTCGTTTTTAAAGCAACAGGATACACGTTTTTTGAAATTCTTCTTAATTTCTCGAGACCCCTGCTACATATGGGATGACCCATGTTCTTCCTCCTGTCTTGCTTTTCCCCTTCACTGTTGGTATTCGTGTTCTTTTCTTTTCCTTCTACTTTTGACAAAGGCCCAGTCCTGGATATCCACAAGTTTTAAGGCTCCTCTGAGAAGTTTTCATTTCTTTAGGCCTTCGCCTCGTGCTCGTTGGGGATTTGTCTCGGCTCTGTGTTGTCAGGGTTCCGATGACCCCAGCTTGTGATCTAAAGTGGTGGTGGAGTCAAACAAACTCAAATACTGATCTGTGTGTGTTGGTTTTCTGTAAACCTCTACTTCCCAGTTTTACCATTTCCCTTAACTTCTACACAGCATCCAAAAATACCATTTTGTTTTTTTGTACCTCTTTCCCTTGTGAATTTAATGTTTTTGGTCCACCCATAATTGTGTTCTGTGAAAGCTTGTACTTCCTTCTGTGGGTTTTAACAACCCGGTGTCATCAACATATCTGAACCAGTGGCTGGTGGCTATGCCCTTAAGGTATTAAGCGCCTGTGTTTCTACCTCCTCCATGTAAAGTTGGCCACAAGTAGGTGAACTGGAGATCCAGTTTCACAATGGTGAAACTGGAGATCCCGACACCAACTGTCTGCATGTACAATGAATGTTTTTAACACCTTACTCTGGGCGTTCCTATAACACCTCTTAGCCACTATCTAATCGCACCTCTAACCCCTGGCTGTGATATGCTAATTGGGATTTTCCAGGGTACTAATAGCCACAGATTCTTGTACAAGTCATTTCTGATTGAGAAAGCCAGTCGGATGACTAGCGAAACGTCTTCAAGAACTACATTTCAAGTCCGTTGATCTAATTGAAACAACAGATATACCATGACCTGGATGAATGAGAACCTTCACAAGCCGACCCATAGAATGTTTCTATTAACACAAACTTGGCCCGTACTTTCTACCAACGACCCATAGAAATGTTCTACTCACACCAACCTATAGTATTTTCTACTAACAAACCTGCACGGATATTCGTCTCACCCAACCTACGAGCATTTTACTAACACAGAGCATTTTTTATGTAACACTGACCCACAAAATGCTCATAGAACATTCTACTCCCTTAAACTGTCAGCACTTTAACCCCAATGACCTGCAGAAAGTTCGGTCAGTCCACACCAGTCTGCAGCACATTCTGCCCACACTAACTCACAGGACCATTCAGATTCACGAGAGAGAATGTACTACTTGCAATGACCCCCACATCTGTGAGCACCCTAGGTAATCAAGACTCATAGAATGTTCTACTCACACAAACCTGTAGTATTTTGTAGTAACAACAACTCATAAAATGTTCTATTCACACCAACCTGTAATTTTCTTCTAAAACACCCATAGAATGGTTCTACTCAAACCAACTTGTGTATTTTCACTAACAACAATCCATTGAATGTTTCTACTCATACCAACCTGTAATATTTTTCTATCAACAACGATCCATTGAATGTTCTACTCACCCCCCTGTAGTATTTTCTACCATAACGATCCATTGAATGTTCAACTTGCCCCAAACCTGTAGTATTTTCTACAACAACGACCCCATAAATGTTCTACTCACACCAACCAGTAGTATTTTTCTACAACTACGATCCATAGAATGTTCTCTACACCCAAACTTACAGTAATTTCTACCAATGACCCATAGAATGTTCTACTCACACCACAACCTGTTGTAGTTTTTACTACAACGACCTATAGAATGTTCTGCACATACATAACCTGCAATACTTTCTACACAACGACCCCAGAATAGTCTATTCACACCAACCTGTAGTATTTTCTACTAACAACAACTCATAGAATGTTCACTCACACCAACCTGTAGTATTTTCTACTACAACAACAACTCATAGAATGTTCTACTCACAACCACCTGTAGTATTTTCTACTACAACAACTCATAGAATGTCTTACTCACACCAACCTGTAGTATTTTTCTACTAACAATAACTCATAGAATGTTTCTACTCACCACCAACCTGTATATTTTCTACTACAATGACTCATAGATGTTTTACTCACACCAACCTGTAGCATTTCTACTAACAACAACTCATAGAATGTTCTACTCACTCAACCTGTATTATTTTCTACTAGAAACAAACACGACCCATAGTATGTTCTACAAACACAAACCTGCAGTACTTTCAACCAACACAACCCATAGACATTTTCTATCACCCCACCCTGTATGTATTTCTACTAACAGTGACCCATAGAATGGTTCTACACACGACACTTGCAGTAATTTCTACCAATGACCCATAGATGTAATTCTACTCATCTCAACCTGTAGTATTTTCTACTACATAACACAACTCATAGAATGTTCTACACTCACACCAACGTATATTTTCTACTAACAACACTCATAGAATGTTCTACTCACCCAACCTGTAGTATTTTCTACTAACACAACTCATAGAATGTTCTACTCACACCAACCTGTAGTGTTTTCTACTAACAACACGACCATAGAATGTTTTCAACTCCACCAACCTGTAGTAATTTTCTACTAACACAACAAGACCATAGAATGTTCTACTTCACGACCAACCTGTAGTATTTTTACTACAACAACCTCATAGATTTTTCTACTCACACCCACCTGTATTATTTCTACTAACAAACAACTCATAGAATGTTCTACTCACACCAACCTGTATATTTTCTACTAACAAAAACTCATAGAATGTTCTACTCACACCAACCTGTAGTATTTTCCTACTAACACAAACTCATAAATTTTCTACTCACCCAACCTGTAGTATTTTCTACTAACAACAACTCACTAGAATGTTCTACTCACACAAACCTGTAGTATTTTCTACTAAACAACAACTCACAGAAGTTCTACTCACACCAACCTGTAGTATTTTTCTACTAACCAATGACCCAGAAGTTCTATTAACACAAACTGCAGTACTTTCTAACCAACGACCCATAGAATGTTCTACTCACCCAACCTGTAGTATTTCTACTACAAACCTGCAGGATACTTCTCACTCCACCTACAGAGCATTTTACTGACACGACCCATAGCAACTTTCTATGTAACTGACCCCCAAAATGCTCATAGACATTCTACTCCTACTCTCACATTGAACTGCAGCGCATTTACCCTACATGACTTGCAGAAAATGTACTATGTGCAATGACCTCCAATCTGTGAGCACCTCACCCAAGTACTACAAGACTCATATCAATGTTCTACTCACACCAACCTGTAGAATTTTGTAGTAACAACAACTCATAAATGTTCTATTCACACCAACCTGTATGTATTTTCTATGTAACAAATCCCTATAGAATTTCTACACACACAAACTTGCAGTACTTTCTACAACAACGACTCCCTAGAATGTTCTACTTAACACCCAACCTGTAGTATTTTCTACTACACAATTACCCTAGCATGTTCTACACTCACACCAACCTGTAGTATTTTCAACAACAACGATCGCTGAATGTTCTACCCCAACCTTGTAGTATTTTCTAACACAAAACAATCCTTGAATGTTCTACTCACACCAACCTGTAGTAATTTTTCTACCAAAACACATCCATTGAATGTTCTACTAACACAAACCTGTAGTATTTCTACCAAAAACGATCCTAGAATGTTCTACTCCAACCACCTGTATATTTTCTCTACCAACAACGATCCATAGATGCTCTACTCACTCCAACCTGTAGATTTTACTACAACAGACATCCATTGAATGTTCTACTCCACACAAACCTTATTATTTTCTACCAACAAACGATCCATAGCATGCTCTAACTCACACCAACCTGAGTCTGCTCCAAAACATCCATTTGAATGTCTACTCACACCACTGTAGTCATTTTCTAGTCAACAACGATCCATTGAATGTTCTACTCACACCAACCTGTAAGTAATTTTCTACCAACACGATCATAAATGCTCTACTCACAACCACTACACCCTGTAGTATTTCTTACGAACAACGATCCATAAAATGCTCTAACTCACACCAACCTGTAGTATTTTCTACCACAACGATCCATAGAATGTCTACTCAACATCACCCAACCTGTAGTATTTTCTACCAACAACGATCCATTGAATGTTCTACTCACACCACCCCTGTAGTATTTTCTACCAACAACGATCCATAAAATGCTCTACTCACCCACCCCTGTAGTATTTCTACAACAACATCCATTGAATGTTCTACTGCACACAACTGTAGTATTTTCTACCAACAACGATCATTGAATGTTCTACTCACACCCATCTTGTAGTATTCTACTAACAACATCCATAATGTTCTACTAACAAACCATGTAGTAATTTTCTCAACAACACCATAGATTCTCTACTCACACCAACCTGTATATTTTTCTTTCACCAACAAACGATCCATAGAATGCTTCTACTCATACACCACCTGTTAGTATTTTCCACCAACAACGATCCATATAATGCTCTATCACCCAACCTGTATATTTTTTCTACCAACAACGAATCCATAGAATGCTCTACTCACCACCCAACCTGTAGTATTGTCTTACTAACAACATATCCATCTATAATGCTCTACTCACACCAACCTGTAGTATTTTCTATTTTTCTACCAACAACGATCCTAGAATGCTCTACTCACCAAACCGTAGTATTTTCTACCAACAACGATCCATTGAATGTTCTTACTCACACCAACCTGTAGTATTTTCTACTCCAACAATGATCCATAGAATGCTCTACTCATCCACCAACCTGTAGTATTTCTCCTAACCATTGACAATCCGATCACACAATTGTAATGTTTTCTATTCTACAACAAACAGCCTTAATGTTCTCTACTCAAATGAGTATTTTCTCAACAACAGATCCATTGAATGTTTCTATAACTCACCCACCATCTGTAGTATTTTTTCTACCACACATCCATTGATGCTACTCACGACTCACCGAGTAATTCTACCATAGTCATTAGACTGTTCTACTAACACAAACCTGTAGTATTTCTACCAACAAACACCAGATCCATAGATATTTCTAACTCCACACCAATCTGCAAAAATGTCTACCAACACAACTGCGGATAATTCACCACTCATCCGACCTGCAGATAACATTTTACCTACATCAGCCCATAGACTCTATTTCTATGTACCACAAATGCTCTATACCTACACATCCACAGAACATTCCCTTCTTTACAACAATCGAACTGGCAGCACTTTTATCAACCCCAATGACCTGGCTAATGCTCTAGTCTAGTCAACACCAGTTTGCAGGCACTTCTGCCTCACACTAACTCACGAACATTCAACTTCACATAGATGGAATGTAACTACTTGCAATGACCTCCAACATCTGGTGGGCAACCCTTAGGAAACAAGGCTCTATTGTCTAACACAGAACAGCATGTAACATTTAAAAGTGACATGTCCACCCCCAAAACTATAACCCCCCCCAACTACTGGCCCCATCCTGTAGTGTATTTGTAATCCTTACCTCACATCCCAAGCTCCATACGGGTTCTCGCTTAGTTCCCCCCCCCCCCAAAATCCCAAAAACTGCCCTGCCAACCAGGGAGGCTAGCAGTGCTCCATATCGGACACTGCTGTTCTACTAACAACAACTCATAGAATGTTCTACTCACATCAACCTGTATTATTTTCTACTAACAACGACCCATAGTATGTTCTACAAACACAAACC